>CANTUQ010000112.1:19260000-19652500 GCA_947683425.1 Excoecaria cochinchinensis | reverse complement strand
CGTTATTTCTTTATTTCCGTTTACATGGTTTCTCACTTATGAGTGATGTATATCTCAATGTATGAATTATGGTATGCTTCATCTCGTGAATAATAATTGATTAAATATCTTAGCCTACAATTGTCACGTAGTGGATAGATAGGCATACCTCTAGAGTTCTGTTAACTGCAGCCTATGCGTTCTGGATTCTAATCAAGTCACCGTTTGGATCATCACGATCCCTATGAGTTTGGATCTTGTTTAAGATCCCTATGTGAAAATATATGAAAAGAAAAGAAATTATTTTTATACCTACGGGTACCTATGCGTTTACTCGTTATCCACCACTCTGAGTTTGCAAGCTTATCTATGTGTTTAACTTTGATATGAAATAATATGAACTATATAATGATGTGCATGAAAGGTTAAGATGAGGTTATTATTTTAATGAATGACTTATGGATATATTGTTTGATGCTTTATCAAAATGTGAGTGCCATGTGAGTGTAATTTGCATTGGCGTTCACTGTGAGTGGTCGTACATCCTTTGTTTTCCCCACTAAGACATTAGGCTTAGCAAGGGTGTTCATCCGTGCAGGTGTGGAAGTGGTTGGAGAATTGTTGGGAAGTCCGATTTGCGTCAGCCAAGGCCAACACAATAGGATGGGCATTTGATAGATGTTTAGGATTTTGGTAATTTGTAATCCTTTGATGTAAAGCTTTTGACTTTGTAATCAGATTTACATGTGTAATATGTATAGTTATGAATTTTGTAGTTTGACTCAGCATTGTAATCATTTTGGTTATGAATGAAAGAGAAATTTTTGTTCCCCAGATCCTGTTATATGTATTTGAATATCTGTATGCATGTTTTATGCTTGTGTTATATTAAATGTTCTCTGTAGGGTTGCTTCTGCCTAGTAACAGCCCTTGCCTATCGGGACACTCACCTATCCACGAAGGGTGAGCATCCCTACATAGAGGTAAGGGGTGTCACACCAAGCATTCATCTTTTCCCTCTAATTGTGACAATAAAAAAAGATTTTGATTTATATTTCTAAGTAAGATTATTTAATTTAAGCAAGTTGATATCCAAGATTTGCCATTAACATGAGAAACCACATTTGCACTTGATGGATTTGATCTTCTACCACTTGAAACTCATAATCAATTTCCTCGTGAAGAATTATAAATTAATCTCAAATAAAAGTAGGCGGAAGGCCCCAAATCATACTTTAATCACATTAAATCATGATTAGGGTGAAACCGTAACCGAACACGAACAAATAAGTAGCAAAGTGTCGGAAGGGACGTAACCTTCATCAAATTAAAAGATGCAGTAATGTAGTAATTTATTAAAATGTGACATATGTGCATGAATTAAGTTATAGTATGAGCTAATGTTAAGCATAAGTTAATTATATGGGCTAATGTGGGATTATGTAAAATGATAAGGTCAAACTATAATATTAGAAAATTATAAAGTGTGAGGTAATGGAATTAAGACATTTAGCATTTTATAAACTTAAAGGAATTGGTGGACATACAAATGACCTTTGGTAGACTGAATTAGCAAAGCCAATTTCAAAAATTTCAACTTTCTTCTCACCACTTCCACACACATCTGCATCCAAATAATTTTCAAGGGCAAGAGTAAGATATGGGTGTAAAATTAAGCATAAAAGGGGTAAGAATTACCTTCTTTTATCTTTCTCTTCTTCTCTTCTATTTGATAAAGGTTGGGATTATGGCATTGAAATAGGCAATGACATGAGTTTATGATGAATTTTGGTTGAAGAAACTAGCCAAATGAAGGGGGAAAAGAAACAGTAGGCAAAGAAGAAGAAATTGGCTCAAAATAAGGTTTAGCAGCACATTTGCATGTGTTGAAGTTGTGGTTGAGATAATTTATATGTTATATGGAATTGCAGATAAAATAAGAGTTTGAGGTTGTTTTGTCTGAAAATATGGTTATATATACTTTAATGATGCATTAGGTAAAATTCTGCGTAAGGTTCACCTAAACCAATTTTAGTGTCAAGGTCATATCTCGGCCTACAGACCTCCAAATGGAGTGATTCCAGTTATAGAATAACCTTAAGATATAGAAATAAAAATGTTATGAAGGAGCTGAGAACAATTCTACCCTTAAGGCTCTTGAAATTGAAAACACAAACTTGTTGCTACCCCTATATTATGAGCAGTTTGTCTTCCTAAGGGCATATCTCCAAATTTACAAGACCCAAATTTCACCAAGCCCAACCCATTACACACATATTATATAAGTGAAGCATGTGGAAAAATCTAGAGAACACTTCCATTCACTCCTTCTTTCCACTATGGCCGAATGGTCTCCAATATTTGCTCTCCACCATTTTTTTTCTCTCTTCTTCTATTTTCTCCACTAAATCAAAGGTCCCTAAGCAAAGATCAGCCCCTCTTTTCATTAATGACGGTCTCTATACTCCATTTAAGGTGACTGAAGTGGGAAAAGTTGGTTAAACAAGGTTATGTACTCAAAGTGAGGTAAGTAAAATTGAGTTCCATAATTTAATTTAATTCCATAATTTAATTTAAAAGTATATATGGATATATTTAGGGTTGTAGAGTATGGATATGTGGTTATTTTGAACTAAAAAGCAAATGAATTGATAAATACATATTCGGCCACATTGAAGGAAAAAGATGAAGAAAGGATTTTTATGGTGAAAGGCATGGAAATGAAAATTTGGAGTGTGGAGATCAAAGTTTAAAGGTTAGTGGATACACAATCTTGTATTTTCCATTTAATTTGTTCATGTTTAAGTGTACGTTTTTTTGTGTGTATGGATGAATTGTGTATGTGTAATTTGAAATAGGCTTAAAAATGTGTTAATTGAGCTTGAAAATATTGGTTAGTTTGTTAAAATTGAAAAGAATAAATTTATAAAGGAAAACCTTAGATGTGCCGAATTAAGGACTAAAGCTTAATATGCAATAATTTGATGACAAATGAAATATAACTATATAATTATGTTAATAAGCATTGGAAATAATGAAATATAATGGAAATAAGAAAAGCATAAAATTGTGGGTTAAAATATTGTCTTGGCCGAAAGCTTGAGTGGAGTGTATTATGATGTATTTTGATAAGTTAGAGAAGATAATGCATAAAAATGAATGTAGGTTTAAAAATGAGTGTATAATAATTTATTGAGAATTTTGAGAGCCTATTTGACTATATTTTAATTGGGTGAAGTATTATGTTAAAAGTGAAGAAAATGAAGTATGTTTATTTTAAGTAAAATAACAGCATATTTTGGTTAGAAATAGATAATAAATTGCATGGAATTGAAATTAGTAAAAAAAAATAGTTAAAAGTGGAATAAAGTTTATGTTGGCCGGAGGGTATATAGAAATGGAAATGATAATGTGAAATGAGAAAAGTTGTGTGCATAATGAGAGTGAAAGAAATAAGATTATCTAAAGTGAAAAGGGACAAAAGTGTAAGGATGTACAAGTTAAAGAGGTAAAATGATAATTGTACAAGAAATAGGGATAAAAGGGTAATTAAAGAAGAAATGAGAAGATTAATGGGTAAAATAAGTTAATAATAAAAAAAGGGTTAAAGTGTAATTAGTGTAAAAATAAGGCTTAACGACTAAAATGGATATTTTACAAGTAAGATAATGAATTAAGAATGAAAAATGGAAAAGTAGTGGCAAAACCGTAAATATAGGAAAATGAAGGGTAAAAATAAAAAATTTGAGGAAGTGAGGGACTAAGTAGCAATTAGACCACAATAGTTTTAAAATAGGGACTAAAATGTAAATTGATTTAGAGAATGGACAATAATGGAATTTAAAAAATTCTAATGGGTATAAAGAGGAAATAATAATAATAACAATAATAATAATAATAATAGTATTATTATTATTACTTAAATTGGCAAGAAAAATTAAAAATAACAGTGGAGTATAAATGATGGTAGAGTTATAAAGAATATAAGTAACATATATATGGATTAAGAAACATGCAGATGCAAAACGTGTGGGACCTGTCAATTTAATATATATACATGCAAAGTAATATAGTATTGAATATGCACTAAAGTGATAACTTATTAAGTAATAATGTAATTAATATATATAATTTATAATAGCTAGTATGTTAAATTGTGCATGTGTGCATGATAATGAGTAAGTTAGTTTTATTAATAGTCTTACTTACATGCATAAAGAAAATTATAAATTACATGGACATGCAAGTCTATATGAATGGAATTAGAATTATGTAAATCATGGAAGTAATAGTATTAAGTGCATGGAAATCCTCTCACGTGTGCATGTGGAAAAGTAAGTATGGAAATGCAAACTTAAAACTGATAGTAAAGAAAGAGCTAAATAAATTATAGGCATTTATATATATTGTAATATAATTACAAAGTAAGGAAGCATGAATTGGAATGTAAATTAATAAAGTGATTCTAAGAAGAAATACTAATGAATTTAATGTTAATAGTGAAAAATAAATAAATAAATAGGAATAATAAAGGAAATAGTAAGAAGAATAAATGATTAATAATAATAAGAATAATTAATCAATGAGAACAACAAGAACAGTGTTACAAGTAAAAGAACAATTAATGATAATAATAATAGTAAAAGGAATGATAGTGAACATAAAAATAAATAATGATATTAATAATAAAAATAAAATTGATAATAGAAATAATAATAATAGTAATGATAGTAGTGGCGATAGTTATGTTAAGAAGTTTAATAAGAAGGAAAATTCGGTAATTAAAAAGGAAGAAAAGCCTAAGAAATTAAGAAAAGAAAATAAAAGAGATATACTGTTATGTCATAGTCATGAATAAAGAAATATAGGTATGTATGGAAATTTATATTAATGTAATAATTATATATGTGTATAATTATGTGAGCTACAGTAAATACATGAAAGGTATGTGACCAGATTATTAATGAGACCCTCAAATGAATATGTTATCAGTGTAAAAATGTGAAGGTAGAAACTTATAAACATGTATAATATGAAATAGTGACAAGTACTGAAAGAAATAAGTGACACAAGTGGATATGTCAAATAAGCGAATAAGTGAAAATGAGATTAATGGAATGTATGCTGCTCTTAGAGTCTGGTAGTTAAATCTAATTTAGGATATAGTTGGATAGGCATAAGGACAGTTATACCGCGGTTGCAAGTTATGGCAACTTGCATTGCTTTGGTAGATTCGCGATAGTCTACCATAGCGATTGAATGTTTGAAATGTAATGCTCAATGTAAATGTGATAAAATGTTAAAATGAAAATGAAAATGTACGGGTGATTTTTCGGGATCACTCTAAAATGTAATGGTCTCGTGTATCCGGTTCAGAGATTTCTACTGGATGTCACTAGGGACATGTCTATTGATGTGTGACAATGATTAATTGATAATTTTCTTTTAGGCAAATTAAAGATAGGATGATAAATGATAAATGTAAATGGTAAAGAGTGAAGGCGTAATAAATGTACAAATTAAGGAATCCTGTGAATGATATTATAAAGCAATAAGAAAAAAAAAAAACGAATAAACTGTAAATACATAAGAAAATGAATACCTAAAATGAAGATTAATAATGAATAGATATGGAATCAGTATATAATATTAAAATATTAAGTTTGAGTAAGTAAGTCAAATGAGAATATGGGAACTGATAACTATACAAGAAATTATAAATTGGAAATTAAGTAGTAATAAAATGTAAGAAGAAATGAATAATATAAATAGTAAAAGTATAAGAGAATATAAGATTTAAAAATTGACTAGTGATTATGAGGAAAGAAAAATAAACAAATGGAGCTAAGATCAAAAAGACAAGATAATTATTGACTGCATATGAAAATAAAATATAAGAAAATAAAAAAAATAAAATAAAATGAAAGGTAGTGTAATGAAATAAAGAAAGGCTAAGCAAACAGAGGTATGGATTTAAACATGCATGAATGTATGCTTGATGTGCAAATGTATGTGTATAGTTAGATGGAAAATATTAGATGTGTATCCATCACTGAGCATTTTTAATGCTCAGCGTGCAGGTTATGACAAGTATAAAGACTGGAAGTGACCAAGATTTTACTGATGACCAAGAAGAATAATGGAAAGCTAGGATAGAACACAAGTATGGCATGTATATGATCGGATTGGAAGGCGTTAATATTATTGTACGGGTAGGTTTAAAGTCCATATGATTGTATAAGAGTAGTATCTTAATCAGAGTTATGCTATATTGTTATCTTTATAAGAGTGTTATTGAAAAAAAAATTTATTATCGTACTATTTAGAGTAACTTTAGTATTGTTGTGTCATCTGAATTGATTAACCGCCGTACGTATAGTATAGTATGTTATAAGGGTGTTGCACTTAAACTTTGGATATTTGCATATTTATAAATATTTTGATTTGTGCATTTGAAGGACAACTACTATGAGTGGTTATTCAAAATTAAATATTCCCTACTAAGTTTTATGCTTAGCACGAGTGTTAATCCGTGTAGGTACAAGTGTAGGAGCAACTCATAAGGACAAGCTGCAAGCATCAGGCCCAACACGGGACTAGGAAGGAAGTTTAATGTAGGTTTCTTTTTATGTTATATGAAATGTAATATTTATTTTGTAAGAAGAAACAATATGTAACTGTAATAACCATTTTTTTTTAATTGTAAAGGAATACGTAAATACTGTAATGATATAGGTACTATCATGCATGAAAACTTTCATGATAAATTTTATATTGTTCATTTGTAATTAAAAGAAAATTTTAGTACCATGTAAATGTGTGTGTGTGTGTTTGTATCCATATATGGCTTGATATAATAGGAATATATGTGTATGTAGAATGCATGAATCAGGTTATAGTTTCGTTGTGTGATAACCCATTGATCGGTGCTAGGTTATATATACATGAGTTATAGGTTGCTTGTCGGGGGTGTTACATTTAGTGGTATCCAAGCCTATGTTTAGTCAATTCTAGACAATAGGAGCTGAGGAATACGTGTGTATAGTACTTATGTTGGCCTAATGTAGATGTCCTTATTTTTCATAGAGATAATAAAGATGGAGGATTCCCTCGAAGCTATTGAAGAAATAGCCGAAAGCATAAATCCAATGGAACCAGATCCACCTATTTTTGACCCTTTATTGTCCATGAAAAATGAAATTCCTACACCAACTTTGCCAATTGAGGCTCTATTAAAGATGTCTCATGATATGGCACGAGTGTTGGATAGACTTACTGCACCCGAACCTCTGATTGATGCAGTAAGAAAGCACAGAGTGGAAGAGTTTATGAGAACCACTCTTGAGGAGTTCGATAAAGCCGAATACTGGTTAGAGAGAACCCAGAGGATGTTGAATAAAATAAAGTGCCCGCCAAAACAATTGGCCACTTGTGCTGTCTCCCTACTACATGGAGCAGCTTATAATTAGTGAAAGTTAGTAATAAGGCATCCATAGTTCCTTGATATAGTGGCATGGGAATTCTTTGTTCAAGAATTTAAGAAAAAGTATATTACTGAAGCTTATAGGGAAGCCAAGTGAAAGTAATTTCTAAATTTAAGACAGAGGAATCTAACCGTGGCTGAGCATTAGAAGGAGTTTAGCCGGCTTAGTTAGTATGCACCTAAACTTGTTTTGACAAAAGCGTTTAGATGCCGATAGTTTGAGGATGGACTCAATGATTCCATCAAAGAGCACTTAGTAGATATCGCTTCCCTACAACAAGTGAGCTACTACCTGCTTGTCTAGGTGACTATTGAAGTTGAAAAGTTTGAAATGGCCAAGAGAGAAAGGACTTAGCGAAGAAATTTGGCTAGTGGTGGCTCCTTATCAGGTAAGAGAACTAGGGAATCACAAGGTGCTCACCCAGCTGAGTTGGTGAGTAGTCCCGCTACTCGAGGCGATAGGGGCACTCAGCTGCTTTAAATACTAGCAGAGGCTCAGCGACAGGTTGGAATGGGGAATTACTAGAATGCCTGCATTGTACAAGGCGACATTGGGGTACATATAGAAGGTTGACCAGAGGTTGTTTTTGTTGTTGGAGTACTGACCATTTGCTAGCAAATTGTCCTAAGGAACCAGGACCTAATAGAGCACCACAAGGAAGTAGTAGAAGAGCATTGGAGGCCCCTCCAGCACCGAGAGGTAGAGGTCGAGGTGGTTCAGTTCAATCTAGGGCAAATCCAAGTGTAGCTTTTGATACTGTAGAGCAACCTGTTGTTTCAACAACTCTAGCTTGAGCTTATGCTATGAAGGCTCATGAGGAGCAAGATGGCCCGGAATTCATAGTGGGTATTTTCTCTCTCTATGATACTGATATGTGTACTTTGATTGATCCGATTTTCGTTCCCTCATACATATACACTGGGGGTTTGTTTGATAAAATGCCATCTGTAGATAAATTAGATTATGATATATGTGTTACAATTCCTCTAGGTCATAGTGTATGTGTGAACCGAGTATATAGAGACTATCTGATTTTGATTCATGGTAGGGAATTTTTTACTGATTTGATAGACCTACCTTTCCATGAATTCGATATGATTTTGGGAATGGACTGGTTATCCAAACACTGTGCTTTAGTTGACTATGGTTTGAAAATAGTTGTGCTTAGGAGTTTTGATCAGCTAGAAACAGTAGTGCATGGTATTCGGTCAGGTTCACTGACTAATGTGATATTAGCCATGCAAGCAAGGCGACTCTTGAGGAAAGGATGTGAAGCTTTCCTTGCCTTAGCACATGACACAAAAAGGAAACAAGTGAAACTATAAGATATCCCAGTAGTGAATGAGTTTCCTGATGTGTTTCTCGAAAAATTGGGAAAAATACAATCCCCTAAATGAAAAGCAAAACAAAATTGAAAAAAATATTGGGACAAAATACAATCCCCAAATGAAACGAAACTAAATAAAATTGCCCAAAAAATAATTAATTACAAGGGCCCACAAGATATATAAACATAAAGTTAAATAATCTCGCAAAATCAATTAAGGGGGATAACATGCATAAATCGGGATACTTATTCGGTTTAGGAACGTTGGTTCCTTCATGCTCACTTAAAAGAGGATCGAAGAGTTATTTCGGTTATTTGCTTGAAAACCGGGATGAATTACTCCCACTTTGAGAAAATTAACTATTCGTTTTAATTCATGGCATTTTTGCATTCTTTGACTAAAATTAAGGACATTGGTCCTAATTTATTAATAAAAATCCTGATTTAATCATAAACATATTTTTCTGATTTTTTTATCCGACACGTGCATAAAATAATACTATTTTATTTACAAACAAAACACAATCACACAAATAAGAGATAGATAAGACCTCACCGAGATAACATAGTCTCCTATCCGTTGTGACCCCTCCATTTGGCTCCGAAAACGCTCAAATAAGCAACACGACATTTTAAACCCCAAATAAAGAAAACAATAATAAGAAATATTAGCAATAATTCTAAAATCAACTAAATGAAAATGAAAATAAGGGAAATATAAAATAAAATAAAATTCATACACAAGTAGAAAATAAAATAAGTTTAATTAAACATATTAATTTGATACACGAACGGCACACATACAAAAATAATTAAAAATCATGCAAAAGTATGATGATGATGATGATGATGATGATAATAATAATAATAATAATAATAATAATAATAATAATAATAATAATAATAATAATAATAATAATAATAATAATAATAATAATAAATGACAATAATAAATAAATAAACAATATGAGTGGGGAAAGCACATAATTATCAACAGAAAATAATAATATTTAAATATAAAAAAGAAAATATAAAATAAAATAAAATTAATACACAAGTAGAAAATAAAATAAGTTTAATTAAACACATTAATTTAATACACGAATGGCACACATACAAAAATAATTAAAAATCATGCAAAAGTATGATGATGATGATGATGATGATGATGATGATAATAATAATAATAATAATAAATAAATAAACAATATGAGTGGGGAAAGCACATAATTATCAACAGAAAATAATAATATTTAAATATTAAAAAGAAAATATTATCACAAAAATCATACCAAAAAGACAAACAATAAATCTAATTTTTCACACTAAAATCATATGCATTCATCCATTTTCATGCCAAAAGCAAAACAAAGATTCGAGAATCATATTAAAGAAAAAATAAATCCTAAATCCGTAAACACACATTCATTAAATCATAGTTCATGTATTTATTAGTGCAAAAAAGGTAAAATAAAATAAAATAATAAAAATGGATCCAAGAATCTTTACCCTCAGAGTTGATAATATGGAAGCAAGATGTCTTAATCTATTCTTCCCATCAAGATTTGAAATCAGACTCAAAAAGATTCAAAAATCCTAAGTTTTTGTCTAAAAAAAAAACTCAAGAACGCTAAAACTCAAAAATGGTATTTTTTTTTAGTTCTTTGAAGAGAAACCCAAGATAAGGAAATTGATTTTCCCTTCCTCGAGTTAATCAAATCTCAACAAACATTTTCTAGATCTAAGAAAACCAAAGAAGAAACTTTTGATGTTCAAGGAAATGGGTTCTTTCTCTCTCAAGAAAACCCACGTTTTTTGCTCTCAAACTCTCTTAAAAAATCCTCCTTCAAAATCAATCCTCCTACTCCCTTTTTTTTTTCTCTCTCTTCTCTTATATAATCCACCCAAAAAATATTAAAACTCAAAAGTCAATTTTTTTTCAATCCAATTTGGACTTTAGCCCATGCAAAATCCCCTTGCAGGAGGAAGGACAGTGCTGCAAAAGGAGGGAAAGCGACAGGGGCGACCTGTCGCGAAGGGACGGCCTGCTGAGGGGCGCCCAGCATGTAGGGGCGGCCTCGCGGGCTGCTGCTGAGTGGCTGCCCGCGTGTAGACACCGGGTCCTGAGACAGTCCAGACCGAAGTTACCCAATGATGAAAATGATACCTGTTTACAGGCAAAAGACAGGTAGAAGTGATGATTTCCTCAAAAAATATATTTTTCGTTTTTTTATTTAAAATAAGAAAAAAGGAAAGGGTTTTCTAGGGTCTGTGGGGTGAGGACCATCTCAACCATGTGAGATGAAGCCTCACGTTATGAGGCCCATCTCACATTGGTGAGATGCAGCCTCACCACGTGAACCTGCCTCACTTGCCCCATGCTCCAGCACGTCCCTTCTCCCGTTTTTTGTGGGGATCTAGTTTGAAAAATATGGGTTTATATTTGATTTAGTGGGAAATAAGCTAACCTTCTCTGAGGTATAAAAAGAAAAAGTTAAGAAACTGAAGGGGGGATGGTTTTTGAAAGCACCGAAAAAACCCAGAAAGAAAAACACAGAGAGAAGGGCTTGGAGAGCAAGAAAGTGATTTTTGTTCTTAAAGCATTCTGAGATTGCTCTTGACCCAGGAAATCAATTCCTGAGGTTTGAGACTCAATCATCCTTCATCTTTTATTTTTCATTAACGAAAATTTTGTTTAAAGTTTTCATCAATCTCCGTTTTCACTTTTTAACAAAAGCAAAGAGGAAAATCAGAAACCTTTCATTTGCAGATCAAAGATCAATATCTGAGGGTAAATACTGAATAGCCATCTATTCCTTTTCTTTCTTTTTTCTTCTTTTCTTTTTATTTCTTTTCTTCATTTTGCTGTGCTAGTTAATTCTGTTCATTGTACCTATTGTATATAAATTGCTTATTTGATCTTATTAACTTGTTTATAGCATGTTCATTGTTATCATGATTAAATAAGTGTGTTTGTTACTTTAGTTCGCATGATATTTTGAATGTTTTGATCGCCTGATATTGCATTTGTTGGTCTGTTATCATTTCCTCTGTTCTTCTCTGTTTTTCTGGTTGTTTGAATCGTGATTTGTTTTTGCTTGTATTGTAGTTGCCGATTGGATTTTAACTTTGTTTTTGCTTGAATCTTGATTCTCTGGTCGGATTTCGCTTTTTCTGATCGGATAGTGTCATTATTTTCCTTTTCCCGTTCGATTGTCAAGGAGGGCCTCGCATTTCCCCGATCGGACTGCACAACTCGTGCAATACATGCACGAGTTGTGCATGCCCGATCTCCTCCCCTTTCAGCTCTTCATCTGCCCTGTTTTTTATGTTATCTGTGTCTTCATTTTCGTCCGAGTCGTGACCCTGCTAATCGAGTCGTGTCTTGCTTCACGTGTCGAGCGCCCTGTTCGCCTATTCAGACTAGTCGTGCTCCTCTTCTCCCCGCTTGGGCCTTCACGACTCATGCATCCCATGCACGAGTCGTGAAGGTTGTGCACGACTCGTGCACCCCATGCATGAGTCGTGCACTTCCTTGGTTCCTCTCCTTTTTGTTCCGTCTTCTCTCTTCTGGTTCACCTAAGTGTCTGTACGTAAATGCATGTGAGGTTATATATTGTGGTCTCAATTCGCTTGGTTTTTCTCAGTTTTTGCCTGGTTAACCTCTATTAATAATTGTTAATGTTATTATTGGTTGATTGATTCATTTGTATATTTGGTTGTTGTTGTTTTTTTTTATTAGTGTAATTAATATGAACTTAATTTAATCTGATTTATTATTATTAATGTATGCCAATATGATTTGGGTTTGTGGTTTTTAACTTTTTGTTTTAAAATCAATGTTTTTCCTGTGGAATGGTGAGTTTTTGCTTGACAGAGCAAAAACACAGCTGTGTTTTCTGCACTGTCCTGGTTCTTTTGTTTTTCTTTGTTTTCCTACGTGCTGTCTTTTGCTTCATTTTTTATCTTTATTTATTTAATTGTTTAAATTTAATTAGTTTAATTGGTTATTATTTGATTGATCTATTAATCGTTTTGATTAATTATTTTATTCTATTAATTTATTTGTTCATTAATTATTTAATTTACTTTACTAATATTTTATTCATTTTGTTTTGTTGTCTCAAAAATTATTTATTTTCGTGAGTTACACTCGTGCTCGGGTCGGAGAATCGGAGAATTAGAGGCCTTCAAGTTTAGGGTTTGCATTTTAAATTTTGTATTTTCTTATTATATTATTTTTATATGTTGCATGTAAAATGTTTTTATTAATTATCCGTATTATAGAAAATCACATTTTTTTAAATAACTAATAACTTGGGACTTTTTTTAATAAATTGGACCAATGTCCTATTTTAGCCAATAAAATCTCATTTTCAAATGGAGAACTAAATTTTCATAAAATGGGATCACTCATCCCAGTTTTCCCAATCATTGCCCAAAAAATGGTTCTCTAATTTTTAAGTTAATAAAAAAGGAACCAATGTTCCTAAAAATAATAAATGACCCGATTTATGTATGATTCATTTTAATTACTTTTATGCATTTTAATTATTTTTATTCTTTTCTTTTTTGGGCCCTTTTAATTAATTTTGGGGCAAATTTTATTATTTATGCTTTATTATTTTGGGGGATTGTTCTGTCCCATTTTTATTTTATTTTGTAATTTATGTATTTATTTATCGCTTTCCCAAATTTCTTGTAAATTGGGTGGCGACTCAAAAATACCTCAAAGGTGCCTAAAGGCGTTGTGAGTCTAGATGATCCTTTCCAATGTTCTATTGGAAAGGAGGCATCCAAGATGACTCATGATGCCCAAGATCAAAAAAACACGAACCAATCCCTCGACTCCTAAAAGTGGGTTTAGATGAGGGCTTTTGCTAGGTTCGGCGCGCGTCACACCGCGTACAGCGGTGCCCTCGAGAGAGGGGAGGCCTCGCCTGCACAGGCCACGCCTTTGGAGTGACCTCGCACGTGGCCACCTCGTGTAGGGGCGGCCTCACATGCGTAGGCCGCCTCATGTAGGGGCGGCCTCACATGCGTAGGCCGCCTCGTGCAGGGGCAGCCTCACATGCAGGCGTGGCCGCTCCCGTGTGCGAGGGGGAGTGCCTCTCACTGCGCACGCGGCAAGGGGCAATGCCCCTCGCGCGCGTGCACGGCAAAGGAAGCTCCCTGCTTGCGAGCTCCTCCGCACGCAAACCCATAAAAAACCTTTTTTTCAAAAATAAAAATAAATAAATAAATAAAAATTTTAAAAGCATTTTGAGATAGACAAAAGAACTTGACAAGGAGACGATCAATCCCCATTTTCTTGCCTATGAATCGGTCTTTACTTTCATCATTGAGTAATCTTGATCTTGGATCGCCTCGGGACCCGGCATCTACAATTGCCCTCAATTTTGGGAAAACTACATAGGTGCCTAAGTGAGCCAAAATTTAGAAAAAAAAGGAAAGAAACACATACCTAAGGCAGCGATCTTCTTGCTGCTACGAGGAGGAAATCATCTCTTCGAGTAACTATCTAAACTGTGGAGTGATTGTCACCCTTCTGGGTTGCGCCAAGTCTTCTCAAGACTTTCGAAGCATGGGTACCATCCTCAAATGGCGAGGCATCGAGTTTGCTCCTAACTTACAAAACGCCGGGGTTGTTATCCTGAACTGCACCGAGTCTACTCCGGACTTACAAAGTGCGGGTGCCATCTTCAAATGGCAATGCACCGAGTCTGCTCTAGACTTACAAAATGCGGGAATTGTTCTCTTGAACTGCACCGAGTTTGCTCTAGACTTACAAAGTACGGGTGCCATCCTCAAATGGCGATATGCCAAGTCTGCTTTAGACTTACAAAACGTGGAAATTATTCTCTTGAAATGCACCGAGTCTGCTCTAAACTTACAAAGTACGAGTGCCATCCTTAAATGGCGATGCATCGAGTCTGCTCTAGACTTACAAAATGTGGGAATTGTTCTCTTAAACTGCACCGAGTCTGCTCCAGACTTATAAAGTGCGGGTGCCATCCTCAAATGGCGATTCACCAAGTCTGCTCCAGACTTACAAAATGCGGGAATTGTTCTTTTGAGCTGCACCGAGTCTGCTCCAGAATTACAAAGTGCGGATGCCATCCTCAAATGGCGATGCGCCGAGTTTGCTCCAGACTTACAAAATGCAGGAATTATTCTCTTGAACTACACCGAGTCTGCTTCAAACTTATAAAGTGCGGGTGCCATCCTCAAATAGCAATGCATCGAGCCTACTCCAGACTTACAAAATGTAGGAATTATTCTCTTGAACTGCACCGAGTCTGCTCCAAACTTACAAATTGCGGGAATTAATCTATTGTATAGCTTAAGTTGTTCCCTAAATAAAATAGATTCTAATTAAATCAATTTATCATGATAATCATTTTGATCATTTACCTTTCGTGAAGGTTTAATTGTTATGATCTTATTGTCTCATTTTATCATTTGCAGTTCGTCATCTCATATATATTACTTTTATCTTTGTCACCATTTGTCATTTTATTATTTGTGATTCACTATTATTATATTCTTATTCCTTTTATCTATGTCACGTTAAAGTGCATAAAAACATGCAAAGTGCAATAAAGGTCATCCATATATAAATATCACTTTTGTACATAGATCAGATCAAAACAATAATAAATCTCCCTGAAAATCAGTCAAATGGATCATAATCGATGGGCTCCTTTGGGTCCTCCTCATCTGACAAGCACACCATCAGCACTTTTGGCCCTAAAAAGGCGGCTATCTGATCAGCTTCCTCTACTGGTAGAGATCTAGGGACTGGTATATGGGGCTCTTGAGTTATCATACCTAATTGTCCCTCCTGGAATGGTCGAATGACAGCCTGCATTGTCTCATTCAGCTCATGAATACATACCCCAAATGCTTCGAGGGTCTGGGTATGCCCGCCAATGTAGCCAGTCACCTCTGTGAGCCTAGTATTCGTACTCTCTCGCAGGTCTATCATCGACTGTGAGATACCAGGGGTCAACCCTCTTTGCATCTCAACCTCTAGCCTCATCATGCTGACAGTCTCATCCACCACCTGTAGGGCCTCATCCACCTTCTGTATAGCTGTTGTGTGGGAAGCCCTCATGGACTCCTCAAGCAGATCCATGTGCCGACCCAAATGACCAAATCCCTCATCAATACGCTGGCCCATAACTGTAAGTCTATCATCTATGCGCTGGTTATGGGCGACTAACGCTACCATCATGTCTGTATGTATGGATCAGAGAAGAATCTCTAAGCTAAACTATCCCTACACTCTACTAAGCTCTGGGGGGGAGCTGTCGAAGTGGATGCCCCCGAGTGATCTGGACGACTATAAGGGTGAAACCTCTCATATTCATAAGAGCCTACACCCTGCCAATATACAGTAAAAGGGGGAGGCGTATGCTCATACGGAGGAAGCAACTGAGGTGGGGGAGTGCTCAGGAAATACCCTACATCCATATTGGTACCGGTACCACTCTGTGGTGTGCAAGGCTCCACGTCTGGCTGTGGGGGATGCTGCTCATCCTCTGGCTAATGGTGCTCTCCGCCTGTTACACTAGCCAGAAGTGGGGCTAGGCCATAGAGCCGTCTGGTCTTTGCAATTATGAGCAACCGGTATACTCCAGGGTGACCTGGCATCTACTCAACCATGCCCATAGATCTGGCAATCGCTAGGTCCATGTAAATATCTGCATCCAAAGGTGGCCCAAATACACTAGGGTCATATCTTAGATGGAGCAATAACCTGGTGATGACCCCACCTATGCATATCTGTGATTTGGACCCCCGCCCCTATCTGAATAAGCCCGATAATATCTCATGGTTAATGTTGAGCTGTGTCCCAATAGCCATCGCCCATAGAGCCCAAATCTCTATAGCATTTATGCCCCCTGGACTCCCCATCTGGCCTAAGTAACTGCGCCCCAAGACCTTCTATATGTATCTATAGGCCCGAGAGACCAACAATGTGCTCTTCGCTGTGCTGTGGTCATAATGGACCACTGGCAGTGTGATAATCTCCCAGAGCTGCACTGTAATACTCCTATCTAGGGTCTATACATGATCCCCAACTGGGAGGCCATAACTAGGGCAAACTGTTTATGGCTCATGGAGTGCCTACCATCTCTGACCCTGAAAGTCATGGTCCCGGTCTGCGTGTCAATCCTCTCAAGCCCCTTGTACTCTAGGGTGGCCAGAAATTCCCTAGTAACCTCAGGGTATGTCTGATAAGCCAGTTCAAAAAACTCTGTCCAACCTACCGCCTCTAATAAATCACTAACCTCCTCCCACATACCCATCTGCTTTAAGAAGGGTCGGGACATGAATCTGCTAGAGGTGAACTGTGCTCGGGCTAGTGTCTCAAATATGAGCCTGTGAGTGTTGGCTATCCATCCCGGTGGAGGGACATCTCCGGGAGCTAGAGCCCTGTCGCGTCATGGAGGCATCCTGATGAAAAACCAACCCATTAGACGACACTAAAGCATATCACATTTTTGAAATTTTTAGCAGCAGATTCAACAAGAAGACTTATCATGAGCATTTATTTACAGTGCCAACATTATTTATACACATTTTATCATAATTCTTTTCTTTCATTTTTTTTCCTTAAATTAATTCCACGGTAATTTTACAATCTATCAATTATTGCAAATTTCATGCACATGCGTTATTCACACAAGGTTTATACATTCTAACATGCATTTGCCTAAAAATATTTCCAGCACAAATAATAATGATCTGTACAAAATAAAATAATTAAGCAACATGCATTTGCCTAAAAAAAATATTTCTAGCACAAATAATAATAATCTATACAAAATAAAATAATTAAGCAACATGCATTTGCCTAAAAAATATTTCTTGCACAAATAATAATAATCTATACAAAATAAAATAGTTAAGCAACATGCATTTACAAATAATAACAATCTACAAAATATCAACATATATTTGCCTAAAAAAGATATTTCTAGCACAAATAATGTAACAACCCAATTTCGACCCTAGTAGTTTTTGCAATGTTTTGTCAGGTTATGATAAGTTTAAGAGTAAATAAGACAAAATCATAAGCAGTTGCGAGTGATAAGTATAAAGATTTTTGGTTTTGCAAGAGTGGCTTTAGAAGAGGAGTGAGTGGCCTGTGTGAGGGTTCTATCGCGAGCGCGACAGAACACTCAAGCAAAATTTCAGCATAAGCTGGTTTGAGAGATTTTGAGATGGGGTTTTGACACATGGTAGTAAGGGAGATTGACACTTGGCATGGGACTTATTTTTTTTAGTGAATAAATGTGGTTAATGGCATTAATGGGGTTTAGCTGGCTTTATTGTGAGTAGTTGGCTTTGGATTTGGGTTGATCGGATGCCTTCTTGCCTCTTTCCCCATTTTCTGCTTTTGGTTTATTCTTTTCTTCTTTCTTTGCTCTTGGTTCTGCCGTGTTCTTTCTCCTTTTCTTTTCTTTTGGTTTGCTCCTTAAGTGGATCACTTGGATTGGTTTGAAGGGAGTGAGATAAGGGTTGAGTTAGTTCTTGAGAAGGTAAGCTTGATTAGTTCTCCGATCTGACCTCCTTTTTCTTTCCATATTTCTGTTTTGATTTGAAGTTAAGAGTTTGGTTTAAGTGTTCTCTTGGTTGATTTGTGCATGAAAGTTGTGGACAAGAAGAGGGACAAGGGAAAGGAGAAGATTGGAACAGATTAGAGAGACGTGGTCAAGCTATTTAAAGGTCGGGATCGTGTGTGATTTTGTGTTAGATACATGTTTTAGTTGCTTTTGCACTTAAGTGAATGTTATATGCATGATAGAAGGTTAGAGGGTCTTAACCTAGTTCTAGAATAAGATATATGACTTTGTTCATTTTGATTGCTTGCAGTGTTCCTATGATATATGTTTATGATTATGTAATGTGATCATTTGCATGTGGGTTGATGATGTTAGATGATTACCATAGAGTTTTTGAGTATAAGATATGATTTGGGGAAGTCTGCTCATATTTCATCAGACCTCCGTGTAATATTTTTATCATAAGTGGAGTTTTTTACCTCAAAATTGAGTTATTATTGAGCCTTTAGAACTGGAACTTCCATGACTATAAAAGTTTTATAAATGACCTTGAGCAAATTCTTGCTCTAAGACCCTGAAAATTGGCCAAAACAGAGGTGTCTCTACTCTGGCCAATTCATTTGAGCAGTTCAAATTGTTTAGTTATATCTGACGTTATAGATGCCTATTTGACCTGATATTTGTTCCATTTAAATCTTAACATCCTATGGAACAATTGTTAAGAAGGATATTTTGCCTAAAAATGATGTTAAATGTTGGTTTAGTCAATACAAGTTTGAGGTAAAAAGCACTCTCGTAGGACACCTGATGGAAGCTACTGTCACGAGCGCAACAGAACAAGTTATATGAAGGATTTTCTTCTCATTTTGGAGCCCATGATTGGCATGAATCAATTCCCCACCTTTACCCTCAACTAATTTGTATATTTTTATGTGTTTTTCTTTTCGAATTGAACCTGTATTACACCGAAACATTCCGGGGTCTATCCAATGCATGTTTAGGATTATCAAATGATTATAAGATTAGTTATCTGGATAAATAATGCTACAACATAAGAGTTTAAGAATGGAACTAAGTGTATACATGCTTTTTAAGTGTTGAACACGACATGCCATGTGATATTGATCATATATGATTGAATCATGATATAATGCTTGAGTGATTGTAATGCATATGGTATAGTATATATAGTCTTTATGTTAAGCCTGAATGGTCATAGTAGTGGATATATAAGCATGCGCATAAAGGGTTTGAGTGCAGCTGCTAATGGGGCACCGTTTGTGCCTATATGTTGAATACATAGTGTATTCGAATGATTTGAGTTAGGTCTCTACTTGTATGATACTGTTAAACGGTATCTAGAGGTACCCGTATCCACCATTAGAGGACTTCAGGCTAATAAATGCTAGGTTTTGTACATGAGTTGAAGTAGAAGTCTCTGTTCTTTGTAATTGTGAATGCATAAGAGTGATGTTTCATTGGTATGACTAGTGTAAGAGTAAGAGCTTATATGCATGATGAAATATGACTATCACTATGTACTGAGCATGATTATGAATGTGAAAGGTGTAACTTTTGTGTGACTTCAGTAGAAGTCCATTGCGTTATTTCTCCCCACTAAGCATTATCGCTTAGCATGGGTGCTTTTCCCATGTAAGTTGCAGGTTTTGTTCTGTGGAAGGAAGTCCATCTATTGGCCACTAGGAGTTGGAGTTGTTCTTTTGTACTAGTATAGGAGCTTTTTGTATAAGTTGTAAATGCATGTAAATTCTGGATACTTGGCATGTAATGTGTAACAACCCAAATAGGGCCTGGTCGGAATTTGCGTGGTAAGTCGGTAAAGTAAAGGTATTTTCGTAAATTGAGTATAAGGAAAATTGGATAATAAGGATTTAAGCGTTAAAAGAATTAATAAATTAAGTAAATAGTTAAGTGAAGGGAATAATAGTGTGTGCTTGTAGTATATGGTTGTAGGGTGTAAATGGTCTAAGGGCTGTTATTGTGTGGTTTTTGGTGCATGGTGCCTAGGATGAAAGTGGATTTATAAGAAATATTATGGTGTGAGTGGAGTATGGTGCTTTGAAGATATTTGTGTAAGAAAGGCTTGTGTGTGTTTAGTGTTTGGTGCCAAGAGTGGTTATGTTAAGATGGATTGATTGATTCTCTAGGATTGTGACAAGTGGCTTGGAGGTTGGTGAGCATTTAATGAAAAGTAAGAGAGAGGGAAGGGAAGGGTAGAAATTGCCTAGCTTCCCGTGGAAGCTACCTCATTTCTCTCTTCTCTCCTTCATTTCCCGTTCTCCCCTCTCTCTTGCTTCCATTTTTCTGCTTCTATCTCTTTTCTCTTGAGTTTTCTTGGGAATCTTGAGCTAAGGTCTTGAAGGATTGTAAGAGGTAAGTGGTTTGGAGTGCTTTGGGTATTTCAGTTCTTCTTTCTCCTTCTTTTTCTGGTTTTGATTGTGGTTTTGGGTCTGATTTGAGTGCATTGTGGCTGGGTTTTTGTGCAAGCATCGGAAGAGAGAAGGAAGAGCAAGGGCAAGGATAAAGTGGTTTCGTGAGGAGCACGGTTTGAAGCTTCGTTTTCCAGGTATGGGAGCTGTGTTCTTGAGTGTTTAGTTGGGTATGGGTTTTGAATGCATGCAAGTGTTGGGAGCTATGCTTGTGGATTGTGTTTTTCCCTAATTTCCTCCTTGGATCAACTCTATTTTGAGATTGTATGTCAGTTGTAATCTTGAGTGTTTTATGGATGCATGTTTAAATCAAGTAGTGATTTATAGTGAAGTGTGAGTGATATAGTGAAAATGTTATGTGTTTCCAGAATTTGAACATGCCATGTTAGTGTATTTGCGTTTGGTTGTGAGTGATTTCATGTTGAATTTATATTTGATGATTGTGTAAATATGTTTGTGGGACCTTGAGAATGATGCGGTGATGTGCAAGAGCCTTGAGGTAAGTGTTTGTGTCTCTTGTTTGCATGTATGGAGTATTATGTGTGAAAAGTGAAGGGAAAAGTGCAGATTGGGCGAATCTGGGTTCTGTCGCGATCGCGACAGAAGGCGGACTTGGCACCTTGTTCTTGAAGAGCCCACTATCGCGATCGCAACCGCGACAGAGAGCTCGGTAGCAGAAGCCTCCGCGCGGGCGTGCTATCGAGCATGCGCGTGAGGAGGAAGAAATTGGTCTCTGTCGCGAGCGCGACAGAGCTCGACCCCGTGAATTTCTGCCGCGAGTAGGCCCCCTGGCACGGCCTCACGAGGAAGTGCCCCGTGCTCTGTCGCGAGCGTGACACTTGTCGCGATCGCGACAGAGGCCCTTCCTGCTTGCCCTGTTTTCTGAATATGTTTCTTTTGTTCCACTTTGCACGGTTTCTCACTATTGCATGAAATATGTTTGTGCTTATGACTCGTGATGCCATTGTATTAGTATTTTAGTTATGAATTCTTTTGATGTAAGAGTCTGGAGTTAAATCTTGTTTTTGATTGTGTAATGTCGTGTGGGTCAATGTGTTATTGAGCCTGAAGTGTCAAGGTATAGGATAATTAAGCATGCTTAAGAAGGGTTAGTGTACAGCTGTTCTGTCCGCCCCGTTTGGGCGAAGCGGTCGACCTCCGAGATGGTCATCTTCCGTGTAGTGATAAAATGTTTTGAGACTTCGGTCTCCCGCCCTACCTTCGGGTATTAAAGTGTTTTTGAGGCTTCGGTCTCCCGTGCCGTGTTCCCGTATCCTCCACCTTTGATTTCAGGCTATTGTGTGAACTGTCTGGTATTGATTTAGTGAAGTGTTCTGATCATAGTGTGACTCTGAATAGTGTAATGGTTTAGTGCATTGTATTATTTATCCTGAATATATTTATATCTTTGTACTCTGATTCATAATGAATTATGTATGTTAGTGCATGTTTTCTTGTATAGTGTTCTGTTGTGTTTGTTTCTCCCCACTAAGCGTTATCGCTTAGCACGGGCTTTTATCCCGTGCAGGTAGCGTGAAGGATTTTCTTGGGAGTTGCTCGTGTCACGCATCTACAGGCTGGCCACATAGGAGTCGAGTTATTTATTTTGTCTCCTCCTGTAATTCTTTTTGTATATGTATTATTTTTGTAAAGGATTTTAAGTTGTAATCTGTTGGGATATTGTATATAGCTTTGTATTTTGTTTTTATAGTAATGAAGTATATTTTCTAAGATTTTTATTATTGGTTATTGAATGCTTCCGCTTAGCGCATGTATGCTTCCGTTGTATGTTTGTCGCATCGTGAGTGAGCGTCGGGTAGCGCGCCCGCCGGTGCCCTTCCAACGGGGGCGGCGGTGGGGGTGTTACAGGTTGTGGTATCAGAGCGCCAGTTTAGACGGTTCTGGTTGTCTTTATTTGCAGTATGTCGAGTCTTTGCATGTTAGTTGGTTTTGTGTCGTGGCCTAATGCAGATGTGTCTTGTCTTGTGTAGTGTCTAGATGGAGTCTGATCCAAGTGAGCATGTGGGTGAGACGGTTGGTAGTGCAAGTGTAGCGAGAGGTGGGCAACCTGCTCCGCAGTGTCGGCAAGAAGAAATTCCTGGTATGGGTTTTAGTCAAGAGAATCCGGTCTTATTGCAAGGTTTGCTTCAGTTGGTAGAGAGGCTGACTGCTCCTAAGGCTCCGAATGAGTTATTAAGAAAGAGAGGAGCTGAGGATTTTCATGGGACTGCTTTGGACCAATCTGATGTGGCCGAGTTTTGGCTTAAAAGGGTAGGTCGGATTTTGCAAGAGATTAGATGTCCTACAAAACAGAGGGTGCTTTGTGCAGTGTCGTTGCTTCAAGGGTCAGCGTATGATTGGTGGGAATTGGTGATGCGAAATCCTCAGCGACCAGCCGAGTTGACTTGGGATTTCTTTAAGCAAGAATTTGAGCAGAAATATGTGACGAAGGCATATCAGGAAGCTAAGTGGAGAGAGTTCATCAGTCTGAAGCAGCGAGGTATGACCGTGAGTGAGTATGATAAGGAATTCAGCCGGTTGAGTAAGTATGTGCCTGAGGCTTTATTGACAGATGAGTTTAGAAGTAGGCATTTCCTTGAGGGACTGCGTGAGGTGTTCAGAGGTCCTTTGTCGGCATTGTCAGTCTTGCAACCCGTGGGGTATTATCAGCTTGTGGCAGCGGCAATGAAGTTAGAGGAATCTGAGGTGATCAAGCAGAGGATCGAGAGCAAGAGGAAAGCACCGGAAGGTGGGTTGGGTAGTGGCAAGAAGTCGAGAGGAGTTCCAAGTGGTCAAGGTGGGAAGAGTTCGGTTCCTGTACGTTCGGAAGTCGGGAGTGTAACGCCACCTTCTAGCAAGGGAAGTATGATCCCGGAGTGTGAGCATTGTTATAAGCGCCAAGAGCACATGGTGGCAAATTGTCCATATCGAAGAGAGCTTCAGGATAGACCAGAGAGTAGAGCCAGTGGTCAGAGAGTGAGAGGGAATCAGAGTGGAAGAGGCAGTGGACGTCCTTCGCAAGCTCCATCAGAGACAGTGCAGAAGTCGCCAACCGAAGAAGTGCCCGCTCATCCGAGAGTTTATGCGGTGCAAATTGGGGATATAGCAGATCGAGCTGGACCTTCTGGTAAGTTATGTTATTAGCTTTCGGTTAAGTTTCGGTTTGAGTTTTGGGTTGTCGGATATAAGTGATTAGCGGGGAAATTTCGAGGATGAAATTTCTTAAGGGGGAGTGATTGTAACAACCCAAATAGGGCCTGGTCGGAATTTGCGTGGTAAGTCGGTAAAGTAAAGGTATTTTCGTAAATTGAGTATAAGGAAAATTGGATAATAAGGATTTAAGCGTTAAAAGAATTAATAAATTAAGTAAATAGTTAAGTGAAGGGAATAATAGTGTGTGCTTGTAGTATATGGTTGTAGGGTGTAAATGGTCTAAGGGCTGTTATTGTGTGGTTTTTGGTGCATGGTGCCTAGGATGAAAGTGGATTTATAAGAAATATTATGGTGTGAGTGGAGTATGGTGCTTTGAAGATATTTGTGTAAGAAAGGCTTGTGTGTGTTTAGTGTTTGGTGCCAAGAGTGGTTATGTTAAGATGGATTGATTGATTCTCTAGGATTGTGACAAGTGGCTTGGAGGTTGGTGAGCATTTAATGAAAAGTAAGAGAGAGGGAAGGGAAGGGTAGAAATTGCCTAGCTTCCCGTGGAAGCTACCTCATTTCTCTCTTCTCTCCTTTATTTCCCGTTCTCCCCTCTCTCTTGCTTCCATTTTTCTGCATCCATCTCTTTTCTCTTGAGTTTTCTTGGGAATCTTGAGCTAAGGTCTTGAAGGATTGTAAGAGGTAAGTGGTTTGGAGTGCTTTGGGTATTTCAGTTCTTCTTTCTCCTTCTTTTTCTGGTTTTGATTGTGGTTTTGGGTCTGATTTGAGTGCATTGTGGCTGGGTTTTTGTGCAAGCATCAGAAGAGAGAAGGAAGAGCAAGGGCAAGGATAAAGTGGTTTCGTGAGGAGCACGGTTTGAAGCTTCGTTTTCCAGGTATGGGAGCTGTGTTTTTGAGTGTTTAGTTGGGTATGGGTTTTGAATGCATGCAAGTGTTGGGAGCTATGCTTGTGGATTGTGTTTTTCCCTAATTTCCTCCTTGGATCAACTCTATTTTGAGATTGTATGTCAGTTGTAATCTTGAGTGTTTTATGGATGCATGTTTAAATCAAGTAGTGATTTATAGTGAAGTGTGAGTGATATAGTGAAAATGTTATGTGTTTCCGGAATTTGAACATGCCATGTTAGTGTATTTGAGTTTGGTTGTGAGTGATTTCATGTTGAATTTATATTTGATGATTGTGTAAATATGTTTGTGGGACCTTGAGAATGATGCGGTGATGTGCAAGAGCCTTGAGGTAAGTGTTTGTGTCTCTTGTTTGCATGTATGGAGTATTATGTGTGAAAAGTGAAGGGAAAAGTGCAGATTGGGCGAATCTGGGTTCTGGCGCCCTTCCAACGGGGACGGCGGTGGGGGTGTTACATAATGAATTTATATATGTATACTTTATAAGTTTTTGGTAATGCAAGTTTAAGCTATGATTTATGTTATTTCTGTTCTTACATGTGTTAGTTGAGCCCGTTCGTGTTTTGTATGTGCATATTTATGTGTTTAGCGTGTGTAGCAACCCAATATTTCCTCCCGGGGGTATCGGGGTGTTACAAATAATAACAATTTATACAAAATATTAACATATATTTGCTTAAAAAATATTTCTAGCACAAATAATAACAATCTATACAAAATATCAACATATATTTGCTTAAAAAATATTTCTAGCACAAATAAAAACAATCTACACAAAATAAAATAATTAAGCAACATAAAGTGCTTCGAAAACTTAACTGGTAGTTGACAATAAAAATAAAAGAAAAATAGGTCACTATGTAGATAATAGAACCGGGTCGTTTTGGAGTGAACGGTGCACGAAACGGAGTCAAGACCGAGGAGAAATGACCAAAAGACCCACTTAAACAAAAGATAAAAAACAAAAGGAGAATGAAGAAGTGAGAGGGGCGGCCACGGGGAAGGATATTTATATCCTTGCCCAAGGGCCCTGCCCTTGGTGGCCGAGGGGCGGCCTGCCCGCCCCTTGCCCAAAAAATATTTTTTTTTAGAATTCTAAAATGCTCCCTGGATGTCTGGGGGCACCTTTCTGGATAATTTTCACTGCCCAATATTTCCTGCAAAATTAAAATCCATATGCAGGAGTGAATTACGTGCGTGAATGTGCATATGTTATGAAAAATGCGAGCAGTAAATTCGTCCGAGCGGCCCAAGTATCGAGATGCCATCTTGCTCTCGAGGATCTCGACTAGGATAATCCTTGGCCTGGACCCTTTCTGCATTGACTCTACAACTTGCGACTGGCAGCCCCTGACCACTCTCGGTGTCATTCGCCATTGTTTTAAAGGTAGCGCGCCCCTTATGAGTTTTTACGCTAGCTTTTCTTTATGGAAAATGTTTCGTTTCGGATTTTTACATAACCCTATGCCTTACTTTTGCCTGAGGAGATTCCAATTCAACTCAGCGGCTCTTTTTTTTCCGTAGTAGACTGCCTATTTTCAGGTTTTCACCCTGCCCTCTAGCCTAACGTTTGCTTAGAGAGCCAATTACGGTTTTCATCTCTAAGGGCTTTTTTTTTATCCCTCATGTCTTTTAGGTGTGGCTACAAGAAAAGATGGAGCTACTATCAGAGCCACCTCCTAGGGTGATCAGTAGTTATCCGTTGAGGCATTTCCTTCCCCGACAACGGTTGTGTTCGTTTGCATCTCCCGATGAAGGTACTGCTAGATCGGGCGAGGTGGCAGATGAGGACATCAACTTCATATACCCCTGACTCCCCCTTTCTGCTATAACTCTAGATGGTTCTTCAGGATTTGTCCCATTGTGTGGGCTCCATGAGGCTACCTTCTGCATTACTGCCTGTTGTGCTCAATAGTTCGAAGGGATTCAAGATGTAGTGAGGCATCCCCTATCCTTCCAAGGTAGTATCTTATCCTTGAACTTCGCCTCCAAGTATCATATTCTCTGGACATAGCTGCTCGTAAAGACTGTTATGCCACCGATTGGGGATTGCTCCTTTGCTTCCATTAATGCATATGAGAGGTGGGTGATTAGTCCTGTGTTTGATAATAAGACCCATTGACTTAGGCATCTAGCCGGCGAGAGCAGTAGTAGAGCATAGTTATTAGACTAGATGCATCCAAAAATGAACGATGTTTCTCTTTTTATAAAAGAACTAGAAAATACTGAACACATGAGTTGAATTGTAACAACCCAAATAGGGCTTGGTCGGAATTTGCGTGGTAAGTCGGTAAGTGAGAGTATTTTCGTAATTTAAGTTTGAGGAAAATAGGATAATAAGGAATTATGTGTTAAAGGAAATAATAGTGTGTGCTTATAGTGTATGGTTGTAGGGTGTAAGTGGACTTAAGGCTTTTATTGTGTGGTTTTTGGTGCATGGTGCCTAGGATGAAAGTGGATTTATAAGAAATATTAAGGTGTGAGTGAGTTTTGGTGCATTGAAGATATTTGTGTAAGAAAGGCTTGTGTGTGTTTAGTGTATGGTGCCAAGAGTGGTTATGTTAAGATGGATTGATTGATTCTCTAGGATTGTGACAAGTGGCTTGGAGGTTGGTGAGCATTTAATGAAAAGTAAGAGAGAGGGAAGGGAAGGGCAGAAATTTGCCTAGCTTCCCGTGGAAGCTATCTCATATCTCTCCTTTCTTCTTCATTTCCCGTTCTCCCCTCTCTCTTGCTTCCATTTTCTGCTTCCATCTCTTTTCTCTTGAGTTTTCTTGGAATCTTGAGTTAAGGTCTTGAAGGATTGTAAGAGGTAAGTGGTTTGGAGTGCTTTGGGTATTTCAGTTCTTCTTTCTCCTTCATTTCTGGTCGTGATTGTGGTTTTGGGTCTGATTTGTGTGTGTTGTGGCTGGGTTTTGTGCAAGCATCGGAAGAGAGAAGGAAGAGCAAGGGCAAGGATAAAGTGGTTTCGTGAGGGGCACGGTTTGAAGCTTCGTTTTCCAGGTATGGGAGCTGTGTTCTTGAGTGTTTATTGGGTATGGGTTTTGAATGCATGCAAGTGTTGGGAGCTATGCTTGTGGATTGTGTTTTTCCCTAATTTCCTCCTTGGATTAACTCTATTTTGAGATTGTATGTCATTTGTAATCTTTAGTGTTTTATGGATGCATGTTTAAATCAAGTAGTGATTTATAGTGAAGTGTAAGTGATATAGTGAAGATGTTATGTGTTTTCGGAATTTGAACATGCCACGTTAGTGTATTTGAGTTTGGTTGTGAGTGATTTCATGTTGAATTTATATTTGATTATTGTGTAAATATGTTTACGGGACCTTGAGAATGATGCGGTGATGTGCAAGAGCCATGAGGTAAGTGTTTGTGTCTCTTGTTTGCATGTATGGAGTATTGTGTGTGAAAGTGAAGGGAAAAGTGCAGAAGTGGGCGAATCTGGGTTCTGTCGTGATCGCGACACGTGCCGCGATCGCGATAGAAGGCGGACTTGGCCACTTGTTCTTGAGGATCCCTCTGTCGCGATCGCGACGTTGTTGTGACCGCGATAGAGAGCTCGGTAGCGGAACCCTACGCGCGGGCGTGCTGTCGAGCGTGCGCGCGAGGAGGAAGGAATTGGTCTCTGTCGCGATCGCGACGCTTGTCACGAGCGCGACAGAGCTCGGCTCCGTGAATTTCTGCCGAGAGTGCTTTGTCGCGAGTAGGCCCCTTGGCGCGACCTCGCGAGGAAGTGCCCCGTGCTCAGTCGCGAGCGCGACACTTGTCGCGATCGCGACAGAGGCCCTTCTTGCTTGCCCTGTTTTCTAAATGTGTTTCTTTTGTTCCACTTTGCACGGTTTTTCACTATTGCATGAAATATGTTTGTGCTTATAACTCGTGATGTCTATGTACTAGTGTTTTAGTTAGGAATTTATTTAATATTAGAATCTTGCATTGAATTTTGCTTTTGATTGGGTAAGGTCGTGTGAATGAATGTGTTGTCGAGCCTGAAGTGTCAAGGTATAGGATAATTAAGCATGCTTAAGAAGGGTTAGTGTACAGCTGTTCTGTCCGCCCCGTTTGGGCGAAGCGGTCGACCTCCGAGATGGTCATCTTCCGTGTAGTGATAAAATGTTTTGAGACTCCGGTCTCCCGCGCTACCTTCGGGTATTAAAGTGTTTTTGAGGCTTCGGTCTCCCGTGCCGTGTTCCCGTATCCTCCACCATTGATTTCAGGCTATTGTGTGAACTGTTTGGTATTGATTTAGTGAAGTGTTCTGATCAGAGTGTGACTCTGAAGAATGTAATGATTTAGTGCATTGTATTATTTATCCTGAATATATTTATATCTCTGTACTCTGATTCATAATGAATTATGTATGTTAGTGCATGTTTATTATATAGTGTTCTATTGTGCTTGTTTCTCCCCACTAAGCGTTATCGCTTAGCACGGGCTTTTATCCCGTGCTGGTAGCGTGAAGGATTTTTGGGAGTTGCTCATGTCGTGCATCTGCAGGTTGGCCACATAGGAGTCGAGTTATTTATTTTGTCTCCTCCTGTAATTCTTTTTGTATACGTATTATTTTTTGTAAAGGATTTTAAGTTGTAATCTGTTGGAATATTGTATATAGCTTTGTATTTTGTTTTTATAGTAATGAAGTATATTTTCTAAGATTTTTTTTTATTGGTTGTTTAATGCTTCCGCTTAGCGCATGTATACTTCCGCTGTATGTTTTGTCGAGTCGTGAGTGAGCGTCGGGTAGCACGCCAGCCGGCGCCCTTCCAACGGGGGCGGCGGCGGGAGTGTTACATGAATTGCCTTTGTTTTATATCTTTCTGCAAAATTGTGTACATTTCAGTATGATTTCTCCATACATGATCATCATTTAACATAGATTCAAAATGCAAAATCACACTTAATTTCAAAATGGATCTTGAAAGCATCGAACTCCTGTTCTTAATTAGACATTTTCTCTTAAGCCTCTAATTTTACCCAGGGTGTGTAACACCCCCGCCGCCGCCCCCGTTGGAAGGGCGCCGGCGGGCGCGCTACGGCACGACGCTCACTCACGACGCGACAAAGCATACAGCGGAAGCATACATGCGTTAAGCGGAAGCATTCAATAACCATATAATAGAAATATACTTCAACATAATTAAGATATAGAGTTATAATTACAATATTCCAAAAAGATTACAATTTTAAAATCCTTTACAAAAATAATCCATATACAAAAAGGAATTACATCAGGAAACAGAAAGAAATAATAAACTTGACTCCTATGTGGCCCGCCTGCAGATGCACGACTCGAGCATTCCCAAAATCCTTCACGCTACCTGCACGGGATAAAAGCCCGTGCTAAGCGATAACGCTTAGTGGGGAGAAACAAACACAACAGAACACAATACAAGGAAACATGCACTAATATACCTAAATCATTAAGCATTCGAGTACAGAGATATTAAGATATAATCAGGATAATATAACGCAATGCACTAAACCATTACATTATTCAGAGTCACACAATAATCAAAACACTTCACTGTATCAAAACCAGACAGTTCACACAATAGCCTGAAATCAATGGTTGAGGATACGGGAACACGGCACGGGAGACCAAGGCCTCAAAACACTTTATTACCCGAAGGTAGCGCGAGAGACCGGAGTCTCAAAACATTTTATCACTACACGATTGATGACCATCTCGGAGGTCGACCGCTTCGCCCAAACGGGGCGGACAGAACAGCTGAACACTAACCCTTCTTAAGCATGCTTAATTATCCTATACCTTGACACTTCAGGCTCGACAACACAATAATTCACCAGACAATACATAACAAAAACAATATTCAAATTAAGACTCTTATATAAAATAAATCCATAAGAAGGACACTAGCACATTAATATCACGAATCCAAAAGTACACACATATTCCATGCAATAGTGAGAAACCGTGCAAAGTGAAACAAAAGAAACACATTCAGAAAACAAGGCAAGCAGGAAAGGCCTCTGTCGCGATCGCGACAAGTGTCGCGCTCGCGACAGAGCATGGGGTACTTCCTCGCGAGGTCGCGCCAAAGGACCTCCTCGCGACGAAGCACTCGCGGCAGCATTTCTCGGAACCGAGCTCTGTCGCGCTCGCGACAAGCGTCGCGATCGCGACAGTGACCAGTCCCTTCCTCCTCGCGCGCACGCTCGGCAGCACGCCCACGCGGAGGTTTCCGCGACTAAGCTCTCTGTCGCGCTCGCGGCAACGTCGCGGTCGCAACAGAGGGCTCTTCAAGAACAAGGGGCCAAATCCGCCTTCTGTCGCGATCGCGGCACTTGTCGCGGTCGCGACAGAACCCAGATTCGCCCAAAACTGCACTTTCCCTTCTCAACTTCACACTCGAAACTCCATACATGCAAACAAGAACACAAACACTTACCTCATGCCTCCAACATATCACCGCATCACTTTCAAGCCACATAACACATTTTAACCAATAATACCACATCGATGTATCAAAATTCACTCACATGGCACAATCATGATCTCATAACACATAACAATTTCACTATATCACAATCACTTCACTAAAAATCACTACTTGATTTAAACATGCATTCAAGAAACACTCGGGACTTCAAATAACATGCAAACACAAGTTAGAGTTGATCCAAGGAGGAAAATTAGGGAAAACCCACGAAATCCACAACATAACTCTCAATCACTTACATGCATTTAAACCCATTTCCAAACAACACTCAAGAACACAGCTCCCATACCTGGAAAATGAAGCTCCAGACTAAGCTCCTCACGAATCCACTTTGTCCTTGCCCTTGCGCTTCCTCCTCTCTTCCGATTCTTGCACAATCCAATCAAAACACTTAAATCAAACCCAAACACAAACCAAGACCAAAATCCCAAGAACACAATTAAATAAAGGAACCTCAATCCGAATTCAAGCACTTACCTACAACTCTTTCTGCTCAAACCTTCAAAAATCCCTCCTAAGACTCAAAGAAACACAAGAGAAAAGAGGTGAGAGTAGGAGAATGAAAGCAAGAGAGAGGGGAGAACGGGAAAATGAGGAAGAGAGGGGAAATGAAGATGGCTTCCACGGGAAGCCTCACCAAAAGCTGCCCCTCCCTTCTCTCTCTCTTACTTTCATTAATTACTCACCAACCTCATGCCACTTGTCACAATCTTAGAGCAACCATCAATCCATCTTAACAAATTCACTTAAGGCACCATACACTAACCACACACAAGCCCAATCCACACAAATATCTTCCAAGTACCAAACACTCACTCACACCATATTATTTCTTATAATCCTCTTAACATCCTAGGTACCATGCACCACAAACCACACAATAAAAGCCTTAAATCCACTTACACCCCATACCCATACACTACAAGCACACACTATTTTTTTTCCTTCTCTTCACTTAACACTTAATTAATTAATTCCTTTAACACAAAATTCTTAAATGTCCAAAATTCCTCTTACCCAAATTACGAAAATACCCTCACTAAACCGACTTATCGCACAAATTCCGACCAGGCCCTATTTGGGTTGTTACAAATCACTCCCCCTTAAGAAATTTCGTCCTCGAAATTTCCCCGCTAAATCACTTAAACAACAACCCAAAACTCAAACCGAAACTTAACCGAAAGTTAATAACATAACTTACCAGAAGGTCCAGCTCGATCTGCTATATCTCCTACTTGCATCGCATAAACTCTTGGACGCGAAGGCACTTCTTTTGCAGATGGTTTCTGCACTGACTCTGATGGCGCTTGCAAAGGACGTCCACTAGCTCTTCCACTCTGATTCCCTCTCGCTCGCTGACCACTGGCTCTACTCGCGGGTCTATCCTGAAGCTCTCTTCGATCTGGACAATTCGCCACCATGTGCTCCTGACTTCCACATCTGAAGCACGCTCCAGAAATCCTTCTGCACTCGCCCCAGTGGCGCTTATAACAATGCTCACACTCCGGAACAACACTTCCCTTGCTAGAGGGTGGCGCTACACTCTCGACTTCCGAACGAACCGGAATCGAACTCTTCCCACTTTGGCCACTCGGAACTCCTCTCGACTTCCTGCCACTTCCAAACCCATCACTCGGTGCTCTCCTCTTGCTCTCGATCCTTTGCTTGATCACCTCAGACTCTTCTAACTTCATCGCTGCTGCCATAAGCTGATAATACCCCACGGGTTGCAAAACTGAAAATGCCGACAACTGACCCCTATACACCTCCCAAAGTCCCTCTAGGAAATGCCGACTTCTGAACTCATCCGTCAACAAAGTCTCAGGCACATACTTACTCAACCGGCTGAATTCCTTATCATACTCGCTCACTGTCATACCTCGCTGCCTCAGACTGATAAACTCTCTCCACTTAGCCTCTTGATACGCCTTCGTCACATACTTCTGCTCAAATTCTTGCTTAAAGAACTCCCAAGTCAACTCGGCTAGTCGCTGAGGATTTCGCATCACCAATTCCCACCAGTCATATGCAGGCCCCTGAAGCAAGGACACTGCACAAAGCACTCTCTGTTCTGCAGGACATCTAATCTCTTGCAAAATCCGATCTACTCTCTTAAGCCAAAACTCAGCCACATCAGATTGGTCCAAAGCAGTACCATGAAAATCCTCGGCTCCTCTCTTTCTTAACAACTCAGTCGGGGCCTTAGGAGCAGTCAGCCTCTCTACCAGCTGAAGCAAACCTTGTAATAAAACCGGATTCTCTTGACCAAAACCCACACCAGGAATCTCCTCTCGCTGACGCTGCGGAGCAGGCTGCTCACCTCTCACAACACTTGCACTACCAACCGTCTCACCCACATGCTCACTTGGATCAGACTCCATCTAGACAATACACGAAACAAGACACATCTGCATTAGGCCACGACACAAAACCAACTCGCATGCAAAGACTCAACAGACAACAAACAGAGGCAACCAGAACCGCCTAAACCGGCGCTCTGATACCACAACCTGTAACACCCCCGCCGCCGCCCCCGTTGGAAGGGCGCCGGCGGGCGCGCTACGGCACGACGCTCACTCACGACGCGACAAAGCATACAGCGGAAGCATACATGCGTTAAGCGGAAGCATTCAATAACCATATAATAGAAATATACTTCAACATAATTAAGATATAGAGTTATAATTACAATATTCCAAAAAGATTACAATTTTAAAATCCTTTACAAAAATAATCCATATACAAAAAGGAATTACATCAGGAAATAGAAAGAAATAATAAACTTGACTCCTATGTGGCCCGCCTGCAGATGCACGACTCGAGCATTCCCAAAATCCTTCACGCTACCTGCACGGGATAAAAGCCCGTGCTAAGCGATAACGCTTAGTGGGGAGAAACAAACACAACAGAACACAATACAAGGAAACATGCACTAATATACCTAAATCATTAAGCATCCGAGTACAGAGATATTAAGATATAATCAGGATAATATAACGCAATGCACTAAACCATTACATTATTCAGAGTCACACAATAATCAAAACACTTCACTGTATCAAAACCAGACAGTTCACACAATAGCCTGAAATCAATGGTTGAGGATACGGGAACACGGCACGGGAGACCAAGGCCTCAAAACACTTTATTACCCGAAGGTAGCGCGAGAGACCGGAGTCTCAAAACATTTTATCACTACACGATTGATGACCATCTCGGAGGTCGACCGCTTCGCCCAAACGGGGCGGACAGAACAGCTGAACACTAACCCTTCTTAAGCATGCTTAATTATCCTATACCTTGACACTTCAGGCTCGACAACACAATAATTCACCAGACAATACATAACAAAAACAATATTCAAATTAAGACTCTTATATAAAATAAATCCATAAGAAGGACACTAGCACATTAATATCACGAATCCAAAAGTACACACATATTCCATGCAATAGTGAGAAACCGTGCAAAGTGAAACAAAAGAAACACATTCAGAAAACAAGGCAAGCAGGAAAGGCCTCTGTCGCGATCGCGACAAGTGTCGCGCTCGCGACAGAGCACGGGGTACTTCCTCGCGAGGTCGCGCCAAAGGGCCTCCTCGCGACGAAGCACTCGCGGCAGCATTTCTCGGAACCGAGCTCTGTCGCGCTCGCGACAAGCGTCGTGATCGCGACAGTGACCAGTCCCTTCCTCCTCGCGCGCACGCTCGGCAGCACGCCCACGCGGAGGTTTCCGCGACTAAGCTCTCTGTCGCGCTCGCGGCAACGTCGCGGTCGCGACAGAGGGCTCTTCAAGAACAAGGGGCCAAATCCGCCTTCTGTCACGATCGCGGCACTTGTCGCGGTCGCGACAGAACCCAGATTCGCCCAAAACTGCACTTTCCCTTCTCAACTTCACACTCGAAACTCCATACATGCAAACAAGAACACAAACACTTACCTCATGCCTCCAACATATCACCGCATCACTTTCAAGCCACATAACACATTTTAACCAATAATACCACATCGATGTATCAAAATTCACTCACATGGCACAATCATGATCTCATAACACATAACAATTTCACTATATCACAATCACTTCACTAAAAATCACTACTTGATTTAAACATGCATTCAAGAAACACTCGGGACTTCAAATAACATGCAAACACAAGTTAGAGTTGATCCAAGGAGGAAAATTAGGGAAAAACCACGAAATCCACAACATAACTCTCAATCACTTACATGCATTTAAACCCATTTCCAAACAACACTCAAGAACACAGCTCCCATACCTGGAAAATGAAGCTCCAGACTAAGCTCCTCACGAATCCACTTTGTCCTTGCCCTTGCGCTTCCTCCTCTCTTCCGATTCTTGCACAATCCAATCAAAACACTTAAATCAAACCCAAACACAAACCAAGACCAAAATCCCAAGAACACAATTAAATAAAGGAACCTCAATCCGAATTCAAGCACTTACCTACAACTCTTTCCGCTCAAACCTTCAAAAATCCCTCCTAAGACTCAAAGAAACACAAGAGAAAAGAGGTGAGAGTAGGAGAATGAAAGCAAGAGAGAGGGGAGAACGGGAAAATGAGGAAGAGAGGGGAAATGAAGATGGCTTCCACGGGAAGCCTCACCAAAAGCTGCCCCTCCCTTCTCTCTCTCTTACTTTCATTAATTACTCACCAACCTCATGCCACTTGTCACAATCTTAGAGCAACCATCAATCCATCTTAACAAATTCACTTAAGGCACCATACACTAACCACACACAAGCCCAATCCACACAAATATCTTCCAAGTACCAAACACTCACTCACACCATATTATTTCTTATAATCCTCTTAACATCCTAGGTACCATGCACCACAAACCACACAATAAAAGCCTTAAATCCACTTACACCCCATACCCATACACTACAAGCACACACTATTTTTTTTTTCCTTCTCTTCACTTAACACTTAATTAATTAATTCCTTTAACACAAAATTCTTAAATGTCCAAAATTCCTCTTACCCAAATTACGAAAATACCCTCACTAAACCGACTTATCGCACAAATTCCGACCAGGCCCTATTTGGGCTGTTACAGGGTGCCTTTTTTTGGTTTTCACCCTAACGAGGTACTAACTTTTAACAAGGCCGCCTTTTTTTGGTTTTCGACCCGCAGGGCTTCCATTCTTTTTTTTTTTCTCTTTAGCCATGGAACCTTTCGAGTTTGTCAACATTGACTAGTTCTTCGAACTCGTTTCCATCGCTATCTGTTAGAATCGCTGCTCCCTTGGGCAACAACTTCTTATGAACAAATGAACCTTCCCATGTTGGCCCGAATTTACCCCGTATGTCCAAAATGCCTAGTCTCATTTTCTTGGAGACTAAATCTCCCTCTTTCAGTGGGTGTTTCCAGACCTTCTTTCCAAATGATCGAGGAAGTCTTTTCTGATAGATCTGGTTATGGTAATAAGCCTACAACCTATTCTTGTCTAACATGTTCAACGTTTGCAGCTACTGCTGCGCCCAATCAGCTTCCAAAATCTGAGCCTCCATGACTACCCTTAAAGACTTGAGCTCCACTTCAACAGGAAACACTACTTCCGTCGTAGAGGTTCTTACGGTGGTTCTATAGCCCCAGAGTGCAAAAGGCAACTGCTCTACCCAATCCTTGTAATTCTGAACCATTTCGGCCAAGATCTTCTTGACATTTTTGTTTGCTACCTCAACTGCCCCATTGGCTTGCGGGCGATATAGAGAGGATTTGTGATGCTCAACGCCATACTTTTAAAGTAGTTTCTTAGTTTCAGCCATAAATTGCCCCCCGTTATCGGATGTAATGCGATGTGAGAGATCATATCTACATATCAAAACCCCCATATTTTCAATGAATTTGGCCATATCTACATATCAATTCTTTTCCTTCCCCTTTTTTTTTTGTTTTTTTATTTTTATTATTTTTTTGGACAAGTTTTGTTCAAATCCTGATAGTTTACACATATGCGCACTTCTCTTCTTAACTATTGGGATAATGTTGACCAACTAAATCGGGTGTTGTATTTTGATAAGAAATTGGCCTTGTTTCTGCTTGTGGATCTCTTCTTTTAACCTTTTCTACCCATTCTGGTCCATGATCGAGATATGTCGACATAGCGTGTTTGGCAACTTCATTATCATCTCCCGACATGTCTTCGTAGGTCCAAGTAAATACTTTTTCATACTTTTTTTTCAAAATTTTCTCAAATTTTAATCTCTCTTCAGAGGTTACATTAGATGCTATCAAGATTTCCTTTGGGTTTTCTAAAGTTTCGAGATTAAATGGAATGGCATCAGTTGAATCAATGTCAAATATGAATGAGTCATGATTATGCACAGTGAAATCATTAAAAACATCACACAAATAAGCAAAACTAGTCATTTTATTTAATAAAAACTAGAATTAAAAGCATCATCATTAAATAGTTTCAGAACAAAAAAAAAATCTAAATAACTATCATTTTCTATTCCTGCCAACACAGATGCTGTAGACGATCATTCATTGTCATCCTTCACGAATCACCTTCCTTTCCTCTTAGCTCATCCTCAATGAGATCTTAAACTTGTCTCCTCATAGTCTGACATTCATCAGTCTTGTGTCCAGTATGCTGATAGTATACGCAGTACTGATCCGCTCGATGATCGGGATGTCCTTGGCTTATGGCAAGTTTAGCCGGCCTTGACTATAATTTCCCCTTGTTAATGAAATGAGTGAAGTGCTTAGACAAAGGTTTTTCTAATATGGTATAGCAGCTTTGAGTCATTCCAAAGGTTGAAGCCCTTGTGGCTCTAAAATTTCTCCCACTGCTAACAAGGAGACTTGAGCTCCCATGATTACCCCCTCTCATAACATTGTCCCCTCCTTCAAGGATTACAAGCTGCTCGTTATTAATAGAATCTTAGACTTGACCTTTCAGGGTTTGGCAACCTCTATTGGATATCTGGTGTGTTGATGCTAATTCAGTTGCCCCTGATCTCTAGCTGGCCTGGCTGACCACGGTCATGGGTTCTCCTTCAACGCTTAAGGCAAAGACCTGTCTAAGCCGATATAATATTTCTAGGTTGTTCTAGTCGCTGATACTTTTTCCATCCCCCAAGTGCTAATATAGCTGTCACACCTATACAGTCGACTTCTCATTTATAAGTTCATAGTGACTTTCTTACGAGCATCCAGGATAGTTGCAAGTTTGAACTTTAAAATTTCTTCTTCAAGGACGTCCATCCTTCCCTTTAGGCCCCATATCATTGCCTGAAACCCATCCTCTGAAACCTGCCTCTTGCTTTTTCGTCCAGATGACGGAGCAAAAGGCGACTCTCCTCTAGACTCAGTTGGTAGTAGGCATACTTCCTTAGTTGGATCATTCTCTTTTTGCAACATGGTAGAAGCAGTAGGTTGTTGCCCGGCGGGTGGCATCACGATGGCGACTAAATTTTCCATAATAGTCATATCAGGGCTTCAAACTTTTCAAACCTCCTTTCCACTGCCTCAACAATCAATGCATGGGTCGCATCGGACTCTCTCAAAGGATTAGCCATACTAATTCTGCTAAAATGTCCAAAGATAAAGTCTCATTGCCCTCTGAAAGTGAATCTAACCCTGAACTGATACCCTTTCTGATAACTCAAGGATGGGATTTCTGATCAGTCGTCCACTGGGATCCCTAGACCACTCGAATGAATTTATGATGGATGCATAGCTTACTTTGTCAGGATGATGCATGAATGATGCATACAATGCATGATCCTGAGTTATGTAACATTTCACAACCACATACAAGCAAGTAGATTCTTCCAACCTTTTAACTCCCACACACGAAGTCAATTGGTCTCTTCCTAGGTGGGCTTAATCCATAGGTCAATAGGAGACCTGATGAATGTGTATAGTGCATGGCGGGAAACCGGCAGCACAACGTCTCTCAGAATGCACATACGTATGAGTTTCAGCCATTATGTATTTGGACACTTCAACCAAATTAAGGTGGACACACCGAGGCATGAAAGCCTTTAATAGAAGACCACTTAATTCATTTGATTTTGTTCAATACATGACAGCCCACATGACAAGCATTGTATTATGATTCATTTTACCTAGGTGAAGTATCTATTGCCATTACATGAGCTTTAGTCAAGGTGATGATACTTCAGGGCTACCCAAGCATGGTCCCTGCCAATGGGTCTAGCTCATCATGAGCATAACGATAAATTGGGTCTCCATTCGATATACCAAAAGGTACTAGGCTTGAGCTGGTGATTATCCTTAACACTTTTCCATATTAAGTGAACGTAAGGTCGTGCTTCGGGAACGCACCGGGGTAAAAAAGGGACCAAAATAGCATAATTATAAGGTTCTAGCATGATGCAAAGCAATTTTAGAAGAGAGATGGAAATTTGGTTTTAAAAACTCAATTATACACTTTAACCAAGACACTTTCAGAGCAAAGTCACAAAGTCCTCAGCAGAGTCGCCACTGTGCACACCAGAACCGACCACCCCTTTTTTTAGGGAAGCCTCCCCTTTTTGGGACCTGCTTTTAGGGTTCGAGGGATGGTTCACGTCATTAGATCTTGGGTAACACGAGACATTTTGGAATCCCTACCCAATAGAACATTAGGGAAGTTCATCTAATCCTATGAAACCTTTGGGCACTTTTGAGGTATTTTGGAGTCGCAACTAAATTTATAAGAAATTGGGAAAGGTCGTCTAACCTCTATGGTCTAAACCAGAGAGTGGTTCAGAACTCCACTCTTATTAATATCTTGATTATTTATAGATGAGTTTTCAAATTAGAAAATTCTATCTCTCCTCTCACACGATTAATGCAATTTATTAAAGGCACACTTCAAGCATAAAAAAAAGCTGTAAATGAAAGCTGTAAATAAAGCGGTAAATAAAACAATAAATACACAAAGCCACACCATTATAAAATGGAAATTGGGACAAATACAATCCCCCAAATGAAAAGCTAAATAAGCAACATGACATTTTACAGCCTAAATAAAGAAAATAACAATAAGAAATATTAGCAATAATTTTAAAATCAACTAAATGAAAATGAAAATAAAGGAAATATAAAATAAAATAAAATTAATACACAAGTAGAAAATAAATTAAGTTTAATTAAACACAGTAATTTAATAAGTGAACAGCACATATAAAAAGATAATTAAAAACCATGCAAAAGTATGAAAATAATAATAATAATAATAATAATAATAATAATAATAATAATAATAATAATAATAAACGATAATAACAAACAAATAAAATTAAATAAATAAATAAGATGAGTGGGGAAAGCACATAAGTATGCAACAGAAAATAATAATATTTAAATATAAAAGAGAAAAGATTATCATAAAAATCATACCAAAAATACAAACAATAAATCTGATTTTTCACACTCAAATCATATGCATTTTTCCATTTTCATACCAAAAGCAAAATAAAAATTGGAGAATCATATTAAAGAAAAAATAAATCCTAAATCCGAAAACACACATTTATTAAATCATAGTTCATGTATTTATTAGTGCAAAAAAGGTAAAATAAAATAAATAAAATAAAATAAAATAATAAAAATGGATCCAAGAATCTTTACCCTTAGAGTTGATAATATGGAAGTAGGATGTCTCAATCTATTCTCCCTTCAAGATTTGAAATCAGACTCAAAAAGATTCAAAAATCATAAGTTTTTGTCTCAAAAAAAACTCAAGAACACTAAAACTATAAAATGGTATTTTTTTGGTTGTTTAATGAGAAACCCAAGCTAAGAAAATTGATTTTCCCTTCCTCGAGTTAATCAAATCTCAACAAGAGTTTTCTAGATTTAAGAAACCAAAGAAGAAACTTTTAATGTTCAAGGAAATTGGTTCTTTTTCTCTTAAGAAAACCCATGTTTTTTGCTCTCAAACTCTCCTCAAAAATCCTCCTTCAAAATCAATCCCCCTCCTTCCTTTCTTTTTCTCTCTCTTCTCTTATATAATCCACCCAAAAAACATATAAACTCAAAAGTCAAGTTTTTTTAAGTCCAATTTGGACTTTGGCCCTGCAATATTCGGCAAAATCCCATTGCAGAGGAAAGACAGCGCCGCAGGAGGAAGGAAAGCGACAGGGGCGGTGTACTGCGAAGGGGCGGCGTGCAGGGGCAGCCTTGCGGGCTGCTGCCGTGTGGCTGCTCGCACGCAAGGGCACCCTCGCGTGTGGCAACATCTCGCAAGGGCACCCTCGCGCAAGGGGCGGCCTTGCTAGCGCAGCCGCACCTGCAGGCTGGGCGCTCCCGCGTGCGCGAGGGAGTGCCTCTCGCCACACGTGCAGTAGGGGCAATGCCCCCTATCACGCGCATGCAGTTAGGGCAGCTCCCCGCCCACGCGCTCCTCCGCACGCAAACCCAAAAAAAACCTGTTTTCTAAAAATAAAAATAAAAATAAATAAATAAATAAATAAATGAAAATTTTAAAAGTATTTTGAGACAAACAAAAGAACTTGACAAGTTGAGGATTAATTTTCATTTTCTTGCCTATGAATCGATCTTTATTTTCATCATCGGGTAATCTTGATCTTGGACCGCCTCGAGACCCGGTGTCTACACCCGCCTTTTCTTTCCCCTTATCTTTCCTTGTTTGAACCACTATAACCAATATCCAATTCCAGAATTGGAAACAAATGATCAATACCAATTCAATCGCAACTCATCACAAAAAAAAGATAGAGAAAAAGAAGAACTAGAATTACTTACCTTGATAATCCAAGACTTACTATAGAAACTTATCAATAGAAATTAGATAAACACCACCACTAAACCCAATGGAATAAAGGACTCAAGAAGAAGATGAGCAGAAGAATTGAAGAGGAAGTAGCCGAAGAAAGCATGCAAAAAATGGGAGTTTCTCTCTCCTCTAAAGCATATATTGCATGCACTTGGGTGAGGTGGCAAGACCAATATGTGACACCTGGATTTCCACTGTCAAACCTAATCTTAATTAGTTTAATTCATTAACACTTAATTAATCCAACTTAAACTTAATCATGTATATATACATAATGGCCACTTAACTAATTCATTTTGTTCAATCAAGCCCACATTTCCAATTACATTTAAGTCCAAATTAGCAAAATCAAATCAAACTTACCCGAATACCCCAATTATGCCAAATTACTACTAAGGTATATTTCGGGCCATTACAGATATAATCGGTGAAGTCAACCCTAATGCCTCTAATGCCACCGCTTCATTATAGTTGCCATTTATTACTTTTCCAAGTGGCTTAAGGATGAGTCCTTTAATGAACTAGGGACAAAATAGGTGCCTAAATTCATCGAAAAAAACCTCATTTGCCAATATGCATCTGTGACATAAGCTGAAGCATGTCAACCTCGGATGACCACTTTTAGGGTCCAAAAAGGTTCATTTTAAAACTCGTGAAGATTGGTCGCTTCACAATAGACAAAGGCATCCCTAATCTATTGTTAGTGATCAACCTATAAAGGCATCAGTTAGGCACCATAAGGCAAGTATAATGCAGTTACCACCCAATAAAATATTGGGAAAAGGTGTTTAAATCTTATGAAGCCAAAACAAGAGATGGTTTGGGACATCACTCTTACTTATACCTTGGTTAATTTTTATATAAATGAGTTTTTAAGATTAACTTCTTAACACTTTTCTCACACGAGTCATATAAATAAATAAATACGCAATACAAGCACATAAAGAAAGCTGTAAAGGATAAATATAAATACAAAGTAAATTGTCCAACAAAAAGAAAATAAACATACATAAAATGGGGAATTTATTTAAATGAGAATATTGGTTCTCACATGCATATTTAACAAAAATGCGAATAGTTCTTAGACAAGTTTTAGGAAAAAGCTAGATGAGTGATCCCATTTCGATGAAACTCAGAACCCTTCCTTTAAATGTCATTTTTTAGGATAGAAAATTGAACATTGGTCCACTTTATTAAGAAAAGTCTCATTTTATTTGTATACATCTTTTTGGCGAATTTTTATGTCAACGTGTGAAAAACCTTTTATTATTACAAATCCAAAAATAAAAAAAGAGAAAAATAAACCAAAAAAATAAAGTACAAAAATTGCTATAACCGCATCATATGCCTTCAGACCTCCACCTGTTAGGAAAGAACGCATTTGTGAGGTATTTCAGGCTAAGAAGAAATAAAAGAGAACAAATAAATTAGCAAAACACAATAAATAATAAACAACTACTTAAATAAAAAATGGAAGGCATTCTGAAATAAATAAAATAAGGAACAAATAAATATATAAGTGACAGAGAATAAAACAACATGCCAAAATAATAAAAAATTACTAAGGAAAAAACATGCATAAAAGAATCCAAAATTAACCAAATAATGTGTCATGGATGGCCAGGACAAGGGGCAGACAGGTAGATCGTAGTGTGAAAGACAGGAAGGAGGACTTCCGCTCTGCCCCTTGGCTCATTACGAGAGATGGGCGTCTCTGAAATCTTCTTCCTATCGATCACATCCTAGACGTAATAGAATGTGCAGGAACAGGATATCATGCCATTTTCATGCAACAACAAATCTAAACATGCAAATAATGACCTAAAAATACAATAAAATCATTCCTATAATTTCAGAAACTTATTTAAATCAAGAAGAATAGAAAATAACTAAATTTCCAAATTTGGACATGCAAAAAAAACACAAAATGCCATCAATGAATAAAAACCTTCAACCATGCATTTCCCACATGGTTGCCAATTATTTTTAACTAATCATGGTATAATGAACATGGGAAAGACATTTATGTATGCAGAACGGTATGGAATCACATCAAATCACATAATTAAAATCTCAAATCATGATACTAACAAATTACATGGTATTTAATGGATTTAAGAGCACCGAAAATGTAGATATTTGAGCCCAAAATATTACCCTCATATTGTTTATTTTAGGAGTATGAAAAAACCGATTCGATTCCTCCTTGAATTTCACGATCGAATTAAAACCAGGTGAAAGAAAAAATATGTTTGTTTAATACAAAAAGTAAAATAAAGAACTCCCAAGAGGATTGTGATTGGTTAATGCCAGCTTGTTGGCATGTTAAATCATGGTTGATAGAGGTGTGATTAATTAATGCCAACTTGCCGGCATGTTAAATCACGGTTGATGATAGAGGTGTGATTAGTTAATGCCAGTTTGTCGAAATGTTAAATCACAGTGATGATAGAGGTGTGATTAATTAATGCCAATTTGTCTTCGTGTTAAATCACGATTGATGATATGTGATTAGTTAATGCCAGTTTGTCGGCATGTTAAATCACAGTTGATAGAGATGTAATTGGTTAATACCAGTTTGTCGGCATGTTAAATCACAGTTGATGATAGAGGCATGATTAGTTAATGCCAGTTTATCGGCATGTTAAATCACGGTTGATAAAGGTATGATTGGTTAATGCCAGTTTATCGGCATGTTAAATCACAGTTGATAGAGGTGTGATTGGTTAATGCTAGTTTGTCGGCATGTTAAATCACGGGTGATGATAGAGGTGTGATTGATTAATGCTAGCTTATCGGCATGTTAAATCACGGTTGATTAGAAATGCTTGGATTCATAGGCGAACCCCATCGCTGTTTGCGGCAGTGCCTGAATTTGAGTTTTTGATGCTTGACCGTAGGCAGATGGATTTTTAAAATTTTCAATGTCTCTTAAGAGAACATTTTTTTTTTTTTGGATTTTGGATGTTTTAGGTTTATTGGTTTTTAAGAAGATTTGGGCTTCTTCAGGTTTTGGGCATTTTTAAGTTTTTGCCTTATTTTTTAAAGATTTTGAACCTTTGAATCATGGGTGTGTTGAATTTTTAGGGTGTGTTGAAAAGGATGACTATTGAAAGGACTTTAATTTTGGGCATTCTTCAGTTCGGTTTGATCGATTTTGACCCAAAATTGACCAGACCATATTTTGAGCTACAGACCTCAAAAAATTATTTAAAAATATGGATGTACTCATATTGATAAGTAGAATCATATGGTAAAGAAATATTTAATTTTGGTGACACTGAAAAATTAAAATATCAGACTGATAAATAATTGCCGGACTGAAAAATGGTTCCCAATTGAGCCAAGAATATTTGTGGAGTCTAATGAATATATGTTAAGTATTATGGAGTCACTTTTGTAAGGAATTAACCTTAAAAAGTAAGGAAAAAGTTATGATTTCGGTTTAAATAGTACTCGGGTTGACCGAAGGTTTGACCGAGATTTTAAAAATAGCAAATAATTTCCAAAATTGATGGAAATTTCCAGATGGACTCTAAATAATATGTAGGAATTTTTGGTAGTATAAAGGGAACTTTTCGAGAACACCAAAAATTTGCTGATAGGACCGATTTGATTGAATCGGACCAGAAATGGATTCCGATTGAGGTGAAATTTTGTGTGTAACCTATTTTTCATATGATATGAATTATAGAATCAAATTTGAAATGAATTGGAGTTGGAAAGTGAGAAAACCATAAAAAATTTCATAATAGGCTTAAAATGGCAATTTGCGCTTTATAGGTTGGACCAAGGTTAAACTATTTGATCCACTATGAGAGCCATTAAATGGAAGATCAATGGGTGAGTAGTGCTTATCCCTTTAGCTCCTCTCTCCCTCTTGCTTGGCTGAAGTCGTCCCTTTCCTCCTCTCTCAAATTTCTTTAATCTTTGGTCTATTTTCTCTATAAATTTTAGCACCCTAAATGTAATTCAGCCCCTTTAGGAGTGTATAGCAGCCTCTATTATCCATTTGAGGGATTAAAAGTTAGGAAAAGCAAGGATTTAAGGTTATGTCATCAAATAGAGGTAAGAGAAATAAGTTGTTTTAATTTTAAGTATTGGTTTTAGATGATAGATTAGGGTGTATTAAGAGTATTTATGAAGTTATATTGCATAAAAGAAGAGAATTGATGAGTGTTTCTTTGACTTGTATTTTCGGCCATGGAGGAGAAAGCATGGAAAAAAGAGATTTCCAAGGAAAAAGCTAGGAAAAAAAAGCTCAAGGAGCTTAGTGCATGGATATGAGGTTTGTAATTACATAATCCAAGAATTTTCATTTAAAAATTAGGGTTGTATTATGTTCGTATAGTGACTATATGTAAAATGCATGTGTAATTGAAATTGAAGTGATAGATGAGTTTAAGGAAGTTAATTAAAATAATTAGAGTGACTGGATTGAAAGAAAACTAATGGCAAGTATTGGCCATAATGATACATAATGGTATACTTAGGTATATTTTTGGTATACTTAGTGATTAAGTGAAATTAAATGGTATACACATGTGAATTGAAGCTCAATTTAGTGGAATATGTATTGAATGGATGAAAAATAAAATGACAAAGGAAAATGCTTAAGGTGACCGAATGGATTAAATAGGAAAATGTGATGGGTTTTGTGGTATGCATGATATGTTAGTGATAAGTTAGACAAATAGATGAATTAGAAGTGAAAAAGAAAGTTTAATGAAAAGAATTGCATAAAAATCGAATAATTGATTTAATGAATAAAAAATGGAATTAGTCCAATTAATGTTAATAAGACAATAACATAAATATGCATATGATTTGAAAGTGCATAAAGTTAATTGAAATAATAAGAAATTACTTAAGTATTTTTGAGAATGTTTTCCCATTATGTCCATGGTGGGAAATATTGATAAATATTGAAATGATTGTAATTATACGTATATTGAAGATTGTTTTTAATTAAGTGAATAAATGAAGCATAATTGATAAGAAAGGAATAATTGTAGCTTTGAAGTAGATTCATGGCCATTTAATGACCAAAGTATTAAGTAAAATAAGTATATAATATGAAACGTGCAACATTGATGAAAATGTTGTGTACTTAGTGAAATGAAACGAAAATGAAATGTAGATGTAAAATGGAAGTGTTAAACATGAAAAGTGGATTTGAAAGTCTTTTAAAAAAGTATTGCCCTTAGTAGTGTCTGGCGGTCTAAATCTAGTTCAGGATATGTGTGGCTAGCCATAAGGGCCCCCATACCACGGTGCAAGTCATGACGACTTGTTTTGCTATGGCAGATTTATGATGGTCTCCCATAGTGCATAGATATGTTATATGCTCAGTGTTCAGTGATAGTATTGGAGTGGTCCTTAAGGGTCATTCCTTAGTGCAATGTAGTGGACCCATGGGGTCCACGTCCCGTATATCCAGTCTACAGATTTTCTGTCAAGATTGTACTATGGGCATAATATAATGTTAAAGTGATATGAATGGAAAAAGAAAAATGAAAATGAGTGTTTAAGCGAAGAAGGACCTAAATGAAAAGAAATGAAAAGATTAGGGTGAAAAGGTAATTTACCTCAAAGATAAGTAAAATGGGTAATAATAGTAAAATGATATGAAAATGTAAAAATTGAAGTGAAAATAATAAATTGAGTGGAAAAAAAAGGGACTCATATGAAAGAAAATAAATTTTAAGGACTAAAACGAAATTTACCATGAAAACAATTAGTTGAGGGACTAGTTGGTAAATTATAAGTTAAGCAATAAAGAAAAGTGGACAAATGGCTAATAAATGGCAAATTATAATTAACGTGAACAGAAAGACAATATTGTAATTTGATAAAAAATTTAAGGGCAAAACAGTAATTGAGTGTAAAAGTAAGTTAATAAGTGACATATAAGTGAAAAGTGAAATTAGAATAACAAATATGCAAAGAATGCAAAGTGTAGGGACTAAAATTTAATTTGGCATAAAAAGGCTAAAATAAGGACTAATATGAAATTTAAAAGCCAAACTAAAATAAACATACATAAAATGGGGAATTTATTTAAATGAGAACATTGGTTCTCACATGCATATTTTACAAAAAGGCGAAGAGTTCTTAAACAAGTTTTAGGAAAAAGTAAGATGAGTGGTCCCATTTAGATAAAACTAAAAACCGTTCTTTTGAGTGTCGTTTTTTGAGATAGAAAATTGGATATTGGTCTATTTTATTAAGAAAAATCCCATTTCATTTGTACAAATCTTTTTGGCGAATTTTTATGTCAACGTGTGAAAAACCTTCTATTGTTAAAAATCCCAAAATAAAAATAAAGAAAAATAAACCAAAAAAATAAAGTACAAAATTGCTATATAATTAATTAGAGTAAGATGCATTATTGTAGTGTAAAATGTATTAGCTAAAGTAAGTTAAGTGAAAGAATTAAAACATAAAGATTTAAGAGTTAAAGGTATATGCTGATTAGTTAAAAGAAATGAACTTAAAGTTAATTGAAATGCAGAAAAGTTAGATGATAAGATCAGTGACAGATGTTAAAGTGAGGATTAAAGGAGTGAATAGTTAAAGAGTAAGTTTAAAAGGCCAACGTGAATAGTTACAGGTAAAATCATAAGTTAAAAGTGGAAAGTAGAAAAATAGTGTAAAATTGTAAGTGAAGTAAATGAAGGACTAGATAGTGAGGTGACATTATTTAGTCTGAGAGTGAAAGCTAATATGTTGTACATGTATGTGTATGTAAGTTAGAACAGGAAATCCTTAAATTCTAATCACCACTAAGCATATTTAATGCTCAGCACGTAGTTTATTTGACTGCATGTAGGTACCGATTAGGACGTATATGGTGCAAGCGTGCTATCAGCGTCGAGCTCAAAGCGGACCTCCGGATTGAAGCAAATAATAGTATGTACATTATTACTGGAATGCATATGTAATAGTTTAGAATTGATTGTGTATTATGTATTGTAGATATGATGAATGCAACTGATTGTGGTTAAATGATGTGATATGATAAATGTAATTATTATACTGGACTGAATTACGACCTATTAGTGATATGAAAGTTTTAAAGGATAGACAAAAGAGTAAATAGAAAAAAACAATTTGCCGCATTTGTCATAAGTATCGATTAGATAGCAATTAAGCAATCACGATAATAGTCTAAGCAATGTAATTTATGTAATGTATGGAAGCGATAAGGGTGTTACACTATGAGGACGTCAGTTGGGCACCACAAGGCAGGTATCATGGAGTCGCCACCCAATAAAACATTGGAAAAAGTTGTTCTAACCTTATGAAGCCAAAATCAGATATGGTTCAAGACATCACTCTTACTTATACCTTGGTTAATTTTTATATAAATGAGTTTATAAGATTAACTTCCTATCTCTTTTCTCATACGAGTTATGCAAATAAATAAAGGCACAATACAAGCACATAAAGAAAGCTATAAATGAGAAATATAAATACAAAGTAAAATTGTCGAACAAAAAGAAAATAAACATACATAAAATGGGAAATTTATTTAAATGAGAACATTGGTTCTCACATGCATATTTTACAAAAAGGCAAAGAGTTCTTAAACAAGTTTTAGGAAAAAGTAAGATGAGTGGTCCCATTTAGATAAAACTAAAAACCGTTCTTTTGAGTGTTGTTTTTTGGGATAGAAAATTGGATATTGGTCTATTTTATTAAGAAAAATCCCATTTCATTTGTACAAATCTTTTTGGCGAATTTTTATGTCAACGTGTGAAAAACCTTTTATTGTTAAAAATCCCAAAATAAAAATAGAGAAAAATAAACCAAAAAAATAAAGTACAAAATTGCTATAATCGTATCCTATGGCTCCGGACCTCCACCCGTTGGGAAAAAACGCATTTGCGAGGTATTTCAGGCCAAGAAGAAAAAAAAGAGAACAAATAAATTAGCAAAACTCAATAAATAATAAACAACTGGAATAAACAAAATGAGGAACAAATAAATATATAAGTGACAAAGAATAAAACAGCACGCCAAAATAATAAAAAATTAATAAACACATGCAATATAACAGGAAAAAACATGTATAAAAGAATCCAAAATTAACCAAACAGGGTATCATGGATGGCTAGGACAAGGGACAGACAGGCAGAGCCTAGCGTGAAAGACGGAAAGAAAAACTTTCGCTCCGTCCCATCGCTCGTTACAAGAGACGGGCATCTCTGAAGTATCCTTTCCGTTGGTCGCATGCTGGATGTAGCAGAATGTGCAGGAACGGGATCTCATGCCATTTTCGTGCAATAATAAATCTAAAAATGCAAATAATGACCTAAAAACACAATAAAATGAGTCCTATAATTTCAGAAACTTATTTAAATCAAGAAAAATAAAAATAACCAAATTTCCAGATTTGGTGTAATGACCCAAAATCCACCCTAGTAGCATTTTGCTTAATTAGGGTAATTGGACAAGTTTGATTTAAGGTGTTTCTAATTTTGGATCTAAGTGTATTTGGAAAAGAGGACTTAATTGCATGAAATAAATAAGTTAAGTGACTAAGATGTAATTGTGCATGATTATATAAGGAAATGATTAATTAAGGTTAATCAAGATTAGATTAACTTAATTGAAGGCTAGTGCATTCCATGTGTCTTGAGCTACCTTTGCCAACTCAATCCCTATATGAAACATATAGTGTTGGAAAGGCAGATTTTGTCTCATTTGCATCTCCTTGTCCGGTTTGTTTACCCCATTTTTGTTCTTTTGTTCTTCTTCTTCTTCTTCTTCTTCTTCTTCTTCTTCTTCTTCTTCTTCTTCTTCTTCTTCTTCATCATTATCATCATCATCATCATCAATCTTTAGTCCATCAAATTTCTATTGGTTGGTTGATAGTAAGTTGAGTTGTGTTCTTGGCTAATCAAGGTAAGTTATGGTATTAGAATCTTCTTCTCCTCCTTCTTCTTTTTTGTATTGATTTGGAATTAATCCCTTGTTCAAATTCTGGAAATTGGATGTGTGTTGTAGTGGAAGAAACCAGAAAAGCTAAAGGAAAGGAGAAGCTTGGGGAGTCAAGTGCTAAGTGAGTTCTTTGAAGCAAAGGAGTTAGAGGTTTGGAAAACTTTGTGTAATTGTGTGCTAAATTGATAGTTGCTATAGTATGAAATGTGTAATTGTGTTGTGTGTTGAATGGAATTGAAGATGTGTGTTTGTCATATTAATCTGATTGCTTTGTAGCTTATTGATTTAAAGGCATGAAACCCTATTCTAGGAGACTTGAGAATATGCTGCGTAATTTCTGAGTTAATGGATATCTATTGTGAAATGGAATGTGCCAAAGTGTTCATGTATGTGTTAAAATTTTTTAGATTGATTTTAGAGAATTGGTTATGCCAATTTAGTTGTTTTCAAGCTTGATGAGCTTGATAGTGTAAAACTAGTTTTGAGGTTCACCTTGACCTACTTGGATTGTTTATATTATATCATGAGTTTTACGACTCTAAAATGAATGAGGTTAATTGGATTAGAATCATAATGTCTATTTCTATAATTGCTATAGAAATGGTCCTTTTGTTCTCAGGACTCTAAGCTCTTCAAAATTGTCCATATGTGTAGATAAATTTTGTAGGAGGGCCTTTAGAGAAGTTGTGTTCCCTCGGCTATAACTCCTTGTTTTTTAGTCCAAATGTATTGCAATTTATACCATTAGAAAGTTAACATATAGGTGATTATTTGGTTAAAAGGCCATCTTGGCTAAAAATGGTGTTTTGGTTGGTTTTAGAAGTCATATGTATGGAAGTAGGAAAGGGCTTGAAAGAGGTAAGTTAGATGCTTTTATTTTCCCCTTCTGCCTTGAATTTCCTTTGGTCACGGCCACAACCATTTGGTTGTCACCGTGAGATGCTTCTGCTTTCCTTTCTGTCCTGAATTACTTTTGGTCATGGTCATAACCATGTGGTTGTCACCATGAGGTGGTTCGGTTTCCTTTCTATTTTGTATTGCCTTTGGTCACGGCCACAACCATTTGGTTGTCACTGTGAGGTGATTCTGTTTTCAGTTCTGCCTTGAATTATCTTTGGTCACGGCCACAACCATTTGGTTGTCACCATGAGGTACCTGAAATCTCTGCAATTCAACATAAAACACTATCTATTGTTGTATAAAGTGTATAAGAATAGAATTCAACTAGGTTTGGCAAATTTATTGAAAACTATAAATGTTTTAATCTATGTGAACATATATAATGAAGTGTGGGCTTGTTGATAAGCCATATGTGTGTGCAAGATATCAAATGATATTTTATTGCTTAATGTGGTTATGTGGATGTTATATAATGTGATAATATGAACATGAATTGGATTAATAAGTTAGCCTACAAGTCGAGTCGTGGATAGATAGGCATGCCTATAGGGTCAAGTGTTGCAGCCAAAGTATTTTTTATTCCCATTCGGAATCCACAATGCGTATAGAATTCCGTTTGGATTCACATAAGTGTATATATGTATATGAATATACCGGTACCTAGGGGTACTAATGCGTAAGTGTTGTATCTACAGATACTAATGTGATTTATGGTACTTGCAAGTACTAATGCGATATCTCATTATCCACTTCTATGAATATGCAGACAAGGTAATAAATGAATGATGAACTAATAATAAGTAATGTAAATACTATGCGTTATGAGAATGTGATGTGATATCTGAATCTAAGAATATGGTTTATTGATGATGTTAAATATATACATATATGCATAGGACTGGTAATCGATATACCATATGGTGTATTACTATGAAGTATGTACATGATGATAGTGAATGATTGTTATGAATGAATATTGTATGTTGTTTCCCCACTAAGCGTTATCACTTAGCACGAGGTGTTAATCCGTGTAGGTTCTGAAGTAAAGCACGTGTGAAAAACGGTCTCACATCTTCTCTGGTCAACACATTCGCTGTTCGTGTAGGTTCTTTTGTAATATGTATTATGTAATTACTAGTTTTGGCATGTATAAAAGAAGTGATGTAATAGTTGAGCTTTGTAATTATAAGTTAACAATATGTAAAATAAATTGACAGCTTATGATATGTATCTAACGTATGAGTTTTGGAATGTATCGTCTTGCTTTAGAAGAAATTTGTTAATTCAAGATTTTGTTTATAACTAAGTTGTGCATGTATGCGTAATTTGATTTATGTGTGTGTGGCGACCCTCTTCGAATGCCGTAGCAAAGTTATGCGTGGGGTCGGGGAGAAACGCTACATTTGGACATGCAAAAAAACACAAAATGCCATTAATGAATAAAAACCTACAAACATGCATTTCCTACATGGTTGCTAATTATTTTCTACTAATCATGTTATAATGAACATAGGAAAGACATTTATGCATGCAAAACGGTATGGAATCACATTAAATCACATAATTAAAATCTCAAATCACAAAACTAACAAATTACATGGTATGGATTTAAGAGCACCGAAAATGTAGATATTTGAGCCTAGAATATTATCCTCAAATTGTTGATTTCAGAGTATGGAATAACCCTTTTCTCTTTCTCAAAAATATTTGTTCTTTTTCCTCAAAAAAACCCTTTTTTCTCTCTCTAAAATCCTCTCTCTCTAAAGTTCTGCCTCTTTTTCTTCCTAATGATAAGCTTTTGTTCCCTTTTTTCAAGAAGGAAAGAACTTGATTCTAAGGATTAAATCCCTAAAATCTAGTAGAAGATTAGATTTTTGATCTGCCTATCCCCTGGAAAATCAACCCTTAATCCCTTTAAAATCTCTCATTTTTAAAATAGATCTAATCCAGATTTCCTGTTGTAAACAATGGCACAGGCGGGCAGCCTCAAAAATTAGGTTTAAATTTACAAAACTGCCCTTTTTGCCATGATTTAGTTGACTTATGCCCGTGACTCAGTGAGTTGTGGGAACGAGTCATTGAACCACGAGAGAAGGGCAAGTAAAGAGGTGACAAACGGGCGTCTGTCAACCAAAAGCCCACATTTTTCACTTAAAACCTCATTTTAGCTCCAGAAAAAACAAAAACAAGTTAACTCAAGAAAAAGGCCTTTTGAAAATTTGTAAAAACCAAATGTGAAGACCGATACTTTAGTTCTCCATCTATAATATAAACATCATTATCCTTATTAAGTAACTCTGATTTGGGCTACCTCGGGACCCGGTGTCTGCAGCATCCCTCATCATATTGTTTCTGATAATGGGGTCAAGTTCCCAGGTAAACAAAACATTTGTTGGATAAGTACAGAATTTTGCATCATAGGTTGTCACCTTACCACCATAAGCCAATGGCATAGTAGAGGCTACTAATAAGAATCTCGAGTAGATATTGGCTAAGACCATTCAAATATATAGGGACTGGGCTGACAAGCTTTCATTCGCCTTATGGGTTATAGGACTATAGTTAGAACATTAACGTGAGCCATACCTTTCTCCCTAGTCTATGGCATGGACATGGTTCTCCTTATTGAAGTCAAAGTTAAGTCCCTGATATTATTGGTAGAAACGGCTATAATTGATTATGATTGGGTTGCAAGTAGGTACCAACAGCTAGCCCTCCTAGATGAAAAAAGGATGTGTGCTCTCTACTACACTCACATATATCAGAAGAGGATAGCTAGAGCCTTGATAAAAAGGTTAAACCGAAACAACTGAGAGTGGAAGACTTGGTGTTGAATTAGTACAAGAAGGTTACTCTCAACTCGAGGGGAAAAATTATGCCTGGGAAAACCCAATTTTAGTAAAGCAGCTACTTCCTAACTGTGTTTTGCATCTTTCTAATGTTAAGGGCAATGAATTCAAAGAGTCGATTAACCATGACAAACTGAAGCAGTTCCTCTGTTGACACAGAAAAAAGAAGAAGAAAAGAGTCTACTAGGTTGAAAACCTATAAAACAGGTAGCTTAGGCAAAAGTTAAGACACCCTATTGGGGCAAAACTCAAAAAGGGTAGTCTTGGCAAAAGTTATAGGATAGAGAGAAAATGATCAATTTGTCATATGGTGTTTAAGGCATCACAACATCTTACAACAAAGGAATAATTGTCTTCGCATTTTTAATAATGTTTCAGTAAAATTTAATTGTCATTATAACATAAAGATTAAGCATGTTCAATCTTCTATTCTAAGTTGCTTGTAAGTAGGTACAAATGATAATAAAAGTGCAAAAAATAAAGATACTCTGGGTATAGAGCTGCATAAATATATATGGCCTACAGATCGCCCTAAGCTCACCTTAGAGCATTAGCCCTGTTATCGAAAGCCAGGCCATCACGCCACTCCTTGCAAGCCCCATCGATCTCAAAGTCACAAGCATCTGGTGGGGTGATATGGGTAAGGATAGTCATGCTCCTCTGCACATCCAAGTAGGACCTCAGATAAAGCTCGATCATAGGCCACCATGAAAGCCAAGTGGCTTAAGAATAATCTGTTGTCTATACCCATACTGCCTGCTATAATGATAAGGGATATAGAACATGACATAGCTCAGGCCCACTATAGGGACACAGCCTGTAATGGCTCGATTTATACCCTAGCAGTAATTTGACCTAATTAAGGTAATTGGGTAAATTTAATTTGAGTTTGCTAAATTTGGACCTATATTTAAATAGAAGTGTGGACCAAATTGAATAAAAGAAATTAGTTTAGTCGCTGATAAGTGGTTGTGCATGATTAAGTTTAAGTGGGGTTGTGCATGAGTATGTTGTGGGGTTCATGTATGAATTATGGAAGTTTGGTTTGAGTTAGATGAAAAGTATTGCCAAATTTATTAGTTAAAGGCTTGTTGAATTTAGAAGTGTGGAATTTGTTTAAGTTCTATTTTGATCAACTTGTATTGTCTAGGTCATAAAATGAGTTGTATAAATTTAATGAGAATGAGACCAATTGGATTGAACTTATATTGAATATACCCTAAAATGTTGTAGAAATAGCTTTGAGGTTTTTAGAACCCTAAAGCCTTCAAATGTGCCTATAAACGTAGTTGAATTTCTACAGGAGGGCTTTTGGAATATGTTGTGTTCCTTTAGCTACAACTCCTTGAATTTAAGTTTGAATGAAATGAAAATTGTACCATTTGCAATTTAACATGTATATGAACATTTGTTTAGAAGGATACAAGGGTTAGAAATGATGTTTTGATGAGTTTTAAGACCATGTGTTTTGAGGTAGGAAATAGGGTTTGAAAGAAGCAATTTAGTGCCTTCAAATTCCTATTCTGCCGCAAAATTTCATATGTCACGGTCATAACCAAATGGTTATCACCATGACGTATGCCTGGATTTAATTCTGTTTTGGGGTCGTAGGCATGTTACGGTCACAACCAAATGGTTGTCACCGTGAGGTGCTATTGATTTACATTCTACTTTGGAATTTTGGTATGTCATGGTCACAACCAATTAGTTGTCACCATGAAGTACCTACAAAAAGCATTATGTTTTTGTCTGAGCTTATGTCACGGTGACAACCAATTGGTTGTCACCGTGAGGTACCTCTACTTTGCATATTTCTTTCCTAACACTAGACAATGAAGTATAAATGAATGAGGTGGTACTCAATTAAGTTTAACAACCTTAAATTGGATCTATTATGCGAATGTGAATGATGACATGTGAATTTATATGATGAAGTGTGAGCATGATTGAAAATCCATATGTATATATGTGAGATATCATAAACTATGATATTGGTCTATGAGACTATGTAGATATCCTGTTATACAAATGAATGAATGTTAACTGGAATTAATAATTTAGCCTGCAAGTCAAGTAGTGGATAGTTAAGCATGCCTATAGGGTCTAAGTGTTGCAGCTAAAGCATTTGATTCCATTAGGAATCCTTAATGCGTATCGAGTCCTCTATGGATTCACATATATATATTATATCTTATTACGGTACCTGTGTATACTAATGCAAAAGTGTGTATCTTCGGATACAAAAGTGATTGCGGTGCTTTCGGGTACTGATACGATACCCGTTATTTACGTCTTTGAATTGCAGGCAAGTCAAATATTGATTGAATAAACAATAATGAGCAATGTGAACTTTATGTATTATGTGAATGAGAATGTGATGTGTATAATATTGTTATCCAATATTGTGATAACTGAATATAACTATCTAATGATGCGATATTTATAAAGCATGTTTGTAAGAGGCATGAACTTTATATATTATCTTTTATTGCTTAAAGCATGTTATGTATGCGTGTATATTGTATTTTGTATTTTGTTTGCCCACTAAGCGTCATCACTTAGCATGGGTTTTCTAATCCGTGTAGGTTCTGAAGCGAAGTGAACTTGAAGGACATTCCCGCATCTCGGTTAGTCAACACACTAGAACTCTTTGCTTAGTGTAGGTTTTGTTATTTTGTACTATAAGAATGTACTTAGTTGTTTTGGCATGTAAAGTATATAATGTAACAATCGAACAACATATGTAATCAACATATGTACTTAGTTGATTCCGCTGCGTATGTGAATAAAATTTATTTATTCAGGAATTTGCATGTGTATAGATATGTGAAGTGCATATGTATGTGTTGTGTGATGACCGTTCTCGACTAACTTAGCAAAGCTAAGTGAGTGGTCAGGAATGGGCGTTATAGGTTGTGCTATAAGAGCATAGATTTAGTCATTTCTAGTCAAAGTGTAGAATAGGATGCGTATAAATGTGTTGACCTAATGCGAACATCCTTGTGCATGTATTAGATCGATGGATCCTTATCACATTGCTAGTGAAGAGACTACCAAAAGTGTGAATCCCCGAGAACCTGAAGTGTCTAAGTCTAGTCAGTCTGTACAAGCAAGTGTGGGACGAGATGTTCCAATGGTACCAATGGAAGCTTTTCTCAAGATGTCGTAAGACATGGCGAGGGTGCTTGATCGTATGACAGCACCAAAAGCACCATTAGAATCTATGAGAAAGCATGGTGTGGAAGAATTATATGGTACCAGTTTAGATGAGTCGATTAAGGTTGAGTATTGAATTGAGAAAGTTCAAAGGGTACTAAATGAGATAAGATGTCCTCCTGAATAGAAGGTGGAATGTGTGGTATCCCTGCTTCAAAGATCTGCCTATGACTGGTGTAAATTAGTCTTAAGGCATCCGATGCTTCTTGATCCGATCAATTGGGAATTCTTTGTACAGGAGTTTCAAAATAAGTACATCACAAAGGCATATTGAGAAGCTAACTGGAAGCAGTTCCTGAATTTGAGGCAGAGAGCCTTATCTGTAGTAGAGTATGAAAAAGAGTTTTGTCGGCTCAACAAGTATGCACCTAAAGGAGTGCTTACAGAAGAGTTCTGGTGCCAGCAATTAAAGGAAGGGTTGAATGAGCCAATTAAGGCATTACTAATCTCTATGACCACTTCACAAACTGTGAGCTACTATCATATAGTTTAGGCAGCTATGAGAGTGGAAAGATCACAGGAGATTCAGAGAGAAAGAATGCAGAGGAGGAATTCTAATAGAGGTGGGGCACATTCAGGGAAGAGATCGAGAGATACTCAAGTGGAACCTCCAGCTAGTCAGCTAGTAACAAAGCTACCAGAGGCAGAAAGCAAGGATCTTCATATGCATCTGGTACTGGTAGGAGTGTATCTAGTAACCGAAGTGATATGCATAAGTGTCCCCATTGATGTAACCATCATAGAGGTAATTGTTGGAAGTTGACTGATGCTTGTTTCAGATGTGGGAGTACTGAGCATTTCCTGGCTAACTGTCTTAAGGCCTATGAGGTGATAGGGAATCAACAGTAAGCCAGTAAAGGTGGATCTAATTTGCCTCCAGTTAACCGTGGTAGAGGAAGAGGATGTGGCAGAGGTAGCCAGTCCAGAGGTGGGGCAGTGTCAGAATCTATTGATCAACCTCTAATAGCACCAGTACGGGCATATGCAATGAAGGCTTGTGAGGAGTAGGATGAGCTAGAGGTTATAGCTGGTGCATTTTTACTCTTTGATACAGAAATATTTGTATTGATTGACCCTGGCTCTACGCATTTTATGTGTGTTCTAAAAAATTATGTGATAAGATATCTGATGTTGAGCACTTAGATTATGACATATGTGTGACTAGCCCGTTGGGAAATAGTGTTAATGTGAACAAAATGTATAGAGATTGCCCTTTAATGGTTCAAGGTCAAGTCTTTCCTGTAGATTTGATAGAATTGTCTTTTGATGAGTTTGACTTAATTTTGGGCATGGATTGGTTGAGTAAGTACCGAACTATAGTTAACTGTAGAAAGAAAACAGTTGTGCTTGGTAGTGCAGAACAGTCTAATGTGACTGTGAGGGGTGTATATTCTAATCCCTTGGTGGATGTAATTTTTGCTATGCAAGCGTATAGATGTATGAGGAAAGGATGTGAGGCTTTCTTAGCCCTTGTATTAGATTCAAAAAGGGAACAAGTTAGAATACAAGATATACCAGTAGTGAAGGAATTTCCTGATGTGTTTCCAGAAGAGTTGGCTGGTATACCACCTGTAAGGGAAGTGGAGTTGTCAATTGAGATTGTGCCTGGTACACCACCTGTGTTTAAAACACCTTATCGAATGGCTCTTACTGAATTGAAAGAACTGAAGACTCAGTTGCAAGAGATGATAGATAGGGGTTTTATAAGACCGAGTATATCTCTCTGGGGAGCTCCAGTGCTATTTGTTAAGAAGAAGGATGGTATGATGAGAATGTGTATAGATTATAGACAGCTTAACAAGGTGACAGTGAAGAATAGATATCCTTTCCCAGGGATTGAAGATTTGTTTAACCAGTTGAAAGGAGCTAGAGTGTTCTCAAAGATTGATCTGAGATCTGGATACTATCAGTTGCAAGTTAAGAAGGAGGATATACCAAAGATTGCATTTAGGACTCGATATGGGCATTATGAACTCCTAATAATGCCATTCGGTTGACCAATACGCCTGTAACATTCATGGATTTGATGAATAGAGTGTTCAGGCCGTATTTGGATCAATTTGTAGTGGTATTCATTGATGACATCCTTGTGTATTCGAGGAATGAGAAAGAGCATGAGCGGCATCTGAGAATTGTGCTTCAGACTTTGAGGGAGCATCAGTTGTATGCTAAACTCTGTAAGTGTGAGTTCTGGCTTAAGGAAGTGTCTTTTCTAGGTCATGTTGTCTCTTTTGAAGGAATTAAGGTTGATCCAACTAAGATAAAAGAAGTGGTGAATTGGAAGCCGCCCAGAAGTGTGCCTGAGATTCAAAGTTTCTTAGGATTAGCGGGATATTATCGGCGATTTCTGAAAGGGTTTTCACTGATTGTCACTTCGCTGACCAAATTCCTTCGTAAGGGAGTTAAATTTGTGTGGTCAGATAAGTGTCAAGCTAGCTTTGAACAGTTAAAAAGGATGCTTATTGAGGCACCAATTCTGACTCAACCTATTTCTGGCAAGGAGTAAACTATGTATAGCGATGCTTCTAGAGTTGGATTAGGTTGTGTATTGATACAAGATGGGAAAGTGATAGCTTATGCTTCAAGGCAATTGAAACCGCATGAGCAGAACTATCCGACACATGATCTAGAATTAGCTACAGTAGTGTTTGCCTTAAAGATTTGGCGACATTACTTGTATGGTTAGAAGTGTAAGATTTTCACTGATCACAAGAGTCTTAAGTATCTGCTCACTCAGAAAGAGTTGAACTTGAGACAGAGAAGGTGGCTTGAGTTGTTTATGGATTATGACTGCATTGTAGATTACCATCCGGGTAAAGCTAATGTGGTGGCTGATGCATTGAGTAGGAAATTAGTTTTGGCTCTAACATTGCAGCGAGTCAAATAGAGGTTTGCTTCAGATGGAGATTCAGTGGCTTAGCTAAGAGCAAGACCTAATTTGAGGTGTGAGATAGTGGATGCGGAAAAAAGTGTAAGTTGCAACAGAGTTTGCGGTCAGTCAGGAATGGTGACAAGACTGACTATTCAGTGGATAAGGAAGGTGTTTTGTATTACCGAGATCGATTATGTGTAGCAAGTGACAAAGAGTTGAGAAAGAAGCTTTTATATGAAGCGCATAATACAGTCTTTACTCTGCATTCAGGTGGTAATAAGATGTATCAGGACTTGAAATAGTTTTACTGGTGGCCTAGTATGAAGAGAGATGTGGTGGAATATGTTTCTAAGTGTTTGACCTGTCAGCAGGTGAAAGCGGAACATCACGTTCCATCGGGACTGTTGAATCCTATTCCAATTCAATAGTGGAAATGGGATAACATTACCATGGATTTTGTCACTAGTCTTCCAATGACATCGAAACAGCGCAATTCCGTATGGGTAATAGTTGATCGGTTTTCCAAGTCAGCTCATTTCATACCGATTCGACTTGATTACTCTATGGATCGGTTGGCTGAATTGTATGTGAATGAGATTGTCAGACTGCATGGTATCCCTTTGTCCATAGTATCGGACAGAGACTCGAGGTTCACTTCTAAGTTCTGGAAAGGTTTGCAATCTGCCCTAGGTACAAGGCTGCATTTCAGTACAGCATTCCATCTACAAACTGATGGATAGTCAAAAAGGGTAATTCAGATGTTAGAAGATTTGATCCGAGCTTGTATTTTGGATTTCTCTAAGAGTTGGGATAAGTACATTTCATTAATGGAAATTGCTTATAATAACAGCTATCAGGTGAGTATTGGTATGGCACCTTATGAAGTTCTATATGGTAGGAAGTGTCGAACTCCGGTATGTTGGACAGAGTTGAATGAGCATAAGATCATTGGTTCAGATTTGGTAAGAGATATCGAAGAGAAAGCAAAGATGGTTCAATAGAGATTGAAAGCTGCCAGTGACAAGCAGAAGTCTTATGCGGATCTAAAGAGAAATGATATTGAGTTCGAAGTGGGTGATAAGGTCTTTCTGAAAGTGTCTGCCTTGAGGAAAGTGCTTCAGTTTGGTAAGAAAGGGAAACTTAGTTCGAGGTTCATTGGACCGTATGAAGTGTTAGAAAGAGTTGGGATAGTGGCTAATCAGTTAGCATTGCCTCCAGCTTTGGCTAAACTACATAATGTCTTCTATGTGTCTATGCTTCAGAGATATCATTCAGATGAGTCACATGTTCTGACTATGCAAGATGTGCAAGTACAACCGGACTTTTCCTATGATGAGAAGCCTAAAGTAATATTGGCACAGGAAGTGAAGCAGCTGTGGAATAAGCAAGTTCCATTGGTGAAAGTGCTTTGGTAGCACCATGGGATTAAAGAAGCGACATGGGAACCAAAAGCAGCAATGCGAGCTTAGTATCCTCATCTATTCAATACAGATATGAATTTTACAGACGAAATTCTTTTTAGGAGGGGAGAGTTGTAATGGCACGAATTATACCCTAGCAGTAATTTGACATAATTAGGGTAATTGGGTAAATTTAATTTGAGTTTGCTAAATTTGGACCTATATGTAAATAGAAGTGTGGACCTAATTGAATAAAAGAAATTATTTTAATGGCTGATAAGTGGTTTTGCATGATTAAGTTTAAGTGGGGTTGATTAGTACTAAGTAATAATTAATTAACTAAGTTTGGTTAAGGGATTTTATAGTGGAATCCAGGTGTCTCTTCTTGGCTTTGCCACCTCATTATTTGCCATGCAATATAGGGCTTGGATGAAAGAGAAAATGAATCATTTCTGCATAGGTTCTTCGGCTCCTCCCTCTTCAATTCTCCTTGCTTCTCTTCTTCATCCTTAGACTTAATCTTTCAAGTATATAGTTGGTTAGTTAGTTAGCTGAGATGAGTTGATTAATTTCTGGATTGTGTTCTTGAAACAAGGTAAGCAATTATGGTTCTTCATCAGTATCCACAATTGTTCATTTCAGGTGAGAATTTCGAGGACGAAATTCTTGTTAGTAAGGGAGAGTTGTCAAACCCTGATTTTCTCCTAGTAGTTTGAGCCATGTGTATGTATGCATGTGTGAGTGTTTTGGTATGTGTTAAGGGTATTTTTGTAACAACCCAAAATGGGCCTAGTCGGAAATTGTATGCTAAGTCGGGAATTTAAGGGTAATTCGGTAATCTTGCATGTGGAAATTGATAATTAAGGACTTAATTGAAGAATTTATTAAAGTTTGAAATGAAGATTTTATTTTAGTGAGTGAAGAGTAGTTTGCTAAGGACTATTAAGGGATTTGTAAGGGGCTAAAAGAGAAAGTCCAAGAAGTGAAATTTTTGGTCTAATAGGAGCTTGCCACATAGGATGGGTGGGTGAGAGCATTGAATGAAGAGTGAATGAAGGAGAGAGGAAAAAGAAAGCAGATTTTCTGCTTCTCATTCACGTTTCTAGCTTTTCCCTCTTCTTCTTCTTCTTCTTTCTTTCTTTTCTGCTCTCTCTTGCTTGCCTTAACGTGAATCTTCAAGCTTTTGGGTGGATTTTCAGAGTTTGAGCTGGGTTTAAGAGGTAAGTGCTTGGGTTTTTCGTGGGTTTTTCTCCTTCTTCTTCTACTATGTTTTCTGGGTTTTGAAGGAATATTACATGGTTTGATTTAAGTGAGTTTTGGCTGGGTTTTTGTACAAGAATCGGAGGAACATAGGAAGAGTAAAGGGAAAGAGAAAGTGGGCTCTTAAAGAAAAGATTTAAACTGCAAATTCCAGGTTTGGGAGTTGATTCTTCTATTATGTTCATTTGGAAGTCTATTGCCCTAGTTCTCATTTTGGATTTAATGTATATGTGTTTTGTGTCTTGTAAATTTTGGAAATTTTAAGTGATTTGTTTGAGTAAATGTATGTGTGATGATGATGTTAGATGGGTTGTCATATAGTTGTGATGATAAGGTATGATTTTGGCAAATTCTGTTCAGTTTTTATCTGATCTCTGTGTAATATTTTTGTTATCAGTAGAGTTTTAGACCTCTAAATTGCATGATTCCTATGCCATTAGAACCGTAACTTCCATGCCTATAAAAGTCTCAAAAATGACCTTAGGCAAATTCTTGTTCTATGATCCTGAAAATTTGCCAAAACCGAAGTGTCTCTGTTTGGGTCGGGTTACTTGAACAGTATAGGTTGTTTAGCTCATATATAAAGTTATAGATGTCCAATGACATGAAATTTGTCCCGTTTGATTCTTAACGTCCTAAGGATCAATTGTTAAGAAGGAAGTTTTTCCTAAAAATAAGTTTTAGGGGTTTGTTTAGCCGATGCAAAGTCGGGGTGAGAAACTGTCCTGACAGTCTGATTTTCATAGAGCATTTGAGGTAGGCTTCTGTCGCGAGCGCGACCCTTGTCGCGAGCATGACAGAACCTAGTTGTACAGGGTTATTCCTCTTATGGTTGGCTTGAACACTTGCCCTTCTTTACCCTCCTTTAGGTTGTGTATTTTGGTACGTTTTCCCTTCCAAAATGCATCCGATCTTCATTGGAATTGTCTTGAACTTACTCACCACTTGTTTAGAGTTTTGAGATGAATAAATAAATGATTAACAATTGAAAGTTATGGGTAATTGATGCTTTGCCATAAGAGTTTGATAATGGAATTAAGTGTGCACATGCTTGTAGTTGTTGAATGTGACATGTTATGTGATATTAGTTATTTGTGATTGAATCATGATTAAATGCTTGGCTAATTGCAATGTGTATGATATAGTGTATAGAGTATATAGAGTATAGAGTCTTTATGTTAAGCCTGAAGTGTCAAGGTAGTGGATAGATAAACATGCTTATAAAGGGATAGTGAGTGCAGCTGCCTATGCCGACCCCGTTTGGGTCATGCGGCCGACTTTCAAGATGGTCATTTTAATAGTGATAGTGAAAATGTTGTTGAGACTTAAGTCTCCAGTAAGTGTAGTGATATTGTTGAGGCTTTGGACTCCAGTTTTGTAGTGTTCCCGTATCTACCACAAGTGAAGTTCAGGCTATTGTGTAGTGTTCTGATTTGTCTTAATGAAGTATAGTGTTATGTTTATTATTTGAGATAATTGTATTATCTTAGTGAATCAGTTTTCGGTTAGTGTATTTATGCCATGTATGCTAGTTGAATAGATGTAGTGAATATATATAATGTATTTCTGATTTCCCGCTTTTATAATGAACTCGGTAAGTGTATGCTTTATTCATTTTATGCATGTTATTACTTGTACTTGTTTAGCATTCTTTTGATTTTGTTCCTCCCCACTAAGCGTTATCGCTTAGCAAGGGTTCTTTTCCCGTGTGGCAAGATTTTAGGTTCCCGTTCGAGTCGCGCATCTGCAGGCTGGCCACATAGGAGTAGAGTTATTTATTTTTGTCTCCTCCTGTAATTCTTTTTGTATATGTATTATTTTCGTATAGTGTCATATGTAATTTTGTAAAGGATTTAAGATGTAATCTTTTGGATATTGTATATAACTATATTCTGATTATATATGACACATGATTTTCTATTATTATTGTTAGTGAATGCTTCCGCTTAGTGCATGTATGTATTGTTATGCATGTATGTTTGCCGTGTCGTGAGTGAGTGTCGGTAGCGCACCGGCATCCTTCCAACGGGGGTGTTACAATTTTGGGTAATATGCATGTTTTGTGAGCTTTATTAGAGTGTGAGTGCATGTATGATATTGGTGTGTGTGTGTGTGTGTGTGTAGACACTAGGTCCTGAGTCAGCCTAGTTCGAAGTTACCCAATGATGATAATTGCCTTCACAGGCTTAAAAAGTTAAAAGTGATGATTTCCTCATCAAATTTGCATTTGAGAGTGAAAAATTAGAAAATAATAAAAAATATTTTAAAAATTAATTTTGAAAAATGGGGGCTTAAAATTATAGTGTTTTTAGTCAATTTAAAAAAAAGAAGAAAAAAAAAATTTTAGAGGCCTCCAAGATCTCTCTGGGTAGCCCAAGATGGATTTGTATGCGCCGTCTTAGGCTCGCTGAGGCTAGGCGACCCTTCCCAATGTTCTATTGGGTGGCGACTCCAAGAAATCTCATTGTTGCCCAAAATAGACGCACTTGTAAATACCTTCCAAGTTTTATAAATCTTTCCTGATCGCCCTAAAGTGGGCTTTCGGGAGGCCACGAGGTTCGGTGCGCGTCACAGTGGCGACTCCACTTGGGACATACTCGAGACTTCGATTCGAAAGTACCTTAATTAAAAAATTATAATTGAGTTTTAGTTTAAAAATTTCACCTTTTTTCAAAACTGCATTGCATCTCATTAGAGCTTTAGATCTACGCTAGTTTGGTCCCTTTTTCAGCCCCGGTGCGTTCCCGAAGCACAACCCTACGTTCACTCAATGTAGGGAAGTGTTAAGGATAATCACCAGCCCAAGCCCCGTACCATCAAGGTACATCAAATGGTGACTCGATCGGTCGTTACGCTCGTGATGAGCTAGACCCATCGGCAGGGAACATGCTTGAGTAACCCTAAAATATCATCACCCATGACCAAAGCTCATGTAATGGCAATAGATACTTCCCCTAGGTGACATGTACCTTAATACAATGCTTGCTATGTGGGCCATTATATACTGAACAAATTCAACCCAAGTAAATGGGCTTTTATCAAAGGCTTTCATGCCCTGGTGGGCCCATCTTAATTTAGTTGAAATGTTTAAATACACAAAGGCCAAAATGCATATGTATGCGCATTAGATAAGAGATGTTATGATGCCGATTTTCCATCGAGCACCATACGCATCCATTGGGTTCCCCGATAACCCATGGATCAAGCCCACCTAGGAAAGAGACCGCATTACCTCGTGTGTGGGAGTAATAAGGTTGGAAGGATTTACTCGCTTGCATGTGATTGTAAATGTTGCATAACTCACTATCATGCATTGTATATGTCATTCATGCATCATCCTAATAATCTAATTTTTTCAGCCATCATAGATTTATTTAAGTGGATTAGAGGTTCCGACGGTCGGCTAGTAAGGACAAATCTGCTCTTTGAGTTGCCGGAACTAGTGTCTAACTGGGATTCTGAGTCATTCCCATCAATCAGTGAATCCTCTCTTGAATCATCAATGGCAGAAGAAGCTGGAGCTTTGACCACTCAGGACCTAGCTAGGAGGCTATAGGATTTTGAACGGAGAATGATGGATATGATGGGCGCCATGGCTGAAAGGATGGCCCATCCACCTGTTACTCCACAGCCGCCTGCTGCTCTACAACCACAGGCAGCCCCTCCTCGAGGGCAAGCCGAACCACCTGCTGGTGGAGAGGCTCCCTTCGTTGGAGCTGCTGCTCGCCAACCCAATAATGAGCACAGAGCTACCGCACCCATCGAGCCAAGAGGGGAAAGGATTCATAATCCCAACGATGATTTCCTGATGGAGGAGGAAGAAGAAGAGGTGCCGATAGTCCACCAACCTGCGAGGCCCAGAGCACCCAGTGTAGAGGATGAAGCTTTAAGAGGTATGAGAGAGCAGATCGAAGCTATCACCCGCATGCTCTCAGCTGGAAAGGAGGTCAACCCAGAAGACAGAGATCTGGGGGATGAAGAGCTGCTACCCCAAAGATTCAAGATGCCTGAGCTGCCGAAATTTGATGGCACCTCTGACCCATCCGCCCATATCAAGCAGTACACCTTGGCCATGAAAGGCACAGAGCTGAGCAAGAAGCAGAAGGTGGAATATTTCTGCCTTAGTCTGGTGGGCCCGGTAGTTGACTAGTACAACGGGTTGGATAGGAGGTCCAAGGAAGACTGGGACCTTTTGACCGAAGAATTCATGAAGCAGTACGACTGCAGTACCAGGATGGAGGTCACCTTAAAGGACCTCGAGCTTCTACAGCAGCAGAATGGTGAGTCATTCCATGAGTACCTTACAAGATGGAGAAATAGGGTCATGGAGATGAAGAGGAAGCCTGACACTGCAGACCAGATCAGGCTGTTTATCAGAAACTCATGCCCTTACTTAAGGGACTTGCTCAGTTTTAAGGGGCTCAAGGACTGGGGTCGCTTAAGGATATCGCTATAAAAGCTGAGGCGGCTTACCTAGCAAAGAAAGCAAGCCAAAATAACTTTGCTGGGAAAGGCTATGGGAACCAGTCGGGATTCAAATCAGGAGGTGCCAGGAGCAGCAACAATAGGAACGGCAAGACAGTTGAAGTGTCAGCTACTGGAGTGGGGCAACGCCAGAGATATTACTCCAATTTAGGCCGCTCCTTATCCTGGGTATTGGAGAGGCTGATGAAAGAGGGCAAGCTGCAGCCTTTGGCGCCTAGACCGGCTATGAATCAAGGGCAGCCAGGACATAGAGAAGACCAGTACTACGCCTACCACCAGCACACCGGCCACCTGACAGATTACTGCCGGACATTGAGAAACAAGATCCAGGATCTCATTGACACCAATCAGATCACGGATACTGAGAAGAGAGAAAAGAAGAAAAAGGCAGGCTACAACGCAGCCCCTCCACCATGATGATGATCGGGTCTTCTTAATCCACTAGTGAGAGTGGAAATGAAGATTATGTTCTTTCTTTTTCAATCTTTGTTATTATTTTGAGAACAATTTTTATGATAATGTTTGGTTATTTCAATAGAACGATTTTTGCTTATTTGTATGATATTTCTATTTGATTTCATTTAACATGATCACACTGCATTTACTTTGGCATTAATTCAAATAATATGACTGCAATTAATCTCAAAACTTTGGGAACCCAAAGAAAATCTTGATAGCATCTAATATAACTCCTGTAGAGAGGAAAATTAAAAAAAAAAGAAAAATAATAAAAAAAACTAGTTGCAATTAGGGGATTAGATGGAAACTCACTAAGAGCATTAGAACCTTTCTGATTACCCATCAAAGCGATCCCTGGATAAGACGGAACCTAGAAAATGATTTAGGCAACATTTTCTTTCTATAGCTCTCTAAATGACCATTTCCTACCCTTATTTTGCAATCGCTTGCTAGCCCATTGAGCCCTTATGTGGGTATGCTAAATGCGTGCCAATTTTGTTGTTACACATGTTAAAACTATCCCCTCGCCTAAAATGATTTTTGCCTCCCCTTAGAAGAGTGGCCGCTCTAGAAGGGATGGATGTACGTTTTAACAATTTTTTGGGTTATTAAAAATTGCCTTGGTAAGGATGAGTTTACAATTTGAGAAGAGGGTTTCAGTCATGCGCCAAAGACATGAGCTAAAACAAAAGAGGTAAAAATAATAATAATAAAATATAATAGAGCTCAAAATAGTAACCACTTGTCGAATTTCGATGATTACCTTTTTAACTGTCATTCAGATCTTAATGAGCTAAAACGTTACCGAACCCAAATTCAAGAATACCTTTGTATATGCAACTGTGCTGAGAATGGTTCATCCATCAGTCGAGTAAATATTGCGGCCATATTTTCTCTAGCGACCTGATCTTCCTTTGATAGCCATCTACCTAAGCCTAACATTACAACCAAAATAAGACCTCTTGATTCTTGGTTCAGTCTTATCCAATTAACGGAGATGACCTTCTAATAAGGTTTGGTACGTAAGAGGGCATATGGTGTTTCTTGAGCTTAAAGCGAGGAGCCACGAGTGCATTCATGCATTCGAGTTAAGTCTCGTCCCCAAAGTTGCATCTAGAATTCACGTTCAAAGAAAAAAATTAAGAGATAAGAGAAAATCTTCAATCATGAAACCCGAGAGGGCTGATTGATAACAAGAGTTGGATGCTTTCAAGATCTATCCTGAGATTAGCTGGGGTCTTGTATTCCTTGAGATTAATTTCAAACAATGATCATGTTTAATAAAATGAAAGTGAAACACATGCATTTATGCAATGGTTTATTGATGTAATCATAGCAGCCCACCTTATGTGGTCAAAGTTATCTACTGCAAGTGCTTTAGTCGACTCATCCTGCTATCAAATGCCAAGACTCCTGAAAGATTCTCGGGCAATATATTCAGCCTCTTCAGCAATTAGCAGCAAAAAAAAAAGCCGTTAGAGTGAAAACCGTAACTGGTGCTCTAAGCAAAAATTAGGCAAAAAGATAAGGTGGAAATCTGAAAACAGGCAGTCTGTCCTTCAAAAAAAAAAAGAAAAAAACCGTTGGATTGGGTTGGGTCCATTCCAGGTAAAAAATAAGGCACAGGCTTATGTGAAAATCCGCAAAGGACGCATCTCCCACTAAGAAAAGCTAGTGTGAAAATTCACAAGGGACGCACTACCTTCAATTAATGACTACAGGTACCGGATGAGAATCTTGCAATCCCAAAGGGCATGAAATTCAAAAGTAGCTTAAAAGGCATCGATCCAATTGCAAATTGCAGCTAGCCCGGTTGTCATCTCCAAGTCCACATAGATGATTCTTATTCTGCATTCCTGCATTACTCATGTATTTCACTTGCATGCTCACTATTTTTCCTGCATATTTTAGTTTCTCTATTTTGCAGAAAGAGAGATTTGATGCGGACACCCACAAAAGTCGAGTGACGACATCAGCCCAAACAATCAACCAAAGACCTCTCAGGGGGGCAACCAGCAAAAAATAAAAATCCAAGTATCAATCCAAACATCAATCGAAGTAATCAACCAAAGACCTCTCAGGGGGCAGATCTCAACCCAAGACCTCTCAGGGGGCAACCACTTCTCAAAGGGCTCATAGACAGCACCATTTCATCAAAATAGAAGGGTTAGCACGATGGCGGCACTACCACTCTGAGGAGGGTTAGCACAACCACGACACTACCGCTTCATCAAATCGAAGGGTTAGCACGATGGCGGCACTACCACTCTGAGGAGGGTTAGCACGACCACGGTACCACCACTTCATCAAATCGAAGGGTTAGCACGATGTCGGCACTACCACTCTGAGGAGGGTTAGCACGACTACAAGGGTTAGCACGATGGTGGCACTACCACTCTACGGAGGGTTAGCACGACCACGGCACTACCGCTTCATCAAATCGAAAGGTTAGCACGTTAGCGGCACTACCACTCTACGGAGGATTAGCACGACCACGGCACTACCACTTCATCAAATCGAAGGGTTAGCACGATAGCGGCGCTACCACTCTACGGAGAGTTAGCACGACCACGGCACTACCACTTCATCAAATCGAACGGTTAGCACGATGGCGGCACTACCACTCTACGGAGGGTTAGCACGACCACGGCACTACTGCTTCATCAAATCGAAGGGTTAGCACGATGGCGGCACTACCACTGTACGGAGGGTTAGCACGACCACGGCACAAACACTTCATCAATCCGAACGGTTAGCACGATGGCGGCACTACCACTCTATGGAGGGTTAGCACGACCACGGCACTACCGCTTCAACACGCCCACAAGATAGCAACAACCACCACCACGGATTCCTCGCTTCGAAAAGGTAAGGGCTGCCTCAGGTACGCGTCTCTTTCCTTTTTTTCTTTGAGTTTAGGCTCACCTAGACACTAGTGTACTAGATTCCCCTAAATTGGGGGCAACTGTAGACACTGGGTCCTAAGTCAGCCTAGTTCGAAGTTACCCAATAATGATAATTGCCTTCACAGGCTTAAAAGGTTAAAAGTGATGATTTCCTCATCAAATTTGCATTTGAGAGTGAAAATTAGAAAATAATAAAAAATATTTTAAAAATTAATTTTGAAAAATGGGGGCTTAAAATTATAGTGTTTTTAGTCAATTTAAAAAAAAAGAAGAAAAAAAAATTTTGGATCACGAGTGTCGGGCGCGGCAGCGTGCCTGCGGCAGCTCGCGGGCGCCCAGCGAGCTGGGCGTGATGAGGCGACGTGCAGCGTTGCCAATGCTGCGCGTCGCTTGCAGCGTTGTGCGCCCGATTTCCGCCCCTCTGCGCGCAGTTTTCGCGAGGAGCTGGCTGCGGGAAGCCCGTCCCTCTATAGCGACGGGCTTCCCTCCTCCCCTGGCTGTCACTATAGGGTCTGATACCCTCTTTTCCGATTTTTCACCCTTTTTTCTGATTTTTTCACCCAAAAATCCATTTTTTATCCCTTTTTTTTGGGTTTTTGAGTCCAAATTAAATTCTAAAATATTTTCTTAGATAATTAATTAATAAAACTTGATTTTATCATTAAAAATAAAAGAATTTTGTGTTAAAATAAATTTGTTTTCCTTAATTAAATTAGGGCAACTTTTTTATCTTATAAATACTTTATGATGAAAAATCAAAAGGGAGCCTCCACATTTATTTTTTTAGACCTTAAATTTCCATAATTCTTCTTCTTCTATTTTCTCTTCAAAAAATTTCAGATTTCTCTTTTAATTAATAAGGTTTAATTGAAATTGAAAATCAATTTTCAATTCTTAATTATTCCAATTAATTTCTTTGTTTTTCCTCCATAAACACAAGAAATTAATCATCACTTTGAAATGAATTTCTTTTCAATTTTAAGCATACAAATTAATTCCTTTATTTTCTTCATAAACAAAGAGAATTAATTTTATTGCTAAATTATTCTTTCGAGCAATTTTCCTGAAAATCATCACTTTTCTTTCATCAAATCCAATACTCTGATGGTAAATATTGTAGGCTCAATTTCTATTCTATTTTATTTTTATTTAATTTATTCATGTATATTTTATTATTTTTATTGATTTATTTATTGTTTTCATTTATTCATTTGTTGTATTGATCTTATATTTGTTCCATTTAATTGTTTATATATGATTTTATTTTTATTCATGTGAATATTGTTTTCTTTTAATTCCTAACATGTAAATAATTTATTTTATTTTGATTCCTCATTATTTTTAACATGCAAATAATTAATTAATTTTTGTTAATCATTTTTGCCATGTAAATAGTTTATATTAATTATGAACACATCAATTAATCTTGTCATATATCATTATTATTTTTATCATTCTTTTGTTTACTAATTTTTATTATTCTTTTTATCATTGTTACATGATTTATTTATTATTTTTTGTTTATTTATTCATTTATTATTTTTCACTTTTAATCATTATTTTCATCATGTGTATACTTTCATGTATTAATTAATTAACATGTTTTATTTTATTTTCATCACATCATTTAATCATTTATCATATATAATGCATGTTTCTCATTTATTTTGGTTTGTTAACATTTTGATTCAATTATCATTCTTTTCATGTCATCTTATTTTATTTTATTTTGTTATTCATTATTTTGTATGTTTAATGGATTTAATTGATTTAATTACTAACATTATTTTATTTTTTTTTTATGTCTAAACTCATTTTTTGATTGGACGTTTTTACGAGCACACGGGGAGGTCCAAAAGGCTCGCTCGGAATATTTATTTTTCTTTATTTGTAATATTTTTTTTATTTGGCTTTTTTTTATTTATTTTTGCCATATAATTTTCTTGTAAAATTGTTTATTTAGGCCCGCTAGAAAGAAAGTCACTAAACCATTTTTATTAATTAACTTGGTATTTTTCCTAAATAAAAATGGGACCAATGTCTCAATTTTCTCCATGCAAAATCATCACATAAAAAATTGTTTCATAATAATATGAATGCGAGGACCAATGTCCTCACCATTAATGAATATCTCGATTTATGCATGATCTGTATTTTATTTACAATGGGGGTTGTATTCCGCCCCTAGTTTTATTGTAATATTTTTACATTTGCTTTATTTTACTTATACTTTTACCGCTTTTCTTAAATGTATGTTGTGCGCTTTAATTAATTGCATTAAATGTATGTGTAATGGGATGAAATAATAAATTCAAAACTCGATTATAAACTTAACCAAGGTATGAATAAATGAGAAGTCTCGAACTTACTCTGGTCTTTGGGGCTCAATGAGGTGAGAGGTCTAGGACTTCCAATACACCTCTTGAGTCTCACCAAAAGACTTAAATTTACAATCCTAGGCTCCAGGGGGTAGAGGCTGAGGCCTCCAAGATCTCTCTGGCTAGCCCAAGATGGATATGTATGCGCCGTCTTAGGCTCGCTGAGGCTAGACGACCCTTCCCAATATTCTATTGGGTGGCGACTCCAAGAAACCTCATTGTTGCCCAAAATAGACGCACTTGTAAATACCTTACAAGTTTTATGAACCTTTCCTGATCGCCCTAAAGCGGACTTTCGGGAGGCCACGAGGTTTGGCGCGCGTCACAGTGTGTATGAGTCTTGTTAGTGTGTGTGCATGCTCATAGGGGAGTAGTGTGTGAGTTAGTAAGGGTTAATCTTATGTGTAGTCTCTTGCATGGGAGTAGGGTGTGAATTATCAAAACTCACCAATCTCAAGGTGACATGTGGCAAGAAAAATTAAGAAGGGGTCTATAAAGAGAGGAGAGAGAAAGAGAGGGCAGAATTTTGCCCTAGCCTTCCCGTTCTCTTCCTCCTTCCCTCCTTCGCTTCTTCTTCCTTCCTCTTCCTCTTGCTACACCTTAATTCTTTCTCTTCTTGGTTGTCTTGTTGGTGGATCTTGATAATTCTCAAGAGCTTTATTGGTAAGTTAGTGGGTTTTCTCTTCTTCTTCTTAATTCGTTAGATGTGTTTTTAACTTAGGATTTTTGTGTGTTTTATGGTTCTTGGGTTTTCGGGTTTAGAAGCGCCTACTCGAGATCCCAAGGGAAAAGAGAAGGCAAGTGGGAGTGGAGCTTACAACTAGGAGTATAGGAATTTCAGGTTTGGGAATTTATTTGAATTTGTGTATTTTTGTGTTTTGGTATGTTTGAATGACTTTCTGAAAATTTGAGGTTTGATGAGGCTTATGTTAGTCCAATGTTATGGGTTTTGGTTTGATTTAAGTTGTGATGCATGAATGATGAGTTATTGAAGCAAATGTTAAGTTGGATGCACTTTATTTCAATTTCTGGGTTTGTTGTTCTTGAGAGTTTGATTATGTTAATTCATGATCTTGATTGTGTTAATTGTTGTAAAAGTTATTTTTTATGTTATTTATGATGATGGGAAGGCCAATTTGAGGTAAGATGAAGTTTGGGATGATTTGTGTTTGAGATTGGAGGTTTGAGTGAGTTTGGGAGTGTAAATTTCTACAGATTTTCGCGTAAGAGCTGGAAATCACGACTCTATAACAAGCGCGACACTGTTGCGAGGTCGCGATAGAGCTCGGTGAATTCAACCCTTGCGGGTGGCCGAGCAAATTTGGGCTGCTGAGCCCACCGCAGCGAGAGCTCACTATCGTAAGCGCGACAGAGCGCTCAGCTGCCGAGCGGATTTGGGCAGTCCCCTGTCACGAGTGCGACAACCTTTGTTAAAGCTCACTGTCGCGAGCGCAACAGTGAGATGTGCTTTTACCCCCTGTCTCGAGCGCGCGCCTGTGCGCGAGGGCGACAGCCATTATTGGCCTCTCACTGTCGTGAGCGCGACAGTGAGATGTGCTTCTATCTCTGCACGAGCACGAAGACTGCCGTGACCGCGACCTAGGGCCAGTTTGGCCTCTGTCGCAAGCACGATACCCCTGGCTTCGATTTGAGTTTTCTTTTGTGATTTTTGATGTTTAATTTCTGAACTTGTGATGCTTTTAGAATAATGCATGGCCAATTTTATGAATTATATGAATGTGATATAATGAATTATGCATGACCTGCTAAAGTCAAATAAGTGGATGGTTAGGTATGCCTAATAGAGTTCAGTAGCTGCAGCCCTCAGTTCTGTTCTGGATCCTGATCAGGTCCCTGTTTGGTTTCTCGCGAGCTCAATGTGTTTGGATCTTGTTTAAAATCCCCTTCGTAAAATATTTTGAAATGAGAAAAATGGGACATTGCTGTTCGATTCGTATCCGTAAGGAACCGCCATACGTTCACTCGTTATCCACTACTGTAAGTCAGCAGGTGTTATATTTCATTGTGTTATCAGAATGTGAATCCGAATAACTATGATTATAAGTATGTGAATCTGAATGACTCTATTTATGAGCATATGAATCAGTTAGTATATGAATGTGATTATGAACCTTTGAATGCTTATGAATGTGACTCATTTATGATTATCTTATATGATATTCAGCTTATGCCATTGTGTATGTGTTTTGCCTCGACGACCATTGTGAATCGCCGTCCATTTTATTGTTATTTGTTTCCCTACTAAGCGTTATCGTTTAGCACGGGTGTTTCATCCGTGCAGGTGCGGAAGGTGTATAGCTTTTGGGAGAGTCGCCTCAAGTCAAGCCAATATATTGGGATTAATGATAAGACTTAGCTTCTTTTTCTATTATGATTCTTTTGTAATAGTAAACTCTCATTGTATTTAGTCTTTTGTTCAGCTTCCGCTTTGTAACTCTAAAAAGATGTAATTATTTTGGTATTAGCAGAACAGTTGTAATGAATATTATTATTGCAGATATGAATGAATGTTCAGTTTGATTTAAAGTTTTTAATTCCGCTGTGTTTATGTATGTTCATATTATGTGGATGTATGTTATTGTACCGTTTTGCTTGGTGACACCCCTGCTCATACGGGTTCTCACTCCATTGCGGATGGGTTCTCCTACGTATGGGAAGGGGGTGTTACAAGGTCCCTCTAATTATATGCTAGGGGAATGCAATAGATTAATTAGCCAAATGTGGTGTGCAATCGGTCCCACCATTGCCTAACCATTTGTGTCCCACCTCCAACAAGAAAAGAACTCAACATAGAAACATAAGGAGCAATGACATTCAGCATCAAGTTTCAGAAAGTGCTACTTTTCTTCTACTTGCAACTAGTTAGTTTGGTTAACCAAATTGGCCAGTTTGGAAGAAGGAACTAGCCAATTTAATAGTAAACTGGCCGGTTCCCAAAACCAAACTGGCCAATAAGGTAAGGCAAAACTGGCCAGTTGAGTATAATAAAATTAGCTAGCCTTGCGAGGCAAAATTGGGCAATTTTGCATACACAGTTGTAGAGACTGGGTCCTAAGGTGGCTTTTGTCAAAGTTACATAATGAGAAATCATTTTTTTTATAAAGGCAGGGAATCAAAAGGTTCATGGTCTTTCCGTATTTTCAAGCCTTTTCAAAATGTTTTTCGGGCTTTTGGGCCCTACGAATCACTTGGTGGGGGCAAAAACTCAATTTTGGTGATTGAACTCAAGTCACACCTGTGACTTTATAAGTCACGACCATGACTTAAGGAGTCATCCACTTTTGAGCATTTCACATCCCAAAGGGCTTGACTTCCAGCCACACCTCTAACTCAAAAGTCACACCTGTAACTCTAAGTCACGACCAATACATGCGAAATTCTATAAAAGGAAAGTGAAAAGAATGGGAAAGGGTTGGTCTGCTCCATTTGAGTGACCTTTCAACTTCCATTCTCTTTGTATGCCTTTTAAGATTTTAAACTCTAAGCTTCCATTCTAAAGTTTTATTCTAAGCTGTCAAATTGGAAAGATCTTGGAACTCAAAAATTCCATTGTTTGTTTGAGAAAAATAGACTGAAGGTAATGTTATAAAGCTATTTTTTCCTCTAAGTTTAGTTTCTCACTGTTTGAGCTTATACATTCATTCTTGAATGCTATAAACTTGACCTTTAATTACTTTTGTTGCATTTTATATCATTTTGCTTAGATTTAAGTTGTAAAATCCTTTCGAAGGTATTTGTCGTGTGATAGAAGCATTATAAGGTTCTTGTGTTAAAAGCTTTGTTTTCACTTATTTTGATTTGTTTTCATTTTAAGCTCATTTAAAAGTTGGTTTTTAAGGATTTTGGGTGCCTTTACCCTCTCCTTTTTTTATTTGCATTTTTCTTGGTTTTTAATCCTTTTTTGAGGCAAGGAACGATACAGAGGAGGAAGAAGAAAGTCACTAATACAGAGGAGGAAGAAGAAAGTCACTATTTTGAAATGACTCAGGCCGTGACTCATTGGCCTTGTTTTCTTCGTTTAGAAAAATTGTGAGCCTGCTTACTTGGATTCGTGACTCACTACTCATATGTGTGAGTCAAGTCACGAGTGTGAGTCAATTTCTAGCTCACTGGTCACAATCCAGATTTCATTTTGAAACCCTTTTATATTTTTGCTCTATTTACTTTGTCTTACTGAATATGATTTGTACATAATTTGTATCCATGTGTGCAATTTGGTCGATATAGTGGAGCAGTTTTACTTCCATTTGCTTATTTATTATTTTTTTATCATATTTAATATAATGAAAGGCTTTTTGTCGCATATTAGAAAATGCCACACAAATATATTTATTTTAAAAACTTAGGATTTTTATTAATAACGCATGACCAACGTCCTGTTTCATGCCCAAAAATCACATGTAAACAAAAGCTTTAAATAAGGTAAAATAAGAGATCTTTGCCTAGCCGTACCTTGACCATTGCGAAGCAAACGACTGTCTCGGATGGGAGATCTTTGCCTGGTCGTCCCTAAAAGCGGGATTTGGTACAGGTAAAATGGTCTTACGGTAGCACGTGCACGTCACATTGGCAACTTTATTAGGGACTATGAGACTTTGCTCCGAAAGTACTTTTGGTTAATATGACATAAATGGGCATAAGATTAAGAAATTTTATCTCTCTTCGAAATTGCATTTGAATCATGCTAGGGCTTTCGAATATGTTAGGCGTCTCTCTTTTTGTCCTAGTACATTTTCAAATCACGACTCTATGTTCACTCAAAGTGAGAAAGTGTTTAGAATAATTACTAGTTCATGCGTAGTCTTCTTAGAGTTAGTTTTAGAAGAACCAAGGAAACTTATCTGTACAGGAACAAGTTGGATTATCCAAACTATTATCATTATGAAATCTTAACGTGTGGCAAAAATTCCAAATCTGTATCACTTGATCATGAAAGCACAAGCAGATCAAAATGAGATTTTTTCTACTCAATACAGATAATACAAATTTCTCCCTAGAAGGTTTTTCTTATCCCCACAAGATTGTATGATATAACATATATTTTTTGTCTGATATAGACTGGCAATTTTCAATAAACAATTGAAAGGTATAATATGAAAGGAAAAGAAAAAGGAGAAACCTTACTACTTGTACGTTCACCTAATAAGATGCAAACTAAATTAATTTATAACTATTATTACAACTAAGAGCATTCCTAATCCTTCCAATGAGACATTCCAACAGTATGTTGATCCCAATGTATGGAGAGTTTTTTATTTCGATCTTTCACTTCCTCTTCTCGTATATAAGAACATTCCTAACCCGACCAGAAACAAGGAAAAAAATATTAGAGAATTGCTAACGTAAAAACCAATTAAACATAATCAATACCCAATTATTATATGAACAAAGCTTTTACATATATTATCCCTCTTAATAATCATATTTAAAATTTTCAGCCTTGATGACCAGTAAAGGCAATTCAATGACAAGAATTCCTCCGAGTCAGTTCAATTACGTGCTTGCTTTTTTAAAAAAAAAAAAAAACATTTAATAAATAGCCTTACCTTCTTACTCCCTTACAAGTTAAATATCTACATACATAATTAATTAATTGATGAAATGAGAGTTTATTCTCTTTAATTTACTTGTGCTAAAATCGGTGGCTCTTCTCCTTACTCAACATCTTGAATCCATACTTGCTCCACAAGTGCTCTCCGTCATTTGTTGGAACTTGAAAGCAGTTTCCATGGATTTGGGTGCTCGCATAAGAATTAGAAGTTGATGATGAATTAATGGTATCAAGTTGATGAAAATAATTGCTGGTTCTTAAATCTTCAATCCTCTTCTTGTTACCTTCTGCTTCCATATTCACGTTCATACTCTCCCATTTCTCCATGCACTCATTAACATCTCTGTTATACCCCAAACTCGACATTTTTCGTGCTATCTCCTCCCAAATTCCTTCCATCGAACACGCCCTATTTTCTTGGAATCTTGAATACATTGTTGTTCTAATCTGTATTAAGCTAAAAATCTCTGGTTCAGTCCATGTATCATTTCGGTGATGAGTTGTAGTAGGCATTTGGTATGATAGGTCTAGTTTACCAGAATATTTTTGCAATGCCTCCATTAAAGTAACATCTCTAGCTTCAACTCTTGCTCTTTCTTTAGCCCAAAATTCATGTATTTGATCTAACCGAGCCGCCTCTTTCTTCGTCCACTCTTCCTCTCTACACAATCTTTCATGCTCTCTATCTTCAATAGTTCTCAACATTTGTTCCATCCAAACCTCTTGTCTTTCAAATAACTTCCTCATTTCTAAGTCCACAAACTCCTTAACCTTCCCTTTCCAATTCTTCTTCTTCTTCTTCTTATTACTATCACTACTACTTAACCCTTTTTGCTTATTCATCATGTAGGCAATTGCAGACAAATCATCATCATTATTATTCTCCGAAGATGAAGTCTCGGATGTGATGGAGATGCTTAAGCTTGGATCAGTACTATGCTTATTGTTGTTGTCTTCTTGATTTTCTTGATAAAGAAAAGCAGTAGTGGAGGTGTTTGTATTAAGCAAATGGATTTCTGCTGATGAAGACGATGCTAATTGATTGGTCGTTTCGCCATAAAGGGCTTCGAGTTGGCGAAAGAATCTGTAATGCTTTCCATCTTGTCTTCCAGCTTTACCTTCCTTTGTTTTCTTGTAGTATTTATACAAATTCTCAAACTTTTCTCTGCATTTCTTCCCACTTCTTTGGTAACCATGTTCCTCAGCCATAATTCTGATAATTTAAAGAAATAAAATATGAGTAATGTGTATATATTAATAATTTAGTAGTAATAATATAATAATATTATAACTTGATTGACTAACATTCTTTCCTATATATTAATAATGTAATATTTTTGTTGTCGTTTCTCTTGTTATAGCAAATCTAATATTTAGCTAAATGGGGATTTGGATATTCAAAAAAGACATTAATTCCTCTTAGAATCTTGAAAATATGATAAACTAAAATGAAACTTGTTCCTTTTTCTTAAAAAAAAAAAAAGAAAAAAGGAGAAAAAACTTTCTGTCAACATAGATAATCCAATTTGCTAACAAGAGATATTTGGAAAGAGAATAAAAATGGGGATCTCATCTCAAAAAAAAAAAAAAAAAAAAACCAGTAAAATTGGTTCTTAGCTAATTATTTATGGGATCTAATATTTTTGTACAGCAAAAGCATTAAATGATCACATAGGAAAAAGAAAAAATGTGTATAAAGAAAACACCTGAATCTCTCAGTTAACTCAGCTTTCTTTTGTCAAAATCAAGTAACATACTCCAATAATTATATAAAAAATGTTATTTATACCCAGACAAATTAACCTGATTCAAAGCATGGTACTGTAGAGAGAAATGCAGAGAGAATGAAGAAGAGAATGAAGCTAAAGCCATATTGCAAAATCCAACAAATTAGGGTTTCTACTAAAGAGGCAAATCAATACCAATGCAAGAACAACAAAAGAATAAAAAAATAAAAACAGAAAATAAAAATAATTAACAAGTTGGTATATCTAGTGCAATTTTTTTTTTTCAAATAATAATAATAATAATAATACCTAGAAACCTCATCCCAAAGTGGGCCTTTTTGGTTAGCTTCTTTGAACCTAGAATCAAGCCTAGATCTGATATCAAGAAGAGTGAGAGTCTCTTGTCTTGGCCATCTGCTATTGTTCTCCATTTCCAACCCAAAGAATGAAGTCGCCGCCGCCACACTACTGGTGGTCGAAAAATTGCTCCTGTAATGTTGATGAGTAAACTTGACCAAGCTACTAGACAGCATAATAGACTCATTGTTATAAGTTTGTTGTGAAAGATTGCTATTTTGAATAAAGAATGGCTCAGTGCTTGTGGGTTGCGGGTTTTCTTCAAAATAGTTTCTTCCGGCCACCACTTGTCGGAGATCCGGCAAGCTGTACTGGTGGTCACCCATTATCACTAGGTTTTGAAAATGAGAGAGAGAGTCAATGCTTTATGTTGAACTTTAAAAAAAAAATAAAAAGAACAAGAGAGAGAAAAAGATTTGTAATGGAGAAAATTAAAAATTCTTAATTGTAAGGAGACAGGATCCGAGTCTACCGCAACTTTCATCACTACAATTCTCTTTCTCTCTCTCTCTATTTCCTTTTTTTTTTTTTTTGTTTATCTTTTGTTTGTCGACAGAGATAGAAAGTGGAGATAGAAAGTGAAGGGAGAAACTACGTAATGTAGGGACCAATAAGGGAAAGACAAATGGCAAATTATTACACGAATATCATAATCCTATGCCCTGCATAGATTAGATGACGCGTGTACAGTTCTTAAGATTTTTATTAAAAAAATGAAAGCCTTTCTAAATTTCAAATTTCTAACAAAACCAATGGACAGATTGACATGTATGTAAATTTATTAAAAAATAAATACAGTAAATGTTAATATGCATAAATATCAATTTGTCATTAATTTAATCGATAAAATTTGTATAAATCCTATTTGGAGAAGAATTTTCCATTAATTGATAGCGTTCAACTTTTTCGCTTACAACTTTATACTCGTCTTTTTTCAATTGTTCATAATATTTTGTCATTCTTATATAAATAGACACAATTTCTATTTAACAAAAACTAAAAAAATATAATTAATATTATTAGAATAATATAATTTTTTTTATACTTTTACTAACTTCCATATATTTATTAAATGTATATGTGAGAAGTATGATATAATTTTTAATTGTTGATAACAATGAATATTAAATAAAGATAAATTATATAATTAAGCAAATAAATAGAGTAGTAAAAAAAGAAAAAAAAAGTGGGTGTGACGAGCGCCGAACCTTGGGGCGCCCCAAACCGCCCCCTTTTAGGGTTTTCGGGAGGAGGTTCGTGAAAACTTATAACAAATTACAAGTGCATTCATTTTGGGTAATAAGGAGGTTTTTTAGAGTCGTCACCCAATAGAACATTGGGAAATGTCGTCTAAACTCAGTGAACCTAAGACAGCGCTGCTATATCCATTTTGGACAAACCAGATGTGTCTTGGAGGTAACACCCTAATAAAACATTAAGATGGCTCTCTCGCCTCGCACTTGGGCAAGCCAGAGGTGTTTTAAAGACCCCACCCTAATAGAACTTTAGAATGGCTCTCTCGACTCGTGGAGCCTAGAACTATACAAGTTGAGACTTTTCCGGGTCACAAAAGGTATCTTGGAGGCCCCATCTCAATAGAACATTGAGATAACCCTCTCGCCTCGTTGAGTCCAAAGACCAGAGTAGGTTCGGAACTTTCCATTTATTCATACCTTAACTAATGTTACAATTAAGTTTTGAATTTAGCGTTTCGTCCAATTTCTCATTCGATGCAATTAATTAAAGCGCAGTTCGATCACATAAGGAAAGCGGTAAATTGGCTCAAAATTAAAATAAAGCATATGTGAAAGGTAAACTACAACAAAATTAGGGACGGAATACAACCCCCATTGTAAATAAAATACAAATCATACATAAAGCGGGCTATTTGTTAAGGATGAAGACATTGATTTTCGCATGCATACTTTAAAAAAGGGGTGTTAAAGGTGATGGCTTATTTGAATATGAAAAACTAGGATATTGGTCCCATTTTTATTTAGAAAAATACCAAATTAATTAATATAAATATTTTTGTGATTTTTCTTTTAAACATGCATAAAATAAACAATTTTATATAAAATATACAAGTGCGACAAATAAATCAACATAAAGGAAAATGCGAAATTTAAATATGCAAACCAAAATAAGATTCCTAATCCCTCGATCTCCCATCTTCGTCCATGGTGTATACTCAAATAAAAAGACAAGTGTTTTAACCAAAAAGAAAAAGAAAATTAAGGTTAGTAATTAAATCAAATCGAATAAAATACAATAAAATAAAATGGATCAACCAAATTAAATTAAATAAATAAAACTAACAAAAATATTAATTAAGCCAATCAATCAAGTGAGTAAAACAAATAAAGAAAAAGGATAAAAATACATAAGTGTGAGTAATGAAAGGAATTAAAGGTACAAAATTGATTTGATTAAATTAACTATTTACATGTTATCAAGATTAGCATAATATTATTAAATGGCAAAGAAAATCAAAATAAATTAATTAATTACATGTTAAAAATAATGAGGAATCAAAACAAAATTAATTAATTCAATGTTAGAAATAATAAGAAATCAAAGCAAAAATAAATTAATTACAAGTTAGAAAAATAATATATAAACATATTAAATAAGACAAATATACAAACAATTGAATAAATAAATAAAAACAATAAAAATATACATGTTAATCAATTAAATATGAACAAAAATGAATAGAAGAAAAAAATGAGATCAGACCCAGAATACTTACCATCAGAGTTCGGATTCGATGAGAAAAAAAATTGATTGATTTCCTTGTTTTTGATTTGCAAAATTAGAAGTAAAGATGATAAATAAGAAAAATTGGAATTTTATTCCAAGAAATAAATTTGATAAAAAAATGATGAAGAAAAAATAAAAAAATAAAAAAGTTCTCAAGAATAAAGAATGAATTTTTTTGTCTCAAGAAAAATGATTAAAGAAACAAAAATATTCTCAAGAACAAACAATTATGGTTTGTCTCAAAAAAATTATTCATGAAAAATTTTGTTTTTAGAAAATCAAATGAAAAATTAGATTTCAAGAACAAACAATTATTTTGTTTGCCCCAAAATCCATTTTTCACCAAAAAAACTCAATATCAAAATCTTTAAAAAACTTAATTGAAAAAAATATGTAAAAAAAAAAAGAGTAAGACAATTGAATTTTGAGAACAAATAATCACTTTATTTTGTCTCAAAATTAATTTTTCAACAACAAAACTCCTTCTAAAAAATGCTTTAGAAGAAATTCCATAAAAAAAAAAAGAAGAAGAATTGGAATTCTTAACTTTTTGAACTTTTCAATTTTTATCTTTTTGTGGGGAAAAATGTAGAGAGAAACCTAGAGAGGATTTTTGAAGAAGAAGAAGAGAAAAAAACCCTAAAAAATCAATTCCCTCCTTTCTCTTTCCATCTTCTTCTTTTTATATCAAGAAAAAAAGAAGAAAAACAATTAATTAAGGAAAAATCCTTAATTAATTCAAATATTATTTTCCTTTATTTTAAAAATAAAAATAATAATGATAAAACTTTTAAAAAATGGATAAAAAATCAGATTTTGGTGAGAAAATCCCGAAAAAAATGATTTTGGGGCGAAAATCCCGATTTTCGGCGAATCTGGGCATTTTTGGCGGAAAAGGGGCGACCGAAGCCCGTCGGCGCGCGCAACGGGCATCAGTCACGTTCTCGGGGCACCGTGCAGCGCATTGCCACCGTGCCGACATTCTCGAATTTTTTTTTTTAAATTTTTAACTTTAACTAAAAATACTATAATTTTTAAACTTCATTTTTCAAATCTAATTTTCAAAATGTTTTTTTATCATTTTTTTTTTATTTTTTACTCTAAAATGCAAATTTGACCAGAAAATCACCACTTTAAAACTTTTTTCCTATCAGTAGGCATCTTATCATCATTGGGTAACTTGATCTAGGCTACCTCAGGACCCGATATCTACAGTTGCCACTAGTTTTAGGGAAACTAGTGCACTAGTGCCTAAATGAGCCAAAATTCAGAGAAGTAGGAAAGAGATGCATACCTGAGGCAGCCCTTTGTCTTCTGCGACCCCTCGCTGCTGAGTTGTAGTGTATTTTACCGCAACCCTTTGACGATTCATTCAATCACCTTCATCCTGCGGGCCTCATCTCAGCCTGCACAATTCCTGACTATCGTAAGAGGCAGTGTTATCCAACTGCAATCCAATTGCAATCTATTCTATTGCATGTGTCCCGTTAGCCTTATTTCAGCTTGCACGGTGTCTGTGAGATGTAGTGTTTTCTAACTACAACCTCCGTTGTGATTTGTTCTATCGCTGGTGTCCCGTTGGCCTCATCACGGCTTGCACGGTGTCTATCTGTTGACCATCCTTAGGTCGGTATGGTAACTTGTTCTTTGTTGCATTTGCTGACGCTTATCCTGAACCTTTTTTCCTACAAAAAAGGGAGAAGCAAACGTGCAAGGTATATAAAAGAGGTGCGTACCTGTGGCAGTACATACTTGCTGGGGTAGATGTTGGACGTGTGCCACCTAAAGGAGGGTTGGTTGTTCCCGAGCCGTTACCCAGGCTACAAAGCGCGAACATTCCCTTGGATTGAAAGGATTTGGAAAAAACTTAATGCTCTGAAGAGATTGGGAACATCTTAGAAGAAGGACTTAAGGGATAATGCTCTGAAGAGACTGAAAATGTCTTGAAAAAAGGACTTAGAGGTAATGCTCAAAAGAGACTGAGAATGCTTTTGAAAAAGAACTTAAAAATAATGCTCCAAAGAGGCTGAAAATGCCTTAGAAAAATAACTTAAAGATAATACTCCGAAAAGACTGGGAATGCCTTTGAAAAAGTACTTAAAGATAATGCTCCGAAGAGACTAAAAATGCCTTAAAAAAAGCACTTAAAGATAATGCTCCGAAGAGACCGAAAATGCCTTAAAAAAAGGACTTAAAGATAATGCTCCGAAAAAACCGAAAATGCCTTAGAAAAAGGACTTAAAGAAAATGCTCCGAAGAGACTGAGAACGTCTTAGAAAAAGGACTTAAAGATAATGCTCCGAAGAGACTGAGAACGCCTTAGAAAAAGGACTCGAAAATAATGCTCCGAAGAGACTGAAAATGTCTTAGAAAAAGGACTTAAAGATAATGCTCCGCTCCGAAGAGACTAAAAATGCCTTAGAAAAAGGACTTAAAGATAATGCTCCGAAGGGACTGAGAATGTTCGAAAGAGATTTGAAATGCCTTGAGAAAAGGACTTGAGAATGCCTTGATAAAAGACTTTACAAGTTATCGCATGATTTTAACTTGCGGTGTCTTCATCTTGACTTCATCTTGCCGAAGCTGTCCCTCGATTCGGCCTTTTCCTGCAAAGTTATTAGCACAAAAGTACATACAAAAGATTGTGCGTGCATAATGTATGTGAAATTTATGCATAAAGGTATATACACGAAACTCAAACAAAGGATTAATGTACAAAATTAGGTGTACATAACTATACGCGTAAAGGATTGAATGCAAAAAGATCTATGCATGTCAGTTGCATGTGAGATCTAAAAATGGATAGACCACATCCTAGGTGGTTAAGGGATTCGTTGAGGATACTGCTCGGCTACTCACATTGTCTGACACCCCTAAGGATCTGGAAAAGTATTGTCTTGGCTTTTGGGACTTTGATCCATAATCTTTTTAAAGAGAACTGACCTGTGTGCATCTTTGCCCCCCGGACAATGAGCATTTTGCTCCCAAAACTTTAACTCGTGTACCAAATTATGCACTATATGCCTAAAGGGAAGTTATTCGAAGTAATGCCGCCTTATCGCTCCAGGCTTCAAAAGTCATTGTTTTAAAGGTAGTGCGTCCCTTGTGGATTTTTACACTAACTTTTCTTAGCAAGAAATGCGTCCTTTTGGGGATTTTCACATAACTCTGTGCCTAATTTTTGCCTGAAATGAACTCAACTCACTCTAGCGGCTTTTATTCATTTTTTGTACAACAGACTGCCTGTTTTTAAGTTTTCACCCTGCTTTTTGGCCTAACTTTTACTTAGAGAGCCAATCACTATTTTCATCCCTAGCGGCCTCTTTTTTATTTTATTTTTATTTTTTTTTAAGGTAGGAGGATTTGTCACATGAAAAATTATTTTTACTGCCTGTGACGCGCGCCGAACCCCGTGGGACTCCCCGGAGGCCCGCTCTTAGGGCTTTTAGGTGAGATTGATGAAAACTTGTAAGGAATTATAAGGGCATCTATTTTGGACAACAAGGAGGTTTCATAGAGTCACCACCCAATAGAACATTGGGAAAGTTCGTCTAGCCTCAGTGAGCCTAAGACAGCGCTGCTATGTCCATTTTGGGCAAGCCAGAGGGGTCTTGGAGGTCCCATCCTAACATAATATTAGGATGGCCCTCTCGCCTCGTTTGGCTTGCCCAAAATGGACATAGCAGCGCTGTCTTAAGCTCACTGAGACTAGACAAACTTTCCCAATGTTCTATTGGGTGGCGACTCCATGAAACCTCCTTGTTGCCTAAAATAGATGCCCTTGTAATTCCTTATAAGTTTTCATGAACCTCTCCCGAAAGCCCTAAGAGCGGGCCTCCGGGGCGTCCCACGGGTTCGGCGCGCATCACAGTGGCGACTCCACTGGGGATTATAGAGACTTCAATTCGAAAGTACCTTGGTTAAAAATTATAATTGAGTTTTAATTTAAAAATTTTATCCCTTTTCAAAATTGCATTGCATCCATGCTAAAGCCTTAGAACTATACTAGTTTGGTCCCTATTTTTAACCCCGGTGAGTTCCCAAAGCACGACCTTACATTCACTCAATGTGGGAAAGTGTTAGGAATAATCACCAGCCCAAGCCTCGTACCATCAAGGTATATTAAATGGTGACCCGATCGGTCGTTATGCTCGTGATGAGTTAGATCCATTAGCAGGGACCATGCTTGGGTAGCCCTAAAGTATCATCACCCTTTACCAAAGCTTATGTAATGGCAATAGATACTTTCCTTAAGTGATATGCTCCTTAATATAATGCTTGCTATGTGGGCCATTATATATTGAACAAAATCAACCAAATGGTCGTTTATCAAAGGCTTTCATGCCCCGGTGAGCCCATCTTAATATGGTTGAAATGTTTGAATACATAAAGGCCAAAACCCATACATATGTATGATACGCAAGAGATGTTATGCTGTCGGCTTTTCACCATGCGCTATATGCGTCTAATGGGTTCCCTGTTGACCCATGGACCAAGCCCACCTAGGAAAGAGACTACACTACCTCGTGTGTGGGAGTGATAAGGTTGGAAGGATCTATCTACTTGTATGTGATTGTCCATGCTGCATCAACACGATCATGCATTGTATATATCATTCATGCATCATTCTAACATTTTAAATCTTTCAGCCATCATAGATTCACCGAAGTGGACTAGGGGTTCTGACGGTCGGCTGGTGAGGATAGATCTGCCTCTTGGATTGACAGAATTAGTGTCTGACTGGAATTCTGAGCCACCCTCAACGACCAGAGAGTCATCCATGGTAGAAGAGACCAGATCCTTAACAACTCAAGACCTAGCTAAGAGGCTAGAGGATTTTGAGCGAAGAGTGTTGGAAATGATGGGAGCTATGGCTGATAGGATTGCTCATCCTCCTGCTCCACAACCACCCATTGCTCCACAGCCCCCGATGGTTCATGCTGGGGGGCAAGTTGAACCATCGGCTGGCAGAGAAGCCCCCGTTGTAGTTAATACTCCCCGCCAACCTGCTAATGAACATATAGCTGCTATGCCTATTGAGCAAAAAAGGGCAATAATCCCTAATCCTGAGGAAGATTTTGTGATGGAAGAGGGAAATAAAGAGGCAGTAGTACCTCAATTTGTGGGGGCCAGAGCACCCAGGGCAGAAGATGAGGCGATGAGAGGGATGAGGCAGCAGATCGAAGCCATTACCCGCATGCTATCAGCCGGAAAGGGGATCAACCCAGAAGACAGAGATTTGGGGGAGGAAGAGCTGTTACCCCAAAGGTTCAAAATGCCTAAGATGCCAAAGTTTGATGGTACTTCGGATCCATCTGCACACATTAAGCAGTATACCCTGGTGATGAAAGGCACAGGGTTGACCAAGAAATAGAAGGTGGAATATTTCTGACTCAGTCTGGTGGGTCCGGCTATGGACTGGTACCATGGGTTAGACAGGAGGTCTAAAGAGGATTGAGACCTTTTAACTGAGGAGCTCATGAAGCAATATGACTGCAGTACTAGGATGGAGGTCACCTTAAAGGACCTCGAGCTTTTACAGCAGAAGAACGACGAGTCATTCCATGAGTACCTTACAAGATGGAGGAATAGGGTCATGGAGATGAGGAGAAAGCCTGACACTGCTGACCAAATCAGGCTATTTATCAGGAACTTTTGCCCTTACTTGAGGGACCTGCTCAGCTTTAAGGGGCTCAGAGACTGGGAGTCGCTAAAAGATATTGCAGTAGAAGCTAAGGGGGCTTACCTGGAGAAGAAAGCAAGCCAAAACAACTTTGTTGGGAAAGGCTATGGCAACCAGTCAGGGTACAAACCAGGTGGTGCAAGCAGCAGTAATAGAAGTGGTAAGATAGCCGAGGTTTCAGCCACTGAGGTTGGATAGGTTCAGAGGTATTACTCCAATTTGGGTCGCTCTCTGTCTTGGGTGCTAGAGAAATTGACAAAAGAAGGCAAGCTGAGACCATTGCCACCCAGGCCAGTCATGAATTAAGGAAAGCCGGGGCATAGAGAGGATCAATATTGCGCTTACCATCAACACACAGGGCATCTAACAGATTACTGCAGAACTCTGAGGAACAAAGTTCAGGATCTTATTGATTCTAAGGAGATCACGGACCCTGAGAAAAGAGACAAGAAGAAGAGGGCAGGGTATAATGCAGTTCCCCCACCATGAATGTGATTCGAGGAGAAGATGATATATTTTTAATTGCTTTTATTCCAAGAACACTTTCTATGACAATATTTGCAGTATTGCTAATTTCAATAAAGTGAACAATCTTGCGTATTTGCATGGTGTCTCTAATGATTTCATTTCTCATAATCACAATGCATTTATTTTTTGATATCAATTCAATTAATACGATTACATTTAATCTCAGAACTTTGGAAAACCCAAAGAAAATCTTAATAGCATCTGATATAACTCTTGAAGAGAGAAAAATTTTGAGGGATGAAAAAAAAAACTAGTTGCAATTAGGGGATTGGATGAAAACTCACTAAGAGCACTAGAACCTTTCTAATTACCCGTCAAAGAGATCCCTGGATAAGACGAAACCTAGAAAATGATTTAGGCAGCCCTTCTTTGTATAGCTCTCTAAATGACTATTTCCTACCTTTATTTCGCAATCGCTTGCTAGCCCGTTGAGCCTTTATGGAGGTATGCTAAATGCGTGCCAATTTTATTGTTACACACGTTAAAGCTATCCCCTTCGCCTAAAATAATTTTTATCTCCCCTTAAAAGAATGGATGTTATAGTAAGGATGGATGTACATCATTGACAAGTCTACATCTTTGACAATTCTTTGGGCTATCAAAAATTGCCCTGGTAAGGATGAGTTTACACTTCGGGAAGAGGGTTTAGTCATGCACGAAAGACATGAGCTCGCGAAAAAAAAAAAAAGAAAGCAAAAGAAAAAGATCAAAGAAAAAAAAATAGAAAAAAAAAGTAGAGCTCAAGATAGTAACCCCTTGATGAGTTTCTGTGTTATTCTGAGCTTGATGAGCTAAAAGTATTATCAAATCCAAATTCAAGAATACCTTTACAATATGCAACTGAGCTGAGAATGGTTCATCCATTAGCCGAGTAAATATTGCGGTCATTCTTCTCTAGCAACCTGATCCTCCTTTGATAGCCATCTACCTATGCCTAACATTACAACCGAATTAAGACCTTTTAATTCTTGGTTCAGTCTTATCCAATCAGCGGAGATGACTTTTTAATAAGATTCGGTACATAGGAAAAGGCATATGGTATTTCTTGAGCTTCAAGCGGGGAGCCACAAGTGCATTTATGCATTTGAGTTGAGTCTCATCCCCAATGTTGCATCTAAAATTTGCTTCAAAAAAAAATTAAAGAGCAGAGAGAAAATATTCAATCGTAAAACCCGAGAGGGCGGATTGATAACAGGGGTTTGATGATTTCAAGATTTATCCCGAGATTAGATGAGGTCATATATTATTTGAGATTAATGTCAAATAATGATCATATTTAATGAAATCGAATTGAAACATATGCATTTATGGTCATATATTCTTTGAGATTAATGTCAAATAATGATCATATTTAATGGAATCGAATTGAAACATATGCATTTATGCAATGATATATTGATGTGATCAGAGCAGTTCACTTTGTGTGATCAAAGTCATCTACTGTCTGCCCTTCGCTACTTTCACCACTCGGGTGCTTCAGTCAATTACTTATCCTGCTATCAACTGTGAAATCAATTCTACAGCACCTTCATGAGAAGAATTAAGTTCATGCAACCATGATCTAAGATGCCTGAAAGATTTTTGGCAACAGTTTCGGCGATATGCCCAAAAAAAAGCCGTTAGAGATGAAAACCGTAACTGGCGCTCTAAGCAAAAATCAGGCAAAAGGATAGGGTGAAAACCTGAAAACAGGCACTCTGTCCTTCAAAAAAAAAAAGAAGAAAAAGCCGCTGGATTGGATTGGGTCCACTCCAGGCAAAAATAAGGCACAGGGTTATGTGAAAATCCGCAAAGGGCGTATTTTCGCTAAGAAAAGCTAGTGCGAAAATTCACAAGGGACGCACTACCTTCAAATAATGACTACAGGTATCAGATAAGAACCTCACAATTCCAAAGACATGAAATTCATAGGCAATTCCAAAAGGCATCGATCCTATCGCAAATTGCAGCTAGCCAGGCTATCATCTCTAAGTCCACTTAGATGAATTTTTATCCTGCGTTTCTGCATAACCCATGCATTTCATGTGCATGCTCACTATTTCTCCTGCATATTTTAGTTTCCCTAGTTTGCAGAAAGAGAGATTTGATGCGGACATCGGTAAAATGCGAGTGATGACATCAGTTCAAGCATCAATCCAAGCATCAACCAAAGACCTCTCGGGGGGCAACCAACCAAAACGACATCAATCCAAACATTAGTTTAAATATCAGTTCAAACATCAATCCAACAATCAACGAAAGGGCTCACAGACAGCACCGCTTCACAAAATCAGAAGGGTTTATCACGATGGCGGCACTACCATTCTACGGAAGGTTAGCACGACCACGGCACTACCACTTCAGAAGGGTTAGCACGATGACGGACTACCACTCCCCGGAGGGTTAGCACGATCACGGTACTACCACTTCTTCAAATCAGAAGGGTTAGCAAGATGGCGGCACTACCATTCTACGGAAGGTTAGCACGACCACGACACTACCACTTCAGAAGGGTTAGCACGATGACGGTACTACCACTCCTCGGAGGGTTAGCATGATCACGGCATTACCACTTCATCAAATCAGAAGGGTTAGCACGATGGCGGCACTACCATTCTACGGAAGGTTAGCACGACCACGGCACTACCACTTCAGAAGGGTTAGCACGATGACGGCACTACCACTCCCCAGAGGGTTAGCATGATCACGGTACTACCACTTCATCAACTCAGAAGGGTTAGCACGATGGCGGCACTACCATTCTACGGAAAGTTAACACGACCACGGCACTACCACTTTAGAAGGGTTAGCACGATGGCGGCACTACCACTCCACAGAGGGTTAGCACAACCATGGCACTACCACTTTAGAAGGGTTAGCACGACGACGGCACTACCACTCCACGGAGGGTTAGCATGATCACGGCACTACCGCTTCAACACGCCGACAAACTGACGACAATCACCACAACAACATCATCCTTTCCAGAAATACGGCCGCCTCAGGTACGCGCTTCTTTCCCTTTTCGGAGTTTAGGCTCACCTAGACTCTGGTGCACTAGTTTTCCCAAAACTGGGGGCAACTGTAGACACCGGGTCCCGAGTCAGCCTAGATCAGGATTACCCAATGATGAAATTAAGTGTGCCGATTGTCGCCATGCTATTGGCGTGTTGAAGCGGTAGTGCCATGATCGTGCGAACCCTCCGTGGAGTGGTAATGCCGTCATCGTGCTAACCCTTTTGAAGTGGTAGTGTCGTGGTCGTGCTAACCCTCTGTGGAGTGTTAGTGCCGCTATCGTGCTAACCCTTCTGGGTTGGTGAAGTGGTAGTGCCGTGATCGCGCTAACCCCCCGGGGAGTGGTAGTGCCGTCATCGTGCTAACCCATCTGAAGTAGTAGTGTCGTGGTCGTGCTAACCTTCCGTAGAATGGTAGTGCAGCCATCGTGCTAACCCTTCTGTGTTGGTGAAGTGGTAGTGCCGTGATCGTGCTAACCCTCCGGGGAGTGGTAGTGTCGTCATCGTGCTAACCCTTATGAAGTGGTAGTGCCATGGTCGTGCTAACCTTCCGTAGAATGGTAGTGCCGCCATCGTGCTAACCTTCCGTAGAATGGTAGTGCCGCCATCGTACTAACCCTTCTGTGTTGGTGAAGGGTCAGCACGATGATGGCATTACCACTCCCCGGAGGGTTAGCACGATCACGGCACTACCACTTCACCAACACAGAAGGGTTAGCACGATGGCGGCACTACCATTCTACGGAAGGTCAGCACGACCACGGCACTACCACTTCAGAAGGGTTAGCACGATGACGGTACTACCACTCCCCAGAGGGTTAGCACGATCACGGCACTACCACTTCACCAACACAGAAGGATTAGCACGATGGCGGCACTACCATTCTACGAAAGGTTAGCACGACCACGGCACTACCACTTCAGAAGGGTTAGCACGATGATGGCACTACCACTCCCTGAAGGGTTAGCACGATTACGGCACTACCACTTCACCAACCCTGAAGGGTTAGCACGATGGCGGCACTACCACTCCACAGAGGGTTAGCACGACCACGGCACTACCACTTCAGAAGGGTTAGCACGATGACGGCACTACCACTCCATAGAGGGTTAGCACGATCATGGCACTACCTCTTCAACACGCCAACAGCATGGCGATATCGTGCTAACCCTTCTGTGTTGGTGAAGTTGTAGTGCCGTCTGTGACGCGCGCCGGTGGTACCTTGCAAGGGCCCTCGCTTGTGAACCCGCCATTGGGATTCGAGGTATGTGGTTTGCGTCATTTGATCATGGGCGCCATGAGACATCATAGGTGTATCCCTCCCAATAGAACATTGGGGAGAAGTACCTAGCCTAATGACGCCTAAAGGCACCTTCGAGGTATTTGGAGTCGCCACCCAATTTACATGAAATTGGGAAAAGGTTTCCCACCTCTATCGGTCTAAACCAGAGATACGGTGTCCGGGACTTCCCTCTTATTTATGCCTTGGTTAATTATAAATGGATTTTTAACTTCTTAAAATTATACCTCTCATCTCACACGATCGATGTATTTTATATTAAATAGCGCATTGCAAGCATTCAAAAAGCGATAAAGGAAAGCAATAAATAAAGCAGTAAAAGAAAGCAATAAATGAAAGCGATAAACACGCAAGCACGCAATTACAATAGAAATAGGGGCAGAATACAACCCCATTAAAAGGAGATTAAAGATGTAAGTGGGACGGAATACAATCTCCAAAAGATAAATAAAGTTGCCCCAAAAATTAATTACAAGGGCCCAAAGGAAAATAATGTACATAAATTTAAACACTCACGCAAGATCAAAATAAAAGACATGCATAAATCGGGACATCACTTCAGGAACATTGGTTCCTTCGTGCCTATTCTAAGGTTTAGCAACATTGATTCCTCCGCGTTTATTTAAAGAGGGTTCGAAGAGTCATTTTGACTGTTGAGTGAAAATCGGGATGAGTGATCCCATTTTTGGAGAAAATCGACTATTCGTTTTAATTGTGATATTTTTATGGTTGGGCTAAAACAAGGGACGTTGGTCCCAATTTTATTAGTGAAAATCCCGATTTAATTATAAAAGTATTTTTGTGAACTTTTATCTCACGCGTGCATAAATAAAATAAATATTTACAAATAAACACATAACACATAAAGAGAGAGTCGAAAAGATCTCACCAAACCGAAGTGACCCTCCACGCGTTGCGACTCATCCGGGGAGTCGCAGGGCGCTCACATAGCTCGACTAAAATAAAATCTCATACAAAAATTAACATCAAAATATATTAGCAAATATTCTAAGTGAATTAATCAAACAAATGCAACATGTAACAATAACACTAATAATAAATACTAAATAATGGTGACAACTATAATGTTATGAGACACACAAATATTAATATAATGCTGACAGATGATGATGATAATTATAGGAATAATGATGATAACAGTGGCACAAATAGGATATATAATAATAATAATAATAATAATAATAATAATAATAATAATAATAATAATAATAATACCCAGTAGCAAATATGAAATAGGCAAACAATAAGTTAATGACATAAAGATAATAATAATAATAATAATAATAATAATAATAATAATAATAATAATAATAATAATAATAAACATGGCAATGGGTATAAACATAAAGACATGATGATATTGATAGCAATAATAATAATAGTATCAACAGTGTGGTAATAGCGACATAAATACAAGGATCATAATAATAATAATAATAATAATAATAATAATAATAATAATAATAATAATAATAATAAGAATAAGAACAAGAATGGGATGGCGCCAGAAATCACAAGAAAAATGAATTAAAATCATGAACAGATTCCAACAGTAGCAAAAACCAAAGAATAATATTAGACAAAAGGCATGATTTTTAATGGCAAAAGAGGCAAAAATATTCACAATAATAAATAACATGCAAATAAATAAATAAAATTGGTCCAAGTGTTTACCCTTAGAATTTTTAGATCGGAGAGGCGGTGTCTCGATTTGTTTTCCTTGTCGGATTTGTGGTGACAAATATTTGAAGAAAATGTAGAAATTGGTGTTTCAAAATAAATTAAGAGAATATTTTGATAAAAATATTTTTTTGGTGGATGATTGAGCAAAGGAAATTAATTTTCCAAGCTCAAATCACACAAGAAATAGATTACACTTTTTGAAGAAAAATAAATAGATTGAAGCTTAAGAAAAATGAAAATAAGCCTAAGAATATTTTGAAGGAAAAAAGGGTTTGCTGGAGAGGAGAAGGCTAGAGAGAAAACTCAAGAAAATTTTCCCTTGAAAAATAGTTGTTCTTTCAAAATGAGGGGAAAATCCTCTTTAATTCTTACCTTAGCCAAGAAAGGCAAAGGACAAGAATAGCTTTTATTTTTAGTTAATCCAAAATAGCATAAAATGGTGAAACAAACGGAAAAATCAGACTGAAAAGAACAGACTGAAAAAAAAGCAGGAGCAGGCGACCAAAAGCAGTCGCGCGGAGAGGGAAGAGCGCGCGCGGCAGGCTGCTGCGCGCGCAGGGGGCGTGCGGTGCCCCTGCATCGCGCGGTGCCCCGCTCACGCGCAGGGGGGACGCGCGGTGCCCCCGCACCGCGCGCAGGGGGGACGCGCGGTGCCCCCGCACCGCGCGCAGGGGGGGACGCGCGGTGCCCCCGCACCGCGCGCAGGGGGGACGCGCGGTACCCCCGCACCGCGCGCAGGGGGGCGCACGGTCCCCTTGCCTGCGAGCGCGCAGGGGCGGCCTGCCGAGCAGGCGGCCCCGCGCTGCCGCAGGTAGCACTCGTGATTTTTTTTTTTTAATAAAACCTTGACACAAAATTAATATTTTTTTACCCCATTTTAATTTTTAATTTCTAAAATATATTTTTAATTATTTTCCGAAAAACACACCTTTGACAAGGGAACGATCGATTCTCACCTTTCTTGCCGAAAATCGGTCTTTTATTTCATCATCGGGTAATCCTGATCTTGGACCGCCTCGGGACCCGGTGTCTACACCGTCATTGTGCTAACCCTTCACCAACACAGAAGGGTTAGCACGATGGCGGCACTACCATTCTACGGAAGGTTAGCACGACCACGGCACTACCACTTCAGAAGGGTTAGCACGATGACGACACTATCACTCCCCGGAGGGTTAGCATGATCACGGCACTACCACTTCACCAACCCATAAGGGTTAGCACGATGGCAGCACTACCACTCCACAGAGGGTTAGCACGACCACGACACTACCACTTCAGAAGGATTAGCACGATGACGGTACTACCACTACACGGAGGGTTAGCACGATTACGGCACTACCGCTTCAACACGCCAACAGCATGGCGATAATCGGCACACTTAATTTTATCATTGGGTAATCCTGATCTAGGCTGACTCAGGTCCCGGTGTCTACACTGCCTTAAGACTTACTCCAGCATATGTCCTCATGTCTGCAACAGATTTCTCTTAACCATTTAATTGCATGTTTATGCCTAGCTTATGCATGCATTTCTATCTATATACACCATATAGCAATAAGAATGACCATGGCTAGACATGTGTTACAAAACCACTAGTTTTATTCAATCTCAATGAGTAATATCTTAGGTGCATTCAACTCCTGTTATCAATTAGCTCTCTCGATTTTTCTTAATTGAACATTTTCTCTCAGGCCTCTAATTTTTGCCCAAGGTGCCTTTTTTCATATTTCACCTTGACGAGGTGCCCATTTTTAGCAAGGCCGCCTTTTTTCGATTTTTGACCCGCGGGGCTTTTATTCTCTTCTTTTGATTTTTAGTCTTTAGCCATGGAATTTCTTGGGTCTATCGATGTTGATCGATTCTCCGTATTTGCTCCATCGCTGTCTGTCGGAAACTCTGCTCCCTTGGACAATAACCCCTCAAGAACAAATGGACCTTCCTACGCTGGTCTGAATTTGCCTCATTCGTCTGGAACATTCGGACTCATTTGCTTAAAGGTTAAACCTCCCTCTTTCGGTGGTTGCTTTCTGACTTCCTTCCTGGATGATTGAGCAGAGTGTTTTCTGATAGATCTGATTATGGCGGTAATCCCATGACCTGTCCTTTTCTGACATATTTAATTGCTGCTGCCGTTGCTGCACCCAGTCGGCTTCTCAAATATGGGCTTCCATGAATGTACTTAAAGATGTGAGCTTTACTTTGACCGGCCATACTGCTTCTGCCCCCTAAATTAAGGAATAAAAGGTGACTCTTGTAGAGGTTTTGATGGTGGTTCTCTAGCTTCGAAATGCAAAAGGCAACGTCTCTGCCCCATCTTTATAGTTTTGAACCCTCTTGACCAAAACCTTCCTGTTAGCAGCTTCTCTTGCCCCATTAGTTTGAGGGCAACACAGGGAGGACTTGTGGTCTTTGACATCATACCCTTGTGGCAACTTCCTGGCCTTAGCCATAAACTATCCTTTCGCCCTTAAACCCTGCGTGGTACGGGAGACCATATTGACATGTCGGATTCCTTTCGATGACCCTGTCCGTTGGATGCCCTACCTCCCTTGTGATGTCTATTTCCAAGCCCGAGCAACCCGTACCCATTGTAAGTCAATAAAATCTTTTCAGAGGTCAAGAAAAATGGCAAAGTACGGGCATGTGTAGATCAACGAGATTTGAACAAAGCTTGCCCCCAAGATGACTTCCCTTTCTACATATTAATTCTTTTCCTTATCTGCTTTTTTTTTTCTTTTTTTCTTTTCTTTTGTTTGTTCTTTTATTCTTTTTTATGTTCTTTTTTTTTTGTGGATAAGCTTTGTTCAAATTCTGATAGTCTACGCGTACACCCACACCTCCTCTTCTCGATGTAGGACCACACTGACCAACTAAGTCGGGTGTTGACCTTTGATAAAAAAATTTGGCTTCATCTCTGCTTTTGGATCCCTTCTTTAACCTTCTCTGCCCATTCTAGCCTAAATCTTCTAGGCTTCTGCCTGGGTGGTCCATGATCAGGGTATGTTGGAATGGTGTGCTTAGCGATTCCATGATCAACTCTTAGCATGTCTTCATAGGTTCAGGCAAAGACTTTTTTACATTTTATTTTAATTCTCTCAAATTTTATCTCGCTTCAGGAGTCAAATTGGATGCAACCAAGATTACTATTTATTAAAACTGAATGAAACAGTGTTTATTAAACAAATGCCTTAATCATGATTATCACTTATGCTTGATGCAATAAGATATAACAATGCATATATAAGAAAAGCCCATATTATAGAAAAGAGAAATAAGTGCATAGTTCAGGAATACACTTTATAAAAGAAAAGGCATTGCAACAACTCTAATTCATTTTTTCTTCCTCTAGGCCAGGCACCAATTCTTGAATGCGATCTCTTAGAGGACGACAATTGTCTGTTCTATGCCCTGTGTACTAGTGATATGCATAATACCAATCTGTCCTATGCTTAGGCTTTCCTTGACTTGGGGCAGGCCCAGCTGGCAAGGGTTGTAACTTCCCTTCCTTGATGAGACGGGTGAAGTGCCAAGATAATGGCTGCCGGAGATAGTGAGGTGTTTAGGAGTCGTTCCTGTGGCTGAGACTTCTGCTGCCCTATCATTGCCCCCATTATCACTGCTGCTTCCCTTGTTCTTGCCCAAGGCTAGATTTGCAGATCTAGCCATTTTATCCAAGTGCTCAGCCTCAGCTTCAATGGCTATGTCCTTAAGTGATTCCCAGTTTTTGAGTCCCTTCATTTTTAGCCCTTCTCTTAAATATAGACTAGCATTTCTGATAAATAACTTGATCTGATCTGAGGTATTAGGTCCCTTTTCATCTCCATTACCCGGTTCTTCCATCGGGTCAGGTACTCATGGAATGATTCCCCTAACTTCTGCTACAGCAGTTCCAGATCTTTTAGGGTCACCTCCATTCTTGTGCTACAATCATACTGTCTGAGAAATTCCTCTGTCATCAAGTCCCAGTCCTCCTTTATCCTCCGATCTATCCCATGATACCAATCCACCGCTAGGCTAGTTAAGCTCAGACATAAGTATTCAATTTTTTGTCTCTTCGTTAAAGTAGTACCTTCATCACCAGCGAGTACTGCTTTACGTGTGCAGTGTGATCGAAAGTGCCATCAAATTTGGGGATGTCTGGCATCTTAAAGTTCATTAGGATCAGATCTTCTCCCTCCAGCTCCTTATCTTCAGGGATCATCCCTCGCCTCTTCCATCTTCTTCTAGATGGCTTCTTCGGTCTGAGTCGCCTTCCCCCTTACTGACATTGGCTCCTTATAGTCATCCTCATCTAGATCATCTTCCAATCTGTGAGCTACTCCTCTTCTCTGCCCTCCTGACGTGGCAGCCCTTAAGTCTACTGGTGGTGGATGTATCTTTTTTGGTGGATCCTCCCTAACCTCCTCCCGTTCATTTTGTCTCATGGGGGGAGGCATCGAGTTTTGTGGTGCGGCTGGCTGAGCCACCATAGCCATTATTCGATTCTCAAACTCTTCGAACCTTCTGCCCACCTCTTCAACTATCAAGGCCCTAGTAGCATTTGTCCCCCTTGGCGAGTTGGCCATTTCAAAGTCTATAGAGAACTGAGTTGAAGTAGCGTAGCTGGTTACTGAAGGAGTGTCTTAATACTCCACCTTTTCTGGTAGCTCAAAAAAAGGATTCTTGATTAATTGCCCCCGAGGACTCCTTGACCACTTAGGCAGATCTATGATGGCTGCAAAACATATCGGGTCAGAATGATGCATGAATGCCATAAAATGCATGATTGTGCTATGCAACATCCATAAATCACATGCAAGCACTTAGGTCCTTCCAACCTTATTACTCCCGCACACGAGGTCAGAGTCTCTTTCCTAGGTGGGATTGGCCTATGGCTTAACAGAGAACCCGATGGACGCGTATGGTGCACGGTAAAAAACCGGCAGCATAACCTCTCTTAACTAATGCACAGACGTATGAGTTGTGATCATTATGTATTTAGGCAATCTGAATAAGTTGAGATAGGCCTATTGGGGCATGAAAGCCATTGATTAGGTGACCAATCAAATTATTTGGATTTGTCAAATACAAAACAATCCATACAGCAAGCATAATATTAAGGTTCATACCACTTAGGGGAAATAACTATTTTTATTACATAAGCTTTGGCCAAGCTAATGATACTTTAGGTCTACCTAAGCATGGTCCCTGCCAATGGGTCTAGCTAATCACGAGTTTAATAATCGATCGGGTCTCCATTTAATATACCATGATAGTACGAGGCTCGGACTGGTGATTATCCTTAGCACTTCCCTGCATTGAGTGAACATAGGGTCGTGCTTCGAGAATGCACCGGGGTTAAAAAGGGACCAAACTAGCATAGATCTAAGGCTCTAATGAGATTCCATGCAGTTTTAAAAAAAGATGAAATTTTTAAATTAAAACTCAATTGTAAATTTTAACCAAGATCTCGAATAAAATTCCCAGTGGAGTCACCAATATGACGCGCGCCGAACCCCGGGGAACCCCGAACCGCCCGCTTTTAGGGCTTTCGGGAGGAGGTTCGTGTAAACTTATAAGAAATTACAAGTGCATCCATTCTGGGCAACAAGGAGGTTTCTTAGAGTCGCCACACAATAGAACATTGAAAAAGGTCATCTAGCCTCAGTGAGCCTAAAACAGCGCTGTTATGTCCATTTTGGGCTAGCCGGAGGTGTCTTGGAGGCACCACCCTAATAGAACATTAGGATGGCCCTCTCGCCTCGCACTTGGGCAAGCCAGAGGTGTCTTGGAGGCCCCACCCTAATAGAACATTAGGATGGCCCTCTCGCCTCGTGAAGCCTAGAACTATGCAAGTTGAGCCTTTTTCGGGACACAAGAGGTATCTTGGAGGCCCCATCCCAATAGAATATTGAGATGGCCCTTTCGCCTCGTTGAGCCCAAAGACTAGAGTAGGCTCGGAACTTCCCATTTATTCATACCTTGACTAATGTTACAATTAAGTTTTGAATTTAGCGCTTCATCCAATTTCTCATTCGATGCAATTAATTAAAACGCTGTTCAATCACATAAGGAAAGCAGTAAATAGGCTCGAAATTAAAATAAAGCATATGTGAAAGGTAAATTACAATAAAACTAGGGGCGGAATACAACCCCCATTGTAGATAAAATACAAATCATACATAAAGCGGGCTATTTGTTAAGGATGAGGACATTGGTCCTCGCATGTATACTTTAAAAAAGGGGTGTTAAAGGTGATGGCTTATGTGGGTATGAAAAACTAGGACATTGGTCCCATTTTTATTTATAAAAATACCAAATTAATTAATATAAATATTTTTGTGATTTTCTTTTTAAACGTGAATAAAATAAACAATTTTACATAAAATATACAAGTGCGACAAATAAATCAGGGGTTAATTTTTTCGGTGGTCACTCAACTTTTTGCTTGTAACGATTTGGTCACTAAACTTTAATTTGTAACGAAAAAATAACTCATCTATTATTTTGTAACGAAAAAATCACAATGATCGGAAATTGTGCTCGCCGGTAACCGGCGCATGATCTGCACGGCACAAAGTTGAAGTTTAGTGACTATATCGTTACAAGGCACAAAGTTTAGTGACCACCACGAAAATTAACTCTAATCTGACGTGACAAAATTTTTGACGTGTCATTGGGTTTTGCCGTACCGATCACGCGCCGGTTGCCAGCGAATGCAATTTTCAGTTATTATGATTTTTTCGTTACAAAATAATAGATGAATTATTTTTTTGTTACAAATTAAAGTTTAGTGACCAAATCGTTACAAGCTACAAAATTGAGTGACCATCGAAGAAATTAACCCAATAAATCAGCATAAAGGAAAATGCGAAATTTAAATATGCAAACCAAAATAAGATTCCTAATCCCTCGATCTCCCATCTTCGTCCATGGTCAATACTCAAATAAAAAGACAAGTGTTTTAACCAAAAAGAAAAAGAAAATTAAGGTTAGTAATTAAATCAAATCGAATAAAATACAATCAAATTAAATGGATCAATCAAATTAAATTAAATAAATAAAACTAACAAAAATATTAATTAAGCCAATCAAGTGAGTAAAACAAATAAATAAAAAGGATAAAAACACATAAGTGTGAGTAATGAAAGGAATTAAAGATACAAAATTGATTTAATTAAATTAACTATTTACATGTTATCAAGATTAGGGTAATATTATTAAATGGCAAAGAAAATCAAAATAAATTAATTAATTACATGTTAAAAATAATGACAAATCAAAACAAAATAAATTAATTACATGTTAGAAATAATAAGAAATCAAAGCAAAAATAAATTAATTACATGTTAGAAAAATAATATATAAACATATCAAATAAGACAAATATACAAACAATTGAATAAATAAATAAAAACAATAAAAATATACATGTTAATCGATTAAATATGAACAAAAATGAATAGAAGAAAAAAATGAGATCAGACCCAGAATATTTACCCTCAAAGTTCAGATTCGATGAGGAAAAAAAGTTGATTGATTTCCTTGTTTTTGATTTAGAAAATTAGAATTAAAGATGATAAATAGGAAAAATTGGAATTTTATTCCAAGAAATAAATTTGATAAAAAAATGATGAAGAAAAAATAAAAAAGTTCTCAAAAACAAAAAATGAATTTCTTTATCTCAAGGAAAATGATTAAAAAAACAAAAATATTCTCAAAAACAAACAATTATTTGGTTTGTTTCAAAAAAATTATTCATGAAAAATATTGTTTTTAGAAAATCAAATGAAAAATTAGATTTCAAAAATAAACAATTATTTTGTTTGCCCCAAAATCCATTTTTCATCAAAAAACTCAATATCAAAATCTTTAAAAAACTTAATTGAAAAAATGTGTATTAAAAAAGAGTACGAAAATTGAATTTTGAGAACAAATAATCACTTTATTTTGTCTCAAAATTAATTTTTCAACAACAAAACTCCTTTTAAAAAATGCTTTAAAAGAAATTCCATTAAAAAAGAAGAAGAAGAAGAATTGGGATTCTTAATTTTTTGAACTTTTCAATTTTTATCTTTTTGTGGGGAAAAACGTAGAGAAAAAAACCCTAAAAAATCAATTCCCCCCTTTCTCTTTCCATCTTCTTCTTTTTATATCAAGAAAAAAAGAAGAAAAACAATTAATTAAGGAAAAATCCTTAATTAATTCAAATATTATTTTCCTTTATTTTAAAAATAAAAAATAACGATAAAACCTTTAAAAAAGGGATAAAAAATCAGATTTTGGTGAGAAAATCCGGGAAAAAACGATTTTGGGGCGAAAATCCTGATTTTCGGCGGAAAAGGGGTGGCCGACGCCCGTCGGCGCGCGAGCTGGGCGTGGAGCAGCGCACGAGCGACGCCAGCTGGAGCTCCGCCCGGGGCGCTGCGCGCCGACATTCGCGATTTTTTTTTCTTAAAAAAAATTAAATTTAACTAAAAATACTATAATTTTTAAACCCCATTTTTCAAATCTAATTTTCAAAATATTCTTTATTATTTTTTTTATTTTTTAATTTAAAATGCAAATTTGACCAGGAAATTAGTACTTTTAACCTTTTTGCCTGTGAGTAGTTATCTTATCATCATTGGATAATTCTGATCTGGACTGCCTCAGGATCCGGTGTTTACAGTGGGTTATAATTTGAAAAAATTAAAAAAGAAAAGTGTGTTGTCTATTTTAAACCGAGGGAGTAATATTATATAAAGTTATCATATCATTTAGGAAGAAGTTATAATATTTTTGCTAATTTGCTTCTCTAATTCCTTTTTCTAATTTAATCCAAAATATTTTAAAAATTAGTTTTATAATGACATTATTTGAAATGCCATTAGATGAAGATAGTGGCGTTGATATCCTTGGGGTACATACATGGATAAAATATGAGTACCAATGAACATAGAGGTGGACATAGACTGATTAACCAGTTTACAATCCATTTTTCAAGTTCGGTTCATTAATATCGGTTTTTCAAAATTAAAATTAAATTCAGTTCATTAATATTTAGTTAACCACTAATCGATTAACTACCAAATGAGGTTGATTAGTCATTGAAAAGATGAAAACTATTTTCTAATTTTTAATGTTTAATGAAGCAGTGAATTGGCATAACCTAATCATGACTTAAGAAGGGTATTTGTAGTCCCTTTTAATCATGTTAGGTTTAGGTTTAGTAAAAGAGTGTAATTGGATAAATCACGTACGCCCAACTAACGTATCTCCTACATTCGTGAACTTTCCATTTCCAATGGGCATTCAACAATTACAACGCCCGTTGATACATTCCAATAATCGTTGAACATTTTAAACGGCTATTAGTTTTACCTTTTTCAAACAAATTGGATATAAATATCCAATGCCTGCTCATCTTGATGAACGGTCATTGGTTTTTGCTTCCAATGCCCATTCACCAATATAAACGGCTATTGGATCAGGCAGGTACCAACTTCAAACTTTTTCAATTTACATTTAAACACCATAACTTTTATGATGTTTAAATCCCAAATCAAAACCTTTTTCTATGACTCTATGACTTAATAAGTTCCTCACCATCACATGTTTAACTTATTCATTGTATTTTACCTCAAATCATATTATATTATGTGTATGACCCTATGGTTTTCTGTGCATGTTGACAATATAAGCTCTATCTGCAAACTTTAGTTTACATGATCTAAACTCTTTAAATCATTCTTATCAGTCTCCATTGATATTTACATATATACTTATACAAATTATGAGAGGTTTCTAGTCAAGTATTACACCTACCCAAATGACGAAAAAGTCAGTAGTTTTAACTTTCTCCTTCCATGTCCAATTACCTTGGAATGCATCATTTCACCTTACTTATACCTCATTTATGAATTAAATGTAGATATGTATCAATTCATTTATAAACCTATCGCATTCTTATATTAATGTCTTTGTTCTAAAAATAACCTAATGAATCTCATTCACCTTGTATTTTACTTTGGCCAAAGATTGATGGATAAAAACTATATGAACATTATAAGATAAAACTCCCCATATCATTTAGGGTGGTGAATCCTCTATTGATTACATAACTACCTCCAGATAGTTCATCCTATAACCAATCACCCGGTTATGTATATCCCTTTATGGAACAAAAGCATAGAAGTCAAAGTCTAAGACTTGCTACCTAAGATTACTTTAATGATCTCAAGTGCAATGATAATTGTATAACTGACATGATAAGATACTTTACTGATATAGATGAGTTTCCATGTGAAGTCTCTCATGGTAGGTCTTTAATGTACTTGTTCCTCTAACAAGCATCCACATGTTGACTTTGATCAATGCATGATCATATATAACGGAAACTACTACTTGATCCAATCAAGTAGTATAACATGTGCTCGTCTACCTTGATTAACAATGTTTTATTTGTTGGAATTTAGCTATGGACACATGCATCACATACATAAACGAAAATTAAAATTTTTAACCATATGAATAGGGATCTTGCCATGAAATTATATAAGCTATCTAATAGTTAGGAAAATTACCTATTGAGTTTTGTTGAAAAGTTGATTTTTCTTCGCAACAGGTTATTATAAACCACAGTGTCCAATGGCAAACACCTCTAATGATCATCCATACTAGAGAATGGATGAATTAACTAATAAATTGGAAGAATTGAGGTAGCCAAAATTCACTTAAGACTAGTGAGTGAATTCATCCAAAGAGGGAAAGAATAAGAGGAAGTCTGATTCTTTTATTATTCAGTTCAAGTTCCACTGAACTACTGCTTTTATCCTCCAAGTTAAAAGTATAACTCTAGTATGATTAGAACTCTAAAAGGGCTGGAGAATTAATTCATAATTAACACTTAATTAATTAATTAAATTATCTTAATTAAATCCAATCCGGGCTTATTCAAAATGAGCCATCTGCAGAAGGCTTAGTACTGGGCCTTTCTGTGTGGACTTTGATTTAATTATCCAAATGAATTTCAAATTCAACCAAATTAAATATGTAAGGTCCATAACACTTATAAATCATATTTAACATAAATTAGCCTAAAAATAGGCCATTATGGCCTTCTGTATTTAGTCTGTGTTAAAACCACTCCCAATAGGCTTCTTTGCAGATAAATTTCACTCTGGGCCTATTTTTAATTTTCTAATTGATCCAATATTATTATTTTAGTCTTATAATATTTATAGTCAAAAAAAATTTATTTCAGACCAAAATGGACCAATATGGTTCTTTATTACAGACTATGTGCAAAACGCTCTACGAACTTTTTTGTACATGCATAAATAATTAAACTCCTTTAATTAATTATTCCTTTCTTTATTTTCTCTATCCATAATAATGTCAAACATTATTACATTTGTCTTTTTACCATTTTACCATTTCCCTATAGGTGTGTGACCCATTGGATTTTCTAGTCCACTTAGCAACACAAACATATTGCAATTAATGAATAGTATGATTTAAACTATTTAAACCATCATATTGAATCTCTAATTAATATTTATATGTATATTCAGGTATAAATTATGAAAGGCTTCTAGTCAAGCATCATGACTACCCAAATGATAGAAAAGTCTAATGATTTTAATTGAAACCTTCCATAAAATAGTTACCGTGCAATTACTTCTTTCACATTTATCTCATTTAGGTTTTGAATATGGATTGTGTTAACTTATATAAACCTAAATACAGTTGTTCTAATAATTTAACCATTGTTCCCAAAATGCTCCTTATGTATCTTATCCACCTTAGCATTTTACTCTGACCAGAGATTCTCTGAACAAAGGTATTATAGAAATTGTGAGATAACTCCCTTAATGAATCCGGGATGGTAAATCATTTATTGATCACTCAACTATCTTCAAGTAGGTCATGATATACCTAATCTCCTAACTATGTTCACCCTTCGATGAAGATAAGCAGTTATGGAGTCAAAGTATATCACTTATTACTTAAGATAATTTTGGTGATCTCAAGTCTTATGATACTTACGCCACTGCTATGTAGAGATTTCTCACTGACATAGATTTAATATCCATGCGAGGATTCTCATGGTAGGTCTCTAATGTAGTTGTTCTTCTAACAAACATCCACATCTTATCTTTGATCATCTACATGATCACAATTATGAGAATAGCTGCTTGAACCTTTAAAGAAGAATAACATGTGCTAGTCTATTCGTATTAACAATGTCTTGTCTTGTTAATACTATGACTAAGGATATTTAGGTATTAACATATTTTCATGCAATAGGCATCTCACATTATGAACTCTTTCATGATTGCCTCTGCACTATGTTTATAATACCAATAACTATATTTATTAATTTATGATATAATATCAAACCAAAGGTATTCATAACATAACATTAATAAATGAATGTAACCTTCTCATAAATAATAATAAGTTCATATACATGATAAAGTTTCCTAATCTATATGGGCTCTAGGACATTATTCCTAATAATCTCCCACTTGCACTAGAGCCAATCACTTATGTGTCTTAAGCCCATTTTATGTATATAATGATCGTACTTGTTTTAAGATAGTGCCTCAGTGAGAGGATCTGCCACAGTATCATATATGGGTACCCTTTTCATCTTCATAAAATTTCTTGCTATAATCTTTTGGATGAGGCGGTAGCATTTGAGAACATGCTTGGATTGCTAATAAGACTGTGTTTCCTTTGCTTGTGCAATGGCTCTATTGTGATCACAATACAAGGATAATGGATCAATAATGCTAAGGACCACTTCTAGTTCAGTAATGAACTTCTTGATCCATACTACCTCTTTAGCCACCTCTGAAGCAGCAACGTACTCAGCTTCTATAGTAAAATCAGTAGTCGTCTCTTTTTTAGAACTCTTCCAACTGACTGCTCATCTTCCCATTACAAATAGAAAACCCGACTATGATTTACAATGATCCTTGTCTGACTTAAAGCTAGCATCAGTTACCCGCTTACAAGTAAATCACCCTCTCCAAATACTAAGAATATATCCTTAGTCCTTCGCAAGTACTTAAGGATATTCTTGATTGCACTCCAATGTTCCTCTCCACAATTGGATTGGAATCTGCTTGTGACACTCAAAGCAAATGCTACATCTGGATGCATATATAACATAGCACACATGATGGAACCAATTGCAAAAGCATATGGTACTTTATTTATGTTCTCTCTATCATCTTGTGTCTTGGGGCACATAGATTTGGAAAGGTGTTTTCCTTGTACCATGGGAATAAACACTTTCATAGAGAGATCCATATTGAACCTCATCAATACTTTATCTATGTATATAGAATGTGAAAGACCTAGCAACCTATTGGATCTATCTCTATAGATCTTAATTTTCAGAATAGATGCTTCTCCAAGATCTTTCATGGAGGATTGTTTGGATAACCAAATTTTTACTAACTAAAGAACAGAGATGTCATTTCTCATGATCAATATGTCATCTACATATAGAACATGGAAAATGATTACACTCCCATTGACCTTTTTATACACATAAGTTTCATCCTCATTCTATAAGAAACTGAACCATTTGATTGGCTCATTGAATTCTATGTTCCAGCTCTTAAATGTTTGCTTCAATCAATAGATGGATCTTTAAAGCTTGTATACCTTTTCACCATTCACAGATGTGAACCCTTCAGGCTATGTCATATACACCTCCTCAGTCAGATTTCCATTTAGGAAAGCTATCTTTAGATCCATTTGCCAAATCTCAATGTCATAATGAGCAGCGATGGCTAAAAGTATTCTAATGGACTTAAGCATCGCTATGGAGAAAAGATTTCATCAAAGTCAATACATTCTCTTTGACGACAACCTTTAGGTACTAGCTGAGCCTTGTAAGTAAATACATTACCCTCTATGTCAGTCTTCTTATTGAAGACCTATTTTCACTGTATGGGTTTTATCCCTACAGGTAGTTGAGTCAAAGTCTATACTTTATTCTCATACATGGAGACCATTTTAGAGTGCATAGCCTTAAGCCATAATTCACGTTTTAAACTATTCAGAAATTCAAGATAGCTTGTAAGCTCATTGTCCTCTACTATAGTTACATTTTTATCTAGGATAAAACATAACCTAGTATATTTTCTAGGAACTTATGTACATTTAAGTTCAATTATAATCTCATCACTTTGAGATTTAGTCTCAGGTTTAACCGGTTGTTCTGCTTTAATTTATGCATCTTAAACTTCACTAAGTACAATTTTACTCCCACTATCCTCTCTTGAAAGGAATTATTTTTCTAAGAAGATAGCATGTGTGACGCGCACGGCCTGAATCCCCGGCCCATCTTTAAGGGTCTGAGAAGGGATAACGTCTAGATCTTGGGTAACACGAGACATTTTGGAATCCCTTACCCAATAGAACATTGGGAGGTTCATCTAATCTCATGAAACCTTTAGGCACTTTTGAGATATCTTGGAGTCGCCACCCAATTTACAAGAAATTGGGAAAAGGTCATCTAACCTCGAGGGTCTTAAACTAGAGAAAGTGTTCGGAACTTCACTCTTATTAATGCCTTAAGTTAAGTTTATAAATGAGTTTTTAAAAAATCGTAATTCCATCTCTCATCTCACGCGATTATGCAATAAATTTAAGGCACATTTCAATCACAGTGGAAAACAGTAAATAAAGCGATAAAAATTACAAGCGAAAAATATGGGACAGAACAATCCCCCAAAATAAAAAGGCCTAAATAAATAAATGAAATAAAACTTGCCCCAAAATTAATTACAAGGGCCCAAAATGAATAAATAAATACATAGAAAGAATAAATAAATAAATAAATAAATAAAATGCACCATGCATAAATCGGGAGATTTATTGGATTTTGGGAACATTGGTTCTTTTATTAACTTAAAAAATTGGAGAATTATTTATGGGCATTTGTTGAAAAAAACCGAGATGAGTGATCCCATTTTATGAGAATTAACTCTCCATTTGAAGGTGAGATTTTATTGGTTAAAATCAGGATATTGGTCCTATTTTATTAATAAAAATCTCAATTTCAATTATTGTAAAATACATGATTTTCTATAATACAAACACATTAAAATATCATTTTTTGTATAAAGCATATAAAGCAAACAAGATAAAGGAAAATACAGAAACTTAGAATGCAAACCAAATTCCGAAGTTTCCAAATCCCCATGATTCTCTATCTCGCCCGGGAGTATTCGCTCAAAGGGAAATAAATGAAATGAATTTGAACAACAAAAACAAAGAACAAAATAAGATGTTAGTAAATACAATTAAATAAATAAAATATGATATAAACAAGCAATTAAATAAGTCAAACATGCAAAGTATGTCATAATAAAAACAAAATACAAAAAACAATTAAAATTAGGAATGGCATTAATAATTAAACGGAAAGACCAACTGAGTAAAAAATGGAAATTAATAAAGTATCATAACAATTGAAGACAGAAACAAATAAAAATAAAATTATTATTAAGTGTTTTACAAGTTCAACCTATATGTCATGCATCGTTTTAGTAATTTAATTAAATTAATCTAAATTCTTATTAATTACAACAAATGACAAACAACAGTAACACTCAGATTAAATATAATAGCTAATAACTTAGTGATTACACCACAAATATATAACAGCAACACGTGAATTAATATCAATTTACAGTATACGGATTAATAATGAACAACCAAACAACAGGTTGATCACCGCAAATAACAACCTAACAATATATAACAACAAATATATTAATAATACAACAGCAATAGGCAGTAGATAATAATCAAAATTAAGTTTATGTTAAATATAACAAACAACAAGAAATAAACAAGAAATATATACAATATATACAGTGGAGGAGACACAGTTGGATGACAATGGATGAATAAAAATAGAAAACTGATTTAGCCCACGTATTTACCCTCAGAGATATAACTTTTGATTGTAAAATGAAGAAGATGATGATTTCTCCGTCGATTTGCTTGAAAACAGATAATGAGAAAGCTTGAATTAAAGCTTAACCTTTGAAGAAAATAGATGAATGAAAATTGAAACTCAAATCTCGAGAATCAATTTCCTCGGTTCAAGAACAATTTTAAGATTGATTTCTTTTTGCTCTCCAAGATATTTTTTCTTAAAAATCCGTTCCCTGTCGTTCTAACCTCCTCCTCCCTTTTTCCTCTAACTTTTCTTTTTATAAGTCTCCTAAAAAATTAGGTTTCTCAAAAGACCTTTTTCCGTTAACCCTTAATTACCCTTTAAAATCATATTTTTATCCCCTTAAAAATCGGAAAGGGAGTCTGAATTTTTAAACCCAAAACCCGAGAAAATCGAAAAAACAGGCATACTGGCGAAGATGGCGACGGGCGGCATGCGCCCCCTGCGTGGGAGGTTACATGCTGCCCGCGCGACATGTACCCCCTGCGCGAGGGGCCACACGCTACGCGTAGGCACCACACCTCGTGTGTAGGTGCCTCGGCTAGCGGATACCGCCCAGAGGCGCGCTGCCAGCAGGAGTCACCTCGTGCGCCGTGCAGTTCACGTGGCGACTGGTCACCGAAAACCCAAAAAATAATAATATATTTATTTTAAAAAAAATGTTTCAACAAGGAAATCATAACTTTTAACTATTTTACTCGTGAACAAGCATCATTTTCATCATTGGGTAACCTTGGTCTGGGCTGCCTCAGGACCCAGTGTCTACAGTATGCCTTGAAATAAACACCTTTTTTTTTCCAATGGATGATAGAAATAATATCCAATTGTTTCTTTTGGATATCCCACAAATAAGCATTTGTCAGACTTAGCATCTAACTTGTCTGACATTGTCCTCTTCACATAAGTAGGACAACCCCATACCTTCATATAGGAAAGTGTGGGTTTCTTGTTATTCCATATCTCATATGTAGTAATATCAACTGACTTACTAGGAACTCTATTTAATGCATAAACAATAATTTCTAGTGCATAACCCAAAAAAGACTTAGGCAAGTCTACTAGGCTCATCATAGATCGAATCATATCCCATAGTGTTTGACTTCTCCTCTCATATACACCATTATGCTGTGGTGTATATGGTGGAATCCATTGAGATAATATTCCATTATCTCTAAGATAATCTTGAAACTCTTGGCTTAAGTATTCTCAACCTCAATTTGATCTTAGTGTCTTAATACTCTTACCAAGTTGTTTCTCTACTTCATTTCTAAATTCCTTAAACTTTTCAAAAGCTTCATATTTATACTTCATTAGATAGATGTATCCAAATCTAGAGTAATCATCTATGAAGGTTATAAAGTAGGAATAACCTCTTCTAACATGTGCAGTCATTGGACCACATATATCTGAATTATTAAGTCCAATGTCTCACCGCCACGTATTCCTTTACCGGTAAAGGGTACCTTGGTCATTTTGCCTAATAAATAAGATTTGCATGTATCACATGATTCATAATCTAATGATCTCAAATCACCTCACTTGTGTAATTTGATCATGCGTTTCTCATTTATATGGCTTAAACGACAATGCCATAAATAAAAGGCATTTAAATTATCTTGTTTTATTCTTTTGGTATTCATATTATGCACTTTTTTACGTAAATCAAGAACAAATATGCCATTTTCAACAATTGCATTAACATAAAATATATTGTTCTTAAAAATGGAACAACTCTTGTCCTTATTAAAAGAAATGTCATAAGCATTCATCATACAACTAAAAGAAATAATACTTCTAGATAATGCTGGAACATAATAACAATTATGCAGTTCTAGTTCCAATCCACAAGGAAAAGGAAAGTAGCAGGTCCCCACAACTTTTGTAGAGATGTTCTAGCCTATCGCTGACTACAAACATATTTCTGCCTTTCTAACCCTTCTACTGCTTCTAAGCCCCTGCAGATCATTACACAAAAGATATCCACATTCGGTATCTAATACCAAGATTTCTTATAAGTAATAAAATAAGTATTTATTTCAATTATGTGAAGACCTAGAGTTGAAGCCTCAGCCTGCTTCATCTCCCTAAAAGAATCTAAGTAGGCCTTATAATTTCGCTTCTAATGGCCATCCTTTCAATAGTGAAAGCAAGTCCCCTTAGGATTCTTGTCCTACTGGCAACTTTCTTTTTGTACACATCACCATGCTTGGGCTGCGCTTTAATTGCCTTCTTCTTTTGCTTCTTACCTTTATGAGCAAAATAGACAATCATGACTGATTTTGGATTCTTCTTCAGTGATCCATCAACTGTCTTGAGCATATTAGTAAGCTCGGGTATATAAACTTGAATCTTATTCATGTTGAAATTAAGCACAAAAGGTGCAAAACTTGGTGCGAACGAGTATAAGATTAAATCTATATACATATCATTATCCATAACATAGCCCAGCCTACCAAGGTGCTTGATGTACTCATACATCTTTAATACATGAGCAGCAGCCAAAGTGCCCTCCACTATTTTACAGCAAAAAGGGCTCTAGCAATCTCATATTGCTCACTTCTAACTTAAGAAGCATAAAGCTCCTCTAAGTGTAAAAAGATGAACCTTGCATCCATTTTATCATGTTGCTTCTGCAACTCTAAGGATATAACACCCAATATCGTGCATGCTGCTGCTTCACTATCATCCATGTATTTATAATAAATGCCCTTGATCTTATTAGTGGCATCATCAAATGAAAGTGATGGTGGATCTTGATCCAAGACATAATAGATTTTCTCGGCCCTGAGATTAATTCTCACTTGCCTAATCCAATTTGAGTAGTTGCTATCAACCATTTGTTTCCAGTATAGCACGCAGGTTTATATGAGAAATGCTCATGGTGAAATCTTAAATGTGAGAAAGAAACTATATTAGAGCATGATCATGTATCTTTATAACGATTGTGTCTTTACACAACTATTGGATCATTAGATTATCAACTCTTAATATATGCATATCATATATGCACTCCCCAATCTTTCCTCTAGATCCATTAGCCTTGATTTTGGTCAACAAGCTAATGGGCTAGCTAAGATGGCCCATTAATTGGATTTCAACATATTTGATATATTGCGGGCTTGACTTTGGTCAACAACCCACACTATAAAGAACTCTGGTTCTATTATAATTAATGGAAGGCTTATATACCTTAGTATTGTTTTGAGGGGTTTTGTTAATTTGGTCTAATTATACATGGTTGGCATACATTAGTATGCATCTTATATCTATCTAATAAATATAAGCATACAAATATGGTATAGTTATGGATTTTACTACATTGACCCCCTCGAGCCAAAAGAGAGATCAAAAGGTCAAACCTAAGTAGTATGATTGATTATACAAATATGGAATGATACAATATCTTCAATCTTCATTCGGCCCCTTCTTGCTCCTTTGCTTGTGGTCTTCTTTTATTATTCTAATTCTAGTCTATATAATCTAATTACATGTTACAAATAGAATAATACAAAGGAAAAACAATTGGCCGGGACATGAAAGTCCTTATAGGCCGAAACATGTATTATGCTCAATCACATTGGACTTTAGTCTATAACTAACCATCATACTAAATATACACCCTTATAAGAAATTCTAATGCACAAAATTAAAGTCATACATGGAATACTTAATTTGTTTCAACTCTTGAAATATTTTATGAGTTATTGTCTTAGTGTAATCAAGTTTAGGAAACTATCCAAATTAGAATACTATTTCCATTTTGAAAACTATCTATTTTAGGAAACATTTTGCATGCATGTGTTATAGTCTTAATTATGAATCCAATTGATTATTAAATTAATTGTTTAATTAATTAATTAATCATATTAAAATAATTTGGGTCAAAATTAATGGGTGGGCCGAAATCCACACCATAAACCCTAACCAAGTGTTCACACACAAACTAGTTTATGCATTTGGGCCATTTAGGCTTTGAAAATAGGTCCTATGTGTACTAAGCCCACTCTCTAGCCTCTAAAACCCATTAATAATACTAATGCATGTAACGCCCATCCCCGACCGCTCACACAGCTTCACTACGGCAATCGAAGACAGCTGTTACAACATGCATCAACCATCACATAGCATAACCACATACAATTGAATCACATGCAGAAACCTGAACTAATAAATTTCTTTCAGTCATCTTATATTACATATTATATTCATTTTTTAAAACATTTACTTTACCTGCCAAACTAAACATTTCATTTACATAATACAAAATACCAAAAACCTACACTAAGCAACGGACCCTAGTGTTGACCAACTGAGATGCAGGACCATCCTTCAAGTACGCTTTGCTTCTGAACCTACACGGATTAAGAACCCGTGCTAAGCGATAACGCTTAGTGGGGAAACAATATACATATACATTTAACAATCTTTGAGTAATAATAGATACATGCTTTATATTCATGCCTCATCATATACATACTTCATAAACATAGCATTAAACAGATCTCAATATGCATATTGCATCATTGTTCAATTATAACAGCATCGCATAACAATCTTATAACGCATCACATTCACATTCTTTCATTGCATACTATTCACATTGCTCATTATTATTTAATCATTCATTATTTGCCTTGCCTACAATTCATAGACATGGATAACGAGTATTGCATTTGTACTCGTAAGTACCTCATTTCGCATTTGTATCCGAAAATACACACATTCACATTAGTACCCGTAGGTACCGAACTAATTAGTATAATATAAGCACTTTTGTGACCCAAGAAGGATTCAATACACATTGGGGATTCCAAGAGGAATCAAACGCTTCAACTGTAGCACTTAGACCCTATAAGCATGCCTATCTATCCACTACTCGACTTGCAGGCTAAATTATTAATCCAATTAGCGTTCATTTATTCATATAATGCAACATCCATTTATTCATAGATAACAATATCTTAATATTCAATATCTTGCATATATAAATGTAGCTTATCAAACACATTCCCACTTTACTGTATACCATTTCATGAAAAAACACATTAATAGTCTCATATGCATGATTATTCATAAGCCAACAGCATAATTCACACAATAAAAGACATTTAGAGAATGTCCCTAACTTGAGGCTTTATTGCACTTGCGATAGACCTCGACAATCCCTTCTGTTGCACTCGCGACAACAAGTCGCAGCTGCTACAGAACCAATCCATCAACTTCTGTCGCGCTCGAGGCAATGCCCGTGCTCGCTACAGAACACAAAGTAGCAATCTTGCCCTTCGAAGCACTCTGTCACGCCCGCAACCCTTTTTACGATCGCGACAGAGCTTGAAATTCATGTTCAAAGCTCTACTCCACATACCTCATTTTCATGCACTTAGCAAAATCCACACAAATGACTTCTCATAACCATTCTAATGTCATTTTCTGCCAACATGGCCTTCTAACCATACAATCACCTATATGTAAACTATACAATGGCACAAGCCTCATAATAATTGAACTTAAAATTAAGGAGTTATGGCTAATGGAACACCACTTGCTCATAGGGATGATCACGGGGCGGGGCGGGGGAGGGGAGTGGCTCCCCCGTCCCCGCCCCCGCTAGGGACGCGGGGGGAAAATCCCCCCCGTCCCCGCCCCCGCGGGGATCCCCGTCCCCGCTAAAAAAATCCAATTTTAATAAAAAATTTCAATCCGATTGACATTTTTTATCCGATTTAAAAATATTTTATAAAATTTATTTTGTAAAATTTAATAATTAATAATTTAAAATTAAAAATATTTCATATAATTTAAATACAAATATATATAAGTATTTTATACAATTAAAATATAAATATTTATAAATATTCCGTACAATTCAAACATTACAAACATATATATATATATATATATAAATTAATATATTATTATATATATATATTAATGTATTATATATATATATATATATATATATATATATATATATTTTTCGGGGCGGGGACCCCTTTCCCCGTCCCCGCCCCGAATTTAAGGGCGGGGACTTTTTCCCCCCCGTCCCCGCCCCCGCGGGGAAAAAATTCGGGGATTCCCCGCCCCGTGATCATCCCTACTTGCTCAACTACACTTATTAGGCACTATTGAAGACTTTAGAGTCCTCAATTCAACATGACCATTTCTACCACATTTATAGGCATATATCTTAAGAACCTAATCCCTTTAGTCTCATTCATTTTAGAATTATACAATTCAAGTTATAACATAGACAATTCTAGTAGGTCAAGTTACCTTACAAGACCAGCTTTACCATATCAAGCTGTTCAAGCTTGAAATCACAAAGTTGGAATATCCAATACCCCAAATGTTGGGTTTCTTCGGAATAATTCAACATTAATGCAGCGGAATAAAACAGAAACCCAAAACAGGATCCATGTATTTTCGACTGATTCAAAAGGAAGTGATAAGATTTACCAACCTTTCTCCTACGTAGGAAGTCGAAATAAACTTCTTTAATTCGGACTGTAGACGCGCTCTAACACGAACGTCCTCTACCGGTATCCACACGCACGAACCAATGAACAGAATTCACAGGGGTGCTAGCTCCCTTATGTTGCGACTGGATTTTTAAGTTTTCTTTCTCAAAAAAAAGGTGGCGGCTAGATTTTTCTCTCTAAGAAAAATATATCCACTCTCAATCCTTTTTCTCTTTAGGAAAAACGTGATTAGGTTAATCACTTTATTAACCTATATATCCAATTATATATCTGAATATATTTCAAACTCTAAAGAGATAAATAAGGATATTATCTCTTAATTCAAAATAAGATATATATATTTATTTATTTATTTATTTATTTCTTATTCTAAATAATATGAAATATTATATAAGACATATAATTATCTCATATTCAAAATATGGGATTTATTTATATGTGTATATATATATATATATATATATATATATATATATATATATATATATATATATATATAATTTCGAAATCAAATATAAATACATATATTTATATTATTCCGAAATACCCTAATAAAATCCCTTTTGTTCATTTTGGTCTTGGTGTGTGACCCAATAGGTTTATATTAAGTTGGCAGTGGGCCTAATCTCATAATAAGCCCACAAGTCATAATTGGTTTCTAGCAAGACATTATGACTACCCAAATAATATAAATATCGTTAATCCGATTTTAACCTGACAACAGAATATGCTATTATCCTTTTGTCACACAATATCTTGTTTGAACATAAGTCATGGTCCATGTCAAACTTATATATTATTCAAACATATAATTTCCCGATCACTAAGTAGACTGATAAATTCAAATGACATTGATGACACTATCAATTCATTCGAGCATGGCCATGCATTTTATAGTCCTACTTATAAAGGGGCCCAATAGATATCTCTCTCATTAGAGAGGGACAAATTCCATCTTGATTATTCACTTTCCTCTGCATAATTCTCATTATGTTTGATCATAAACTTTATAATTATCCGATTAAAGATAACGTTTGATTATGTCAAAATATAATGTTCCTTATGCAGGAAACTATGATAACCTCAGGTCAAAAGATTCAATAACATATTTATTATAAGATCACTTATGACACTATCCCGTGTAGTGATCTTACAGTGGGTCTATCTAGTACTTTGTTTTCTAACAAATACCTATAGATTCGATTTATATCATCATATATAATCATCCCATGATTATCAATACAAATCTATACTAGTCTTAATTTATCTTTATGCCCTTTAGTGATAAATGACTAGGGATATCATGAATAACATTGTTATTCATAAACATTACAATAATGTAACATGCCAATAATATTAATGTGAAGAAAACCATTATATATAAATGAAAATGTAATGATTACATTAAGATCCAAATGTTTGGCCTAGGGCATAACCACTAACACCAAACTCATACAAAACTACCCTGGTCTACCCATAGACACCTCGACATGTTCAATACCACATTAAGTATCCATTCATTCACAATTTACAAAGCAGTTTCTCAATTCATCAAAATAGGGTTACATGCTTAATCAATAATCTCATGACAACAAATTGGCTCAATAAACTCATACTCAATTCAGTTCCTCACATCATATAATTACTCATTTTCCACTTATTTGAGCACATAATACAACTTACATTTCAGAGTTTCTCTACTATTAATTTTTAACACACAAAATTAGAGTTTCCCAAATCTCTTTATCCTTTGCTCCGATGAGCTCACTTGGCACTAGTTTTTCCCACCTTCTCTTTCCCCTTGTCTTTTCTTGATTCAACCACTACAAGCACAGTCCAATTTCTAAAATTAGAACAAGGGAATCACTATCCAATCCAAATCAAAAGAAAAGGGAGAAGGAGAAATTGTACTTACCTTGACTAAATGGAAACACAGCATAATACAAACACCATTTGACTCAATCAGCAGAAAATCAAAAAACTTAAACTAAAGAAGAGAGGAAACGGAAGAAGAAGAATAAGGAAAGAGTGAGCCGATCAACACATGAAAAATTTAATGTATTTCTCTCTCATCAACTCCCTTATATTGCATGCATTTGGATAAGGTGGCAAAGGCAGAGTTTGACACCCGGATTCCACTATTCCACCATTAATCTAGATTAATTTAATTTAATCTTACTTAGTGTTAATTAATCCATCCTTTTATTAATCATGCACAACTACTATATGGCCACTTAACTTATTTATTTTATGCAATTAGGTCCTCAATTCCAATTACACTTAGGTTTAAAATTAGCAAACTCAAATTAAACTTTACCCAATTATCCTTAATTAAGCCAAATTACTATTAGGGTATATTTCGGGCCATTACAATTATGGTCTGTAAAATTAATTTAAATTAGCTCCTTGCACCCACCAAGTCATCTACTAATTTAAATCAAGCCCGCAAACTTAATTAAGTCCATTAAGCAATTTTAGCTTACTAATTTCATTCCAATTGATTTAGGGCTCATTTTAATTAATCAAATTAATTAAGAAAATACTTTAATATATTTTATCTATCTAAAAATTAAGATCGAATTTCGTTCTAACTAAGAACTAATCAACAACACAAGAAGAACACAGTTTATTGAACTTTTCGATAAAATTAGGTTTCATGCAAAACTTAACCGATTTCGATTCTGTTTGATCCTATAGTTTAATATCACATATTAAAAATAAAAATTATCATCAAAATAATTTTTTTATGGATCTAAAATTGAATCAAATTAGAATAACCCCTATTTAGTTATTTTTCTGCGCAAAATACTGTTCTTCTGTGCAGAAAACTTTTCTCTATTAGAAAATTTACGATTTTCTTTTTCTATATATATTTTGATCACAGAATTACAGAAATCATTATTTTTTAATCTAGCATTCATGAACATCAAAATCAAATTTTTAAAAATTCATGAAATAAACAACTCATAAATAGAAAGTTATTCCACATAATAAACAAAATATAATTTCATGGCAAAATCAGACTCTGATACCATGTTGGAATTTAGCTATGCTTACATGCATTACATACATAAGCGAAAATTAAAATTTTTAACCATAATAATATGGATCTTTCCATGGAATTATATAAGTTATCTAATAGTTAGAAAAATCACCTGTTGAGTTTTATTGAACAGCTGATTTTTTTTTTCGCACCGGGTTGTCATAAACCACAGTGTCCAATGGCGAACACCTCCAATGATCATCCATACCAGAGAAATGATGAATTAACCAACAAATTGGAAGAATAGAGGTAACCGAAATTCACTTGAGACTAGTGAGTGAATTCGGCCAAGAAAGGGAGAGAATTATAGGAAATCTGATTCTTCTATTATTCAGTTCAACTCCCACTGAACTACTGCTTTTATACGCCAAGTTAAAACCATAGCTCTATTTGGATTAGAAATCTAAAAGGGCTGGAGAATTAATTCATAATTAACACTTAATAATTAATTAAATTATCTTAATTAAATCCAGTTCAGGCCTATTTAAAATGGGTCATGCGCAAAAGGCTTAATATTGGGCTTTCTGTGTGGACTTTGATTTAATTATCCATATGAATTCCAAATCCAACCAAATTAAATATGTAGAATCTATAACACTTATAAATCATATTTAATTTAACTTGTCGTAAGAATTAGGTCATTAAGGCCTTCTGTATATAGTTTGCAATAAAGCCACTCCTAATGAGCTTCTGCGCAGTTGACTTTCGTTCTGGGCCTATTTTTAATTCTTCAATTGATCCAATATTACTATTTTAGTTCAATAATATTTTATTCTACATCAAAATGGACCTGTCTGGTCCATTATTACAGACCATGTGCAAAAAACTCTGCGAACTTTTCTGTGCATGTATAATTAATTAAACTTCTTTAATTAATTATTCATTTATTTATTTCCTCTGTCCATAATAATGTCAAACATTATTACATCTATCTTTTTACCATTTTACCATTTCCCTATAGGTGTGTGACCCATTGGGTTTTCTGGGCCACTTGGGAGCATAAACATAATTGCAATTAATGAATTGCATGATTTAAACTCTTTAAACCACCATATTAATTTTGTAATTAATATTTATATTTATAATCATGTACAAATTATGAGAGACTTCTAATCAAACATCATGACTACCCAAGTGACAGAAAAGTCAAGTGGTTTTGATTGAACCCTTCTATAGAACAATTGTCGTGCAATTACTCCTTTCGCCTTACTTTATCTCATTTTAGTTTTGAGTATGGATTGTGTCAACTCATATAAACCTAAATACAGTTATTCAAATAATTTAACCATTGTTTCCAAAATACCCCTTGTCGATCTCATTCACGTTAACATTTTACTCTGGCCAGAGATTCTCTGAACAATGGTGTTATAGAACTTGTGGGATAACTCCCTTAATAAATCTGGAACAGTGAATTCTTTATTGATCACTCAACTATCTTCAAGTACGTCATGATATACCTAATCTCCTAACCATGCTCACCCTTCGATGAAGATAAGCAGTTATGGAGTCAAAGTATATCACTTATTATTTAAAATAACTTTAGTGATTTCAAGTCTGATGATACTTGCACCACTGCTATGTAGAAATTCCTTACTGACATAGATTTAATATTCATGTGAGGATTCTCATGATAGGTCTCCAATGTACTTGTTCTTCTAACAAGCATCCACATGTCAGTTTTGATCATCTCCATGATTACAATTATAAAAAATAGCTGCTTGAATCTTTCAAGAAAAATAACATGTCTAGTCTATCCGTACTAATTGGGGGTGTGCAAACGATCGATTCGGTTCGGTTTTAGATTGAATCGAATAGATCAAAATAGAACTTTTAAAAAAAGAACCGAACCGCAAACTGAACTATTTAGGACCGAAACCAAATTAACCAATTAATTCTTGCTTTCTTGGCTTCCTATCCCAAGGCTGATGAAACACAACTTAGCTTTATTTTCCAGCCTTTCTACTCTCACTTTCACTCTCTCTCTCTCTACAAATCTAGTCCCTGTCGCCCTCCCCCCCCCCCCCCCACCTCGCCAGCGCCTGCCCCCACGCTGCCTCCCTCCCTCACATGCAATCTCCGTCTTTTGCCACTCCTCCTCCCGCCCCCCCCCCCCCCGGCGTCGCCATCAGCCCTCCCTTCTCTCTTTCTTTCTCCCTCTCCCTCCCTCTCTCTCTCTCTGCAGATCTGGTCCCTATTAACCCCCCTATACTGCCTCCCTCCTTCATACGTGGTCTCCCTCTTCCACCGCTCACCCCCCCACAGCGTCACCCCCTCCCGCCACCGCCTTTGGCCCCTCCTTCTCTCTCTCCTTCCCTCTCTCTCTCTCGACAAATTTGGTCCCCGTCGCTCCCCTCCTCCCACTGGCGCTTGCCCCCACACTGCCTCCCTCCCTCGCTCTTGGGTCAGTCTTCATTTTTCTGCATTTTTTTCATTGATTTTTTTTTTGTATATTTCTTGTTTTTTTTTATATTTATTTTTTTATGATAATAATTTGATAATTTATTTCTTGAAGTTGCATGTTGATTTGTTTAGTGTGTTTTTTTAAATCCTTTACTGTGTTGGTTATATATATATGCAAAATGATGAGTTTTGGGGTTCCTTCAATTTTACAGTTTTAAGGACCGAACCGAACTATCCGAAATTTACTTTCAGTTCAGAACCGAACAAACGGACAATCAAAAAAATAGAACCAAATATACCAAAATCCATTCGGTTCGTTTTTCGATTTCGGCTTGGTTCTACACAGCCTTAGTACTAACAATGCCCTGTTTTGTTAATGCTATGACTAGAGATATTTAGGTAATAACACATTTGTATGCAATACATCTCATATCATGAACTCTTTCATGATTGCCTATGCACTGTGTTTATAATACCAAGAACTACATTTATTAATTTAAGATATAATATCAAATTAGAGGTAATCATAACATAGCATTAATAAATGAATCTCATAAATAATAACGAGTTCATATACATGATAAAGTTCCCTAATCTACATGGGCTATACGGCATTACTCCTAACTAATCCTATGATTAGGGATAGTTTAGGTATTAACACATTTGCATACAATAGTCATCTCATATAATGAATTCTTAATTTCATGATTGACTTTGTACCTTGTTTATATACCATGGATTTCATAAATTAGTCTAAGTATAAAACAAGAAAATGTATTTAAACCCAAGCACTAATAAATGAAGAAATGCATTTATAATATAAATAATATTTTTTATACATAAAAATCTACCCTATCAAACATAGGCTCTAGGGTATATATTTAACAGGTACTCCCTTATAGTGTCAAAAGCTTTTTGGCAGTCATCGTTCAACTTTACTGGCTGATCCTTCCTAAGGTGTTTAAAGATTGGCTTAAAATTGGCAGTGAGCTTAGCAATGAAAAGTCCAATGTGTTGGATTCTCCCCAGAAAATGCCTCATCTCTTTCTCATTTTTAGGCACTGGCATTTTTCTAATGGTCGTGGCCTTATTGGGATCTACTTCAATTTCTCTTTGACTCACTTTATGGCCTAATAGCTTACCTAAAGTTACCCCAAACACACACTTCTTGGGGTCTAAATGGAGGTTATACTTGTCAATTCCATTGAAGAACTTTTCTAAATTCTCAAAATACCCTTTTTTAGTAGCAGACTTAATCATCATGTCATCCACATAGACTTCAACTTTTTTGTAAATCAAATCATCTAGAATTCTAGTGGCTATTATTTGATAAGTAGGCCCCACCAAAAGGCATGATTGTGTAATAATAAGTACTCTCATTCTATGATGAAGGCCATTTTGAACTTATCTAGAACCTTGTTCAAAATCTGATTATACCTAGCATACCCATCTACGAAGCTATACTTCTACATCTAAAAACACTATCAATTAGGACATCTATTTATGGCAAAGGAAAGTCATCTTTTGGGCAAGCTTTACTTATATCCCTAAATTCTCTTCACATTTAAACGCTCTCATCTTTCTTAACAACTGGGACTATATTAGCTAGCCATGTTAGGTACTTAACCTCTTCTACAAACTTAGCCTTTAATTGCTTTTGTACTTCCTCATTAATCATCTCAACCCATTCTTGCCTCATTTTCCTTAATTTCTGCCTAACTGGTTTCGAATCTGGATAGGTTGTAATTGCATGTTTAGTAATTTCTCTATCGACCCCTGGCATATCCTCATAGGTCAACTTTATAATTTAAAAATCACTCAACTTTATCACCTAAAACAATTCCTACTAGCAATTTCAATTGATATGTTGGTTAAGTACACTCCTCTTCCCTTGTTTTCACTTTCTAGTTTTTATCTTTCATTTCTCTCCAATTTTTCTCCATGTTTCCTCTCGCCTGCAAACCGACCACTATCTTTTCTTTCAATCTCTGATTACTCCAATTCTTATGAACTATGAGATAATGAGCCACCTTTAACATAACCTTTTGCCTCAAAAGTATAAATTGGACAGATGCTATGACATGTTAATTGAGAAAAGAATAAATGGGATGCGGAATATGTGAAAAAGTGAAGAGAAAAGTCATTATTGAGAAGCTGAAATCATTAGGGAGGAGAGCAGATGATGCTAGCCGCTGTAGGGCATGGAGAGTATTTGGTACAGAGGTTCGGAATCTATCAATTATCAAATATTTGTTTGATGATTTTTTTTTTTTTTAATTCAACCACTAATGACTGATTATTTCCTTCCCATGAAGCTGCGGTTTCAAAAAACTGATGGATGATTGAGCTTTTCTTTTTTTATCTATTTGGAATATATTGCCCTTTTAATGATTTAAATAATTTCTCAATTTTTTTTATCAACTTTTTTATATTAAAATATTAATAATAATGATAATTAGGATAATTAAAGTAGTATATATATATATAATCAATAGCAAATTTTGTTTTCTATCAATTGTAAACAACAGGTATCAACTATGAGTCAGTACCGACTACCTAACTCTACCTAACTAATGATGGAAAAAGATAAAAGGAAGAAAAGAAAAAAAATACTAAAGAGAAAAATTAAAATTAAATCAACTAAAATTGCTCGCAGAAATTCGAAATTCAGTATTATTTTTAAAGCAGAAAAATATTGGAAAAGCGATATTTATGTTGCAAACCATAGACGAAAAAAAGTTTTATGTACGCGATCCAAAAATTTCTTACTGGTTTCTCAATTAAAATGAAAATGATATCTGCACAAACTAATCGGGAAGTAACCAAGTCGACCGATTGAAGGTAATATCAATTCCAAGTTTTTACCTTGATAAGCTAATTCTCGATTTTCCTTTTCCAATCTAAACCAATATTAATTATTAGATCATGGTTAAAAATAATACCATATTGTTTTATGTCAAATAGTTGTTTGAAAAAATTTCTACTCCATAACATGATATTTGATAATTATCTCATGATTTACTATTTTTTTTTTCCATACTCCTTTGGTTAATTTTAAAAACTCGCATTATATTCTAATATAGCCCTAATTTTAAATCTCTTTTATCAAAATTTTTTTATTTTTGAACCTTTCTTTTATTCATAATTTTTTAAAGCATACCATACTATAATTTCTTTAACTTTTTCCAATTAAAATTTATTAAATCACATCATACGATTCAATCTTTTCAATCATATTAATAATAATTACAATAACATAAGATACTATACCACATTACACTATGACCAATCTCATCCAAACAAGCTGATGTTTTACTAGAGATGTTAACTAGCTAAAAAAAAGGGAGTTTTTGTTGAATTTATATAAATATTTCCAGATTTTCAGTTCATTTGTTGAACATACACATGCGTGTTTATTCAAAATGTCAATAAAACTTCAACTGCATATTATATCTATTTGGCCAAAAAGAGATGTACAATCAGTCACTGATAGACCATTTCTACATAAAAAATCTGAGTTCCTCGGAACAAGATTAATGGCTGCTTAAGCAAAAGTAATTTCTGAACTGTTAGAGGATAATGGAGAAATGATATACCAGTATCAGAGCCATTGGCTTGCAGCTCTCAAAATTGACATATACCCAGATGACGCCTCCACTTGTTGCCCTGATTATGTAGAATAAAACAAAACATATTATCAATAACAGCAAAAGAGGATTCTGTCGATGGAGAAAAACGAGAGTATCCCATATCATATTATTAACCAAACTAGATCAATTAAAATCCTTGTTAGAAATTGCAGTCCTGATCCAATCAAGGTGATAATTAATGAGCAAGTTATTTCGTTCAACAAGAAACAGCAGCCAAATTCGACAACAATTTTTTTCCCATTTTCTGGACTCGTAAACTTGAAACACGACGAGTCTGTGCTGGAAAATTAGCAAACCGAAAAGATTTGTTCAATGGCTATACAAAAACTTGATGTGAATTTTCATTTCAAGATTGTACCAATCTTTCAATAACATATAGATATACAGAACCAAGTTATGAAAAAAACACAAGAAACTTGTAAAAGATTATTTACAGCAAATATCATTCAAGATTTTTAATTGCAAGACCAACGTTTCACTTCACATCCAGAGTAACGTAGGATGTATGTGCAAAACAACTAAAGATGGAATCAGCTTATTACTATGCAAACTATTCTATCAAAATTTATTAACAAACATTAACCCAATGGTCAACCAAAGAAACTCATGGTTGACCACCAATCAATCTATGGTATCATCAAAAGTCATAAAAAATACCGCTAATACTACCAAACCAAAACAAAAGAATATCAATAGAGTAATTATTGATATTTCTGATTTTCAGTGCCAAGATGAAAACGTACAGCTAGGAAATGAAAATGAATTTACCATGGTTATAATGAGATCTAGCCCACGTCTTGGAACAAAAATTGCAGCCACAACATTCTGCTCAGATGCAATTCACACCGTATCAACACATCTATCCACATAAATCAAATTAACCTAAAGTCAACTAACTGCATTTTCTACTGCATGCTCCACCTATATCGTCAGATCTCATCTACAGCTTCACTTTCTTCATAATCCCTTCCCCTTCTTTTCCTCCCTAGCATTTACAAATTAGTCATTGTTTCAGCATGACAAGCTATTTTCTCTTCCTGACTTTGGCTCATTGTCTAAAATATATTCACCCTTAGCATCTATTATTACTTGAAGAAGATCCAATGGAGTGGCTGCTGGATCCAGCTCACGACAACCTTTTGGAGCATTTGGACCCTCTTGACCTGTGAGCAAGTATGAAGGGACATAATGAGAAAATCGAAAAATCTCTTCCTTTGGAATACACCTGATTTCTCTGGGGTCCAAATGCTGGTGGAACACCGTCTTGAAACCAGCAACCTTTACAAGGGGGGCAACAATTACACCATGCTCATCACTGTAATCTTCAAGTACTTCCACCATGTCATACTTGTGTATCACTTCACCTTCTGTCAGTTCATTCCAGTCAGGGGACCAATTCCGATATAGAGCCCACACGTCTCCCTTCTTTGGATATATGCAAATTACCCCACGAGGGCCTTTTGTCCACTTGACCTTGTGGGAAAAGGAATTGAGTGAGTTATAAATCTCATACCTACCTACTCTGAATTCACCACAAGTCTTTGAGAAGCCACAACCTACCCAGTTTAATGGGCCCAGTTCAGTGTTAGCCTTTGAATTAAGCCAACTGATCCTCATCCTAAATGGATTTATGGAAATTACATCATGGACTATAGCATAATAACGGGGCATCCCATCATCACCATCGTATGCAGCCCATACCTGGTTCTCTCCAAAACATTTCTCAGTTCGGTCCTTGTCAAAATTTTGAAAATCTGGATCAGGAACATCTATTGACAATGTTTCTAGAGCTACCACATTTTCTTTTGCACCAGAAGTGCCAGAAGAAATCCTACCATCCTCTGTTTTCAGTAACTTGGCAGACTCATTTTGATCCATGAAAACTGGCATAACCGGAGATTTTTCACCAGCATCAGCTTCTTTTACATTGCTCATCCCACTTCTACCAGCAGATTTAGATACCGTATCTGAGTTCCATTCACTAAGTTTATGACGAATATCTGTCCTGGCCCTCTCCATCAGTATGGTTTGCGTTCCAAATTGGGAGACTTCACTTACGCCATAGGGCTGAGTGATACAATTGACACGTTCAAAACTAGATTTCTTAGAACCAGATAAATCATGTGCGCTAGCTTCTCCCCCTGCCGCTGTTTGATTCGTAACACTGCTTCCATAGTTGCCCAGACCAACATCTTCCATGCTTCTCTTTCTTTTGGCACCACTAGAGGATACTCCACCCATCCTTTTGAAGACGTCAAACTTTCTTTTACGAGCTTCATCTCTTTTTGTAGCTGCCTGTGCTTCCTCACGCTCTCTCCTCACCTTTTCATATGCCTGCTGAACCACACTTGCAGCTTCAGAAACAGATGGGGCATTACCTGCTTTGGAAAATGGGCCCCACTGGAAGTTGGTCTGACCATATGAATCCGGTCCATTAAACCCACCTGACCCTGAATTTGGAGGTGCCACATTGCTACCCCTAAAATTTGATGTGTTTTTATTGGCAGCTTGATGATTTGAGCTCTGCCGCTGCTGTGAAAAATTCCATGTGGTGGAAGATTTAGAACCATTTGAATGTGGGGGGGCTGTTTCAACAGCTAAAAATGGTTCATGGCAATTAGGACATAGGAGATTGTGATTAAGATAAACTCTAAGATACTCGTATTGCATCTTGCATCGATGACACACAGTCCAAAAGGTGTTGGGCTTAGACTTATGAGATGAAACTGGAGGTGAAGATTGATTAGTTCGAGGAGTACTCTTCGGCGCCTTTGCACTTGATTTGGTGAACTTATAAAAATTACTAGGCCCTGGTGTTGTTGACGAACCACCAGTAGGATTTGAAACCTTTTGAGCTACTTTAGCATTTCTCCTCTTCTGATCATAGGCTGCTCTCTTAGACTTATCAGATAACAAACTCCAAGCCTCAGAAATAAACTTAAATGCTCCATCAGCTCCTATAGACTTGTTTTTGTCAGGGTGAAGCATCAAAGCAAGTTTCCTATACTGTTTCCGCACTACATCATCATCAGCTTGTGGATCTACACCAAGGATCCCATACCAATCCGCTTCCCCATTAATTTTATTCTCTGCCGAGATATACACATCAAGTGTTGCTACCATTTGTGGAACACCATCAAGGCCAGGATACAGATTTTGGGCCTTCAAAGCAAATCTCTTAGCACCAGCAAGGTCCTTTGCCAAAAATTTCTTTTCAGCAATCCCTTTAGCCTTAGCAGCCTCATCTTTATTGCACTCCATCTTCCTCCCCCACCTTTTATATTTCTTCTTTTTCTTTGTCTTCTTTTTTATCTTTTACTCATACAATGTTAGAGGTGTACCAGTAAATTCACAAACCCAGTTGCAACATCACTAAACTGTATTTTTCTCTTTCTTCAAACTTCAAAAGAGGAGCCACGTTCAAAATCCTCTCTCGGATAATGCAACTCTCAACCCTTTGAGCTTCCTGCCTGCAAGACGATTTGCTATAGTCCAAACAAACAGCAAACACCATGGTTCAATCAATTATTGTCCAAAATAAATTCAATCCTAATCATAATTTAACCCAGCTAAAACCAAAATGATACACTAGCAAATTACAAGATGGAAATAGGACAGCCAAAGCATAAGAATCAATCTCAAAAAACTCTATTCAATTATCACCACCCAAGTCACAGCTAAACAGATTCAAGCGAATGATTTGCCACAGTGAATCAAGCTGAGAATAAATAACCAAGCTGCTGAACAGATGTAAAGTGACTATCAATATATGCAGGAGTCCAGAATGCTGCATTGAAGGTGTTGGATATCTTCTTAACAAGTAAAGTTATAAGCCAATTGCAATATCAATGTTGATAGAATCATTTCTTCTGCCAATTGTTAGGGTCAATTACACTAATTGTCACAGGACTATATACTAATAATGATATGGTCAAAATAAAACCCTGTTTCACAAAAATATCTCAATTTTTTAAATATTTCAACTAAAAACACTTTAACTAGAAATCCACGAATCCAACAGCGACGTGCTAATGTGAATCTTCCAAAACATGATACATGTAATGTTCCAAGTTGATGGGGATTGTCACACTGGCATTCTAGCATCAGATTCATGGTTTTCCGGCCCAAATGATTTTAATTGCAATATTTAAAAAGTTAAATATTTTTGTGAGAAATTGTTTTTAATGGATGAATTAGGATATAAATTCAGTAACAATGAATGAAATTAACCCCAATTGTCATAGAAAACATAACATAAATGAAAGGGTAATAAAAGAGAGAGTGAATCTTTGCTAACAAAAACAGGGATCGGTTCAAATGTAGATTGAATCAATTAATCAAGCGATTATCATAGGATATACATAAACATACATGAAAACAAGCAAGTAGACAAGACTCAGGCAAGGACGCAGGATCGGGTAAGTCACGGTCAGAGCGCACGCTAATTGAAAAGGTAAAGCAAATTAGTCTAAGTTCTGATTTTTCAGTCTTAACAGCATTTCCATTTGCCCATTTATATCTGGAAATAGAAATTAAAACTAATGGTAACAGCATAGGAAAAAAATGAAATGAAAAGAAAATACCACCTCAAATTAAATTCTCCTGCTCGCCGGCGCCAGCGGCTCGCCACATGAGTTTCGGCGGAAGCTATCCGGAGGGCTGGAGTAAGTACACGGTGCGCTGAGAACGGTCCTGATGTCGTACACGCGCTCTGCAAGACGACTCCTCGGTCGAATCGGAGCAAGAAGATTCATGAGCTCCGTTCACCTAAAGACGTTGACTTTCAGATAAAATCCAACACCAGAAGGGCCGCGAGACGAGTTCCAGTCATCTCATCTAGGAAATGCGGCTCCCAGGTGAGTAAAGTTTTGGAAGATTGAGAAAACAAATTAAGAAGAGAAATGAATGAATGAGGATACACTGAAATTAAGCTAAATGTAAGGTTAGGTTTTTACCGGGTTTTGATTTATCTGAATTAAAACAAAAGATAGAGCGGGGAACGGTGGGCAGATAATACTGGAATTAGGGTTGCCGAAAAAGACAATGAAAATGTCGAGACAGAAAAAAGGAGCAACCGAATTGGAGTGGCTAGCCAGCTATAGTCCATTTCGCCCTTTAGCATATGGATTCGACCCGTTTGAATTCGAATATACAAATCTATAGAATTCAACGGAAGAATTTATTAATTTCATATAATCATTATATCAATTTCGATTTTATTTAATTAATTTATTATAAAAAATTTAATATATAAATTTAATAAATTATATAAATTATAATATTATTTTTAATGGCCAAAAATATTTCAAAAATAAAAAATATAAATTAAATATAATATTTTTTAAAAAAATAAAAGAAAATTATATTTTATTTATTGTAAAACTTAAATATATTTAATATAAAATTAACATAAGTACTCACTATATATATGTAATGGATAAATGATTGTATTAAGAAAATAATTTTAATATTTATATACTAAAAATATATATTATAATAATATTTCAGAAAGTTATATATCATAATATTTTAAAGGCAAAAATTATTAAAAAAATTAAAAATTAAAATTAAAATATAAAATACATATAAACCGGTTAATAGTTAACTAATGGTTAAACGTCAGATTATAAAAATAAAAACCATAATCCTAAACTATCGGTTTAGTCCTAAAATTGGTTCGATTTCAAACCGATTTTTTGAATATCAATAATTTGATTTTTTTTTCTCACCTTGTACAAATTTTTGGTTGTTAAAGATAAAATAGTTATTTTTTAAAAATTGTTAAGAGTAAAATAACTATTTTTTAATAAATATTAAAGGGCAAAATAATAATTTTAAATATTATGACTCGTAGAGATTGGAGTTATTGATGATGTAGATATTGGCGCAAAATGGCACTTTGTCCATGTGTGTGTCATATCATATCAATATCCACATTAGTGCCACTATCCCTCTTTAACAATAATAATAATAATAATAAAGGAAACCTATACCAATTTTTAGTAGGGGTGAGCATGGTCGGTTAACCGGTTCATGAGTCCCAGTCCATTAACCAATCCATTAATATCGATTTTTTGAAATTTCAGTCCATTACCATCGGTTAACCAGTCCATGAGTTTCGGATTTTCGGATCGGTTACCCAATATTTTTCGGTTAACCACTATAATTATAAATATATTTATAAATAAAATTAAAATGTTCAGGATACTTAAATATAACATTATTGTTCAGGATACTTAAATTTTTTCACTATAATATAACATTATTGTTGTTAAAATAAAAATATTAGGTGGATATAAGCAAATTTGTTTTTAAAAATTAATATTTAATAAGTAAATATATTAACCAGTCCATAATTATTTTTAATTAGATAAATTGTTATACTTACTAATAGCCAATTAAAAAAACTTAAAAACTTTAAAATAATTAGTATAAGGAAAAAAAAGTACATAATCACTTTTAATTAAGATAAATTGTTATAAATTATTAATAAATTAACTAAAAATTCGGTTTCGGTTTGGTTAACTAGTCACATGAGTCAAAAACCATTAACCAGTCCATTAATATCGGTTTTTTCAAAACACTAACCATTAACCAGTCCATTACAATCGGTTAACCAGTCTATCGGTTCGGTTTCGAATTTTTTTGCAGTTAACCAAGTCCATCAATTTTTCTGCTCACCCCTAATTTTTAGGTCAGCCTATTATATGCTGCAAATGCCCATTGGTGAGCAATGGACTATGAAGGTGGAGTGTAGTTTTGGGTTCGATTTATTGTTTGATAGAGTCTCCCACTTCATGTATAACCACAAAAGCATAAGCAATTACAAATTAATTTTTAAACACCAGTACCCGTATGAATTTCTAGTAGCAGTATTTGACAACCATGGCAAAGAGATTACATAAGACGCCAGAAATCAAGTTACATGTGTGGATGATCATAGCATCAAATTACCCCACCTCAAATTTCATGGAGCTTTACCTTCACGTACAACAACAAAAACTAAAGTTATCTAGTGGTCAATATATGTTACAATGATTCAATGTGTGTTGGTTTCTTTTTTCTTTTTGGTTTCTTTTTTCTTTTAATTTGTACAGTTCATTATGCAAATTTTTTTCAACATGTGATTGAAACAAGCTTATAAAATCATATGAGGCTTTAGGGCACATAGGGAACCAGGACGTACAATTGACTATAAGAAAGTCGATTATAGCGGGCATTAACAGTGCATTGTCAAAACCATTTACGGTAAAGTACACATGCATTGTCAATTTTGTTTAGTGTGGTAAGTAGATAGGTACCCACTTATGACGCACACCGAATATCGGAGGTCACGAAAACCCGCTTTTAGGAATTTCGAGAGGTTCATAGAGCTTGTATGGATTAAAAGAGCATCTATTTTGGGTAACAAAAGATAATTTAGAGTCGACACCCAATAAAATATTGAAAAAATTCATCTAGCCTCGCTGAGTCTCAGGCAAAGCGTATGAGTCTATTTTGGGCAACAAGAGATATTTTGAAATTTTCATTCCAATAAAACATTGAAAATGATTCATCTAATCTCATGAAATCTAAGACGATGCATATTAGTTTATTTTGGGTAACAGAATATATTTTGAAATTCCCATTCCAATAAAACATTGAAAATAATTCATCTAATCTCACGAAACCTAAGACGATGCATAGTCTATTTTGGGCAATAGGAGATATTTTGGAATTTCCTTTCCAGCAGAATATTGAAAAAGTTCATCTAATCTCGTGAAGCCTAAGATCAGAGAGAGTTCGGGACTTCACTCTTATTCATACCTTAGTTGAATTTACAATTGAGTTTTGCAATTAAGATTTCCAGTAGAACATTGAAAAAGTTCATCTAATCTCGTGAAACCTAAGACCAGAGAGAATTCGGGACTTTACTCTTATTCATACCTTAGTTGAAGTTACAATTGAGTTTTACAATTAAGATTTTATTCTTTTTCTCATACATTTAAATGCAGTAATTAAAGCACAGATCAATCACATAGTGGAAACTGTAAATAAAATAAACTCGAAATAAAGGAGATAAAAGAATAATTATTTACAATAAAATTAGGGGCGGAATACAACCCCCACTGTAAATGAAATATAAATCATACATAAAACGGGATCTTTATTAGGGATGAAACAATTGATCCTCACATGTATACTTAAAAAGAATAATGTTAATGTGATAATTTTATTTGGGGAGAAAATTAGGACATTGGTCCTGTTTTATTTAATGAAAACCTTGTTCGTTTGTAGAAAAGATTTAGGCACTTTTTTTATTAACGAATGCGAAAATAACATTTACAATGAATAAGAATTGAGAAGAATAAACTAATGAAAAGAAAAAACATAAGGTATAAGAAATGAACCGGTTTGTCGTCCCCGAATCATCCTAGTTAACTCCTTTTTTTGCATCCGATATTTAACAAAATAAAAGACTCACAAAAATGCAAATAACTCGTTAGTGGAATAATAAAATAATATAATGATAATAAAAGGAAATATCAAAAATAAAACAAATAGTTGGAATAATAAAAAAAAGGGAGAAAATGAATTACCTAAAATGAATAGGAACAAGGATTAAAAGAAGGGGAAAAAATGAATAAGAAAGAGAGGAAGGAAAGAGGCCCAGGGACGGCCAGATCGCTGACTACTGATTGCCGCCACTAAGTCAATCTAAAGACTTCGCTCTGAAGACTTCGGTGTTAAAGATCGAGGATGGTGGCTTCTGATTGTCGCCACTAAGTCATTTCGAAGACTTCGCTCTAAAGACTTTGGTTAATCCTTCCAGGCATATGATCGTCGTCATTAAGTTGTGAGCATATTCTACTGCAACTCATCTGGCAGAAGACTCTCTTATGATGTAGCTTATAATTAAACGCTACTAAACTGTGATGATTTCGACTTTTGTGTCGTGAGCCGAAAGCATACTCTACTTACAACTCATTTTGCAGAAGACTCTCCTCTGACAATTAATTCGACTTTCGTATCGTGAGCTATAAGCGTATTCTACTTACAACTCATTTGGCAGAAAGTTCTCCTCTAACAATGAATTCAACTTTCGTGTTGTGAGCTGTAAGCGTATTCTATTTACAACTCATTTGGCAGAAGGCTCTCCTTTGACAATGAATTCGACTTTCGTGTCATGAGCTATAAGCGTATTCTACTTACAACTCATTTGGTAGAAGGCTCTCTTCTGATAATGAATCCAACTTTCGTGTCATGAGCTGTAAGCATATTCTACTAGCAACTCATTTTGTAGAAGGCTCTCTTCTGATGATGAATTTGACTTTCGTGTTGAGAGTGTAAGCATATTCTACTTGCAACTCATTTTGCAGAGGACTCTCCTCTGATGATGAATCCGACTTTCGTGTCATAAGCTGTAAGCATGTTCTACTTGTAACTCATTTGATATCTTGCTAACCACTATCGGGCTTGCATGGGATACGTTTTCCTGTAATTTCAAAGAACCTTGTTAATTTATTACATAAACTGGATCCATTTAAAGTGTAAGTTCTACATCTTTTACTTTCTCTTATTGTTGTTTATCATTTATCTTTCTTGTTCTTTATTTTCCTTATTTTCTTTTTTATTTATTATTTTGATGCATTAAGTATTTTAAAGTAGAAAATGAAATTTTAACAACAATATACATATCGCTAAAATGAAATCAAATTTTAACAGAATGTAAATTTCACTAAGGAATATGCAAAGCTTGTACATCAACAAATAAATAAACAAAATCTCCCTGAATATGCACTACAGGAGAGAGTAATCTGAAGGCTCCTCTGGATCCTCCTCACTATTGGATAGATGAATCGGCTGAGCACTAGATGAGGATGGTCTAGCACCAGAGGTAGATGGTTCGACTCTAGATGGGGAGGGCTGATCCCGGAATGCTGAGGGTCTCACTCTGGAGGAGGAGGGCTGACCTCTAAATGTCGACAGCCTGGCTCCTGCAGCTAGCTACAGAGGAATGATGTCCGGTGGTAGAGATCGCGGTGCTACCGACGGCGCTACTCGAGAGGCTTGCTAAAATTGGACCCGAGCATACCCATCTAGGAAGGGTTGAGCACAAGTCCTAAAAATCCCAGAGTCTTGCTAAACACCCTGGCCAACTGCGTGAAGACCTGAGTTAGCTCTGAGCTCTGGTGTCTGGAGGTGTCTCTGATCCCAGTCAACCTGGTCTCCATCTGCTCTCTCAACTCTCTGATGGACCTAGATATCATCAGTATGGACATCTCTAACACCTCTACCCGGAATCAGAGAGAAGTGACTGAATCATCGACCATCTGGACGGCCTTGTCAATCCTCTAAGCCGCTGCTGCCTGTGAGGCACTAAGCCCCTGCCTCAGCTCCTCTATTAGCCTCTCCTGGCGATCTAGGTGCTCGCCTAAGGCCCTATCCCTCTCCTCCATCCGTCGCTCCATGGTGGCGAGGGCAGTGGTCACCGCTGAAATGATGTCCTAATGTGCCAGCTGAGAAGGTAGTGGCGGACTAGGCCGTAACGACCCTGCATGATGCTCTGATGGTGGAGGAGCTGTAGATGTAGATGCCCTCGAATGCCCTGGCTGGCTGTACGAATGGAACCTCCTAGCCTCGCGAGCCTCAGAGCAACGGACCTGCTGTGGTGGTGGTGGTGTGAGGCTTTGAGCCCGCTGCAATGCTGGAGTGTGCAGTAGATCCTTCAAGTCTATATCTAAATCCATGTCAAAAGCGGTGTGAGGCTGCTCCTCCTCTGGCTGAGGCTACTGTGGAGGCTGCTCCTCCTTTGGCTGGGGCTGCTGTGGAGGCTACTCCTCCCCCTAGGGCTCTACTGGAATGTCCTCGATTGGCTGGAGTGGAGGGAGGTGAAAGAGGCGTCTGGTCTCCGCCACCGTAAGTAGCCTATACTTCTCGAGATGACCAGGTACCTATGCTATCATCCCCATAATCTGAGCTGCTGCTGCATCCACATAAATATCCTCGTCTAATGAAGGCCTAAAAACTGCTAAAGGAACTCTCAAATGTATAAGCAGCGGAGTGATGATGCCTCCAACACATATAAAACAGGCTATCCCCCTTGCCAACCTCACCAGATTAGCCAATATCTCATGGCTAATGTTGAGGCGCTGGCCCGTCACCATCACCCATAAGCTCCAGATCTCTACACCATTGACCGACCCTGGGTTGCCTACTCGGCCCAAATAAGAGCTGGAGAGGACTCTGTGCATATAGCTCAGCACCTGTGATGAGAGCATAGTGCTATTCGTTGTATTATGGTCATATGGTGCCCCCGGCATGGTGATGGCCTATCAGTGCTGCCTCCTAATGGCTCTCTGTTGTACCACCACATCTCTCTCATGCGGGAGCCCCATGGCCTATGCAAAATTTGGCGGGTGATACTGAAGTGGTCTCCCCAGATCCGAAACTGAATCACCCCCTTCTCTGTATCTAATCTCTGGAAACCCCTGTAGTGGAAGGTGTTGCTAGATTGGGTGAGCTGGCGGATGAGGAGATTAGCTTTATGTGCTCCTGGTTGCCCCTCTCTTATGTGACCCTGGATGGCCCTTCAGGGTGCATACCCTTGTGCGGATTTCATGAGGCCACTTTCTATATCACCGCCCGTTGTGTTCGACAATTCGGAGGGATTCAAGATATTGTGATGCACCCTCTATCCTTTCAAGGTGGCCCTTTATCTTCGGCTTTTACCTCCAGGTACCATAGCCTATAGGCACAGCTACCTGTGAAGACTGTTATACCACTGATTAGTGATCGCTTTTTTTCTTCTATTAGCACATATAAGAGGTGTGTGCTTAGCCCCGCGGTTGATAACAGGACCCATCGACTCAGGCATCTGGCCGGCGAGAGCAGTAGCAGAGCATAGTTATTTAGATTGCATACATTCAATAATGAATAATGTTTCTCTTTTTATAAAGAACTAGAAAATAATGAACACGTGAGTTGAATTGCCTTTGTTTTATATATTTGCAAAGACTGTGTACATTTCAGTATAATTTCACTATACATGATCATTATTTAGCATAAATTCAAAATGCAAAACTACATCTAATCTTAAAGTAGATCTTGTAAGCATAAAACTCATGTTTCCAATCAACCCTCTCGGGTTTTCTTGATTGGACATTTTCTTTCAAGGCTCTGATTCTTACTCATGGTGCCTTTTTTCAGTTTTCACCTTGACGAGGTGCCCATTTTTAACAAAGCCACCTTTTTTTGGTTTTCGACCCGCGGGGCTTCTATTCTCTTCTTTTGATTTTTAGTCCTTAGCTGTGGAACCTCTTGAGTCTATCAACGTTGAGTGGTTCTTTGAACTCATTTCCATCACTGTCCGTTAGAATCGCTGCTCCTTTGGTTAGTAACTTTTTAAGAACAAACGGACCTTCCCACGTTGGTCTAAATTTGCCCTGTATATCCGGAGCACCTGGTCTCTTTTGCTTGAAGACTAATCTCCCTCTTTTAGCGGATGCTTTATAACCTTCTTACTGAACGACTGACCTAGCCTTTTCTGATAGATCTGATTGTGATAATAGGCCCGCAATCTGTTCTCATCCAACATGTTCAACTGCAGCAACTGCCAATTAGCTTTCAAAATTGAAGCTTCCATGACTACTCTTAAGGACTTAAGTTCCACCTCCACTAGCAACACTGCTTTCGTCCTATACACCAAAGAATAAGGCGTGGCTCCTGTAGAGGTTCTGACAGTGGTTCTATAGCCCCAAAGTGCAAAAGGCAACTTCTCTATCCAATCTTTGTAGTTCTGAACCATCTTGGCTATGATTTTCTTGACATTTTTATTAGCCGCCTCTACTGCGCTATTGGCCTACGGGTGATACGGAGAAGACTTATGATGCTCGATACCATACTTTTGCAGAAACTTCTTCGTTTCAACCATAAATTGCACCCCATTATCAGACACAACGTGGTGTGGAAGACCGTATCTGCATATCAGATTCTTTTCAATGAACTTGGCCATGTCCCGAGTAACGACTTTCTTGAAGGATTCAGCTTCTACCCACTTAGTGAAGTAGTCGATGGCTACTATGATGAACTTATGTCCATTGGAGGCTGGAGGGTGTATTTCTCCTATAATATCTATTCCCCAAACTACAAACGGCCAAGGCGATATTAAGTTGTGCAATTCTGAAATTGGTAAATGCCTCATGTTTGCATACTATTGGCACAATTGACACTGCTTTACGTACTTTAAGCAATTTGTATCCATCGTGAGCTAGTAAAATCCTTGCCGCATGATTTTCTTTGCTAGCATTAGACCGTTCATGTGGGCTCCACAGACCCCGACATGAGTTTCTTCCATGACCTTTTCTACTTCTTTCTCGTCCAAACACCTTAGCTGAATGCCATCGACTTGCTGTTTGTATAGCACACCGTTTATACAGATAAACTGAGTAGACAACTTGCAGATCAATCTTTGGTCCTTTTCAGTAGCCTCCTCTAGGAATACTATCTTTTCTAGGTAGTTTTGAATATCGTGATACCACGGCTTCCCATCAACCACTTCGACTTCCATGACTAGACTAGACTCGAAACTGGGCTTCTCAGAGCTTGAGATCAAGATGGGCTTCATGATTACCCCTTCTGGATTATTCCATATTGACACTAAGGTTGCGAGGGCATCTGCTAATTAATTTTCATCACTCGGGACAAAATGGAAGGTGCATGTCTCAAACTAACTGCTCAACATCTTCAAGCGCTTCACATACGGCATCAGTCGTTCTTCTTTGATGGCCCATTCACCCCGAATCTGGTAGACTACTAGTGATGAATCCCCAACAACTTCTGTGTTTTTTGCTCCCAAGTCTATTAAGCTTCTAATCCAAAGGTGCAAGCTTCATATTTGGCTTCGTTATTAATGGCCTTGTACCTTAGTTTCTTGGCTAATGGGAGCTTTTCACCGTCTGGGGTCGTAATAATGATCCCTACTCCTACCCCCTTGCTATTAACCTCTCCATCAAAATATAACTGCCAACCCTATACTGCAATGGCTATAACATCCTCGTCTGGGAAGTTAAACTCAAATAAATCTCCTTCAATGGGATATTCTGCCAAGAATTCTGCCACTGCGCGCCTTTTTATCATTTTTCAGGTGATGTATTCAACATTAAATTCTTATAGGAGGAGTAGCCATCTCGCCATCTTTCCCAATAAAGAGGGAGCTTCTTGCAGGTACCTGAGAGGATTCTGCTTAGCGACAACTTATACCTTGTAAGAATGGAAGTAGTGTTTTAATTTCTTAAAGGCCCAAATTACTGCTAGGCAAATCTTCTCGACTTCAGTATATTTGATCTCATAAGAAAGGAACTTCTTACTAAGGTAGTAAAATGCAAACTCTACTCCAAATTCATCCTCCTAAGCCATCATGGCACCTACAGACCGATCTTTTATTGCTAGGTACAGGATCAAAGGTTTGACTAGCTGAGGTGGCCTCAAAACCGGGGGGTTTAATAGATATTCTCTAATGGTATCAAAAGCCTCTGACAATCATCATTCCATATCACCGGCTGGTCTTTCCTGAGCAGCTTGAAGATCGGTTCACAAATCGAAGTGAGCTTGGCAATAAATCTGCTCATATACTGTAATTTTCCCAAGAAGCTCCCGACATCCTTCTCTTTCTGAGGCACTGGCATTTCCCTAATGGCTTTGACTTTACCAGGGTCGATCTCAATTACTCTTTGACTCACTACATGCCCCAAAAGCGTTCCTGAGGTGACTCCAAAGATGCACTTCTTAGGGTTCAACCGCAAATTGTACTTGTAGATCCTTCGAAATAATTTCTCTAAGGCCTCGAAGTGACCTTCTCTTGTGGCTGACTTGATTATCATGTCGTCGACATATACCTCCACCTCTTTATGGATCAAGTCATCGAGGATCCTAGTAGACATCCTTTGATAGGTTGCGCCTGCATTCTTCAAGCCAAAAGGCAATACCCTATAAGCGAATGTGCCCAATTCAGTTATGAAAGCCGTCTTAATCTGATCTACTAACTTATTTAGGATTGGATTGTACCCTGCATACCCATCCACGAAACTGTACATCATACAAGCAGCTGCGTTATCCACTAAAACGTCAATGTGAGGCAAAGGGAAGTCATCTTTCGGATAGGCCTTGTTCAAATCCCGATAGTCTACACATACGTGCACCTTGTCATTCTTCTTAGCCACTGGGAAGACATTGGCCAACCAAGTCAAGTATTGAACTTCAACAAGAAATTGAACACAATCTGTTTATGAACTTCTTCCTTCACTTTCTCTATCCATTCCAGCCTAAGTCTTCTAAGTTTCTGCTTGGCTGGCTTATGATCAGGGTATGTTGGGATGGCGTGTTCGGTGATCTCACGGTCGACTCCTGGCATGTCTTCATAGGTCCAGAAAAAGACTTTTTCATATTTATTTAAATCTCTCTTCAGTAATTGTATTAGATGCTATCAAGATTTCCTTTGAGTTTTCCAAAGTTTCGAAATTAAATGGAGTGGCATCAGTTGAATCAATATTAAATATAAATGAATCATGATCATGATTATGCATAGTAAAATCATCAGAAACATCGCACAAGTAAGCAAAATTGTTCATATTATTGATTGAATTTGAAACATCATAAACATTATCAAAGAGTTATGGAATAAAAAGAAAAACTAAATCGCTATCATCTTCTTTTTCTGTCGATGCAGACATTACAGCCGACAGTTGAGTAACATCTTGGCATTTTAGAGACTCTGCAGCAAACCCCTGTGAAACTTCACCCTGCTCTTCTGAATCGGTAGCTTCATCTCTCACTTTCTCCTTGCCCTTCATCGGGTGGCCATCAACTTCTCAGTGATAATCTCATCGGGCGCATGTCGGTCCCAAATATCCCCTGAGTCATGATTTTTTCATCCTAAAAGTCCTCTACTGGCTTGATAAATCCAATGTCCCAATTGAAGACATCATTGAAAACATCAAATCCCGGCATGACTCTCCCATCTACCCACCGAGGTTCAGCTTCTCCAGCATAAGCACACACGAAGGTGGGCGGCACAAAACTCTCCTTAATGTAAGGGACCTCACGAGTTGCCTTCTTACTCAACATAGTTGTGCCTTTATACTCGAGCCCCCTTCGATCCTTCTAACCTCTCGTTGCGATGATAACTTGCGGCCCCCGGGAGTTCTTACCCAAACCAGCTCCAGGAAGGAAAGACATCCTCTTAATCATGTTCACCACCTGAGGGCTCCCTATAATGTCATGTTCCTCACCAATCACAGCCACATGAAACCCGTTGAAGGGTTGCCTTGTAATCTCCAGTATGGACACTCAATTCTCCCTGGCGGCTCTAATTGTCACTACCTGCCCCTCATGTGGAATTTTTATCATTTGGTGCAAGGTAGTTGGCACCCCTCTTAACTTGTGGAACCATGGTCTGCCCAACAGTGTTGAAAAATTGGCTGGAATAGGGAGGACTACAAACTCAACCTCTATCTCTATCGGCCCAGTCCTAACCATTGCCTTGAATGTCCCGGATGCTTGCCTTCTGGAGTTGTCGTAAGTGGTGATCGTAAGATCTGACTTGCTTAGTATGTTCTTTGATACCCCAAAAGCTGACATTGCCACCAAAAGGCAGACATTTATAGAGGAACTGTCATCCACCATAACGCAGGCAATGTGTTTCTCATTGATCTGTGCCCTTATATACAAAGGGCGGTTATGGTCACTGCCTTCTGCCAGTAAATTAGCACTCGAGTACACCACATTCTCTCCAGCACTCCCTTTCACAATATCCAACAGTTTTGTAGGCAGTGTATAAGGCCTCTACCAACTTCACAATATGTGTGTGAGAAATACATACTGTTAATCTATTTAAAAGTTGTGAGTATGGTCTCTTATATGAGGTCACTATAGTGAATTACCGAAGTGTTTAATATGTGTAATTGCTCTAATCGAATAATCCGTAAATGAGTTATATGGATGCAATCATTTGCATGTATTGAAGGTGCTTGTATGTTTGAACTTAGAATACTTGTTATGATATGTATTTCTGTCTTCAGGATTCTGGCTTTAATGCTAATGCAAAAATGTCAGGTAAGAAACCTTTGTGCATTGAATATATATGAACATTATATTTTTAGCTCTAAGCGAATTATGAGGTGAATATTGATTAGTAACTTAAGGTAAAGTGAGATAGGCAAGAATAGGTAATTGAACCTAGAGAATGAATTAAGGATAACTTGGGAATTTGTATTATGCGGTTTATCTTTAGAACTACGTGGTTCTGATTCCTAACTTCTGGGATACATAGGAAACTTAAAATATTTATTTCAAGCCCAAACCAAATCTTGCAAGATTATTATGTTAATAGTTTTAAAATAGAGCTTCAACTGGAACAAATTGAATGTTTTCCCATTAAGTCAGAAGATTGTTTTAGGCATGAGTTAAGATCACATATGAGATTAAGAATGTCAAGGATTTTAAATAGACGAATAATATGACTATCTGTAGTTTAAAGGAGTTAAAGTAGGAAATGCTTAGGTAAATTGAGTAAACGGTATGATGGTTAAACATAAATTTTGGTCTAGGAATAGTTGATTTTAATGTTCAAATGTATATATTGCTTAAGATGCGCAAGATGAATGTATGCAATGATTTACAAATGTGAGGGCATGACAATTTATAATGTGCACTTACTGTATCTTTTAACTAGTGTACCTTGTATAATTGTTGTGTATGCATGTGTTTGGTTTCAAAAACCACTATGAGTGGTTGTTATTATATGGTTTTTCCCCACTAAACTTTTATGCTTAGCACGAGTGTTTTTTCGTGCAGGTTAAGGAGATAGAAGTTCCGTCCGGACATTCCGCAGTAGTTTTGGCCAACAAGTCTGTATAGTGTTGTTTAAGATTATGTAGATAATTGTTATATAATTAAGGTTTGTTCTGTATCAAATGATGGGTTGTAATAAGGTGAATAGTAGTATGCGAAAGATGTATGTGCATGCGATGTGTGTGTCTATAGTGTGTTGGATTGTAAGAAATTTTATTATTCTGTTTCTGTCTCTGTTATATTTGTGTCTTCGTCTGGTAACACCCTCCACTCACTGTCGTACACTACCTATGTTATCATACAACGTACTACATATGGGTTGGGGTGTTATAATCCCCTTTCCCATGGTTAGCATTCGGGACATTGCCTCGAACTTCTCTTCCATCTTCTTCCACAAAATCTCCTTTGTCTGAGGTGTCTTTCCCCTTATCACTACGGGTTCTTCATACTCCTCCTCTACATAGTCATCTTCCGGCCTATGAGCTCCCCCTCTTCTCTGGCCTGAGGATATAGTAGCTCTGAGGTCCACTGGTGGTGGACGTACTTCCTCAAGAGGGTCCTCCCTAATCGCCTCCTGCTCATTTTTTCCTACAGGGGGAGCAACTGGGTTTGGTCCAGCAGACGGGGCCATTGCCGCTGTTAAATTACCCAACATAGCCATTATCCTATTCTTAAATTCTTCCAGCCTCCTACCTACTTCCTCGGCTATCATGGCACAAGTGATGTCTGTTTCTCTCTGTGGGTTTGCCATATCACTGTCTATTGAAAACTGGGAAGAGGTAGCTTCGCTGCTTTCGGATAGTGATTTTGAGTATTTTACCCTTTCTGGCAGTTCGAAGAATGGATTTCTACGCAGTTGCCCACCGGGACCTCTAGATCACTTGGATGGATCTATGATGGCGGCAAAATATAGTCCGTTAGGATATTGCATGAATAACATATGATGCATGGTTGTGCTTTATACTGCATTCACAACCACATGCAAGCAAGTAGATCCTTCCAACCTTGTTACTTCCACACACGAGGTCATACGGTCTATTTTCTAGGTGGGCTTAATCCATGGATTAACGGGGAATCCAATGGATGCGTTTGGTGCACAGTGGAAAATTGACAGTATAACTTCTATTATCTAATGAACATACATATGGGTTTTGATCATTGTGCACTCAGGCAATCAGAATAAACTAGCATGGGCCTATCGGGGCATGAAAGCCTTCGATTAGGTGACCAACCAACTTATTTTGTTTTGTCCGATATAAAGTGATCCATACAGCAAGCATGGTATTACGATTCATACCACCTAGGGGAAATATTTACTTTCATTACATGGGCTTTAGTCAGGGTGATGATACTTTCAGGGTACCCAAGCATGATCTCTGTCAACGGGTCTAGCTCGTCATGAACATAGCGACTGGTTGGGTCATTATTTGATATACCGAATGGTACTAAACTTGGGCCGGTGATTACTCCTAACACTTCCCCACATTGAGTGAACATAGAGTCGTGCTTTGGAAATGCACCGGGATTAAGAGAGGGACCAAACTAGCGTAGATCTAAGGCTCTAATGAAATGCTATGCAGTTTCGAAGTAGGATGAAATTTTAAATTAAAACTTAATTATATATTTTAACCAAGGTACTTTCAAAGCCAGGTCACAGCATCCCCAGTGGAGTCACCACTGTGATGCGCGTCGAACCCCGGAGACTCCCAAAACTCGCTTTTAAGGATTTCGAGAGAGGTTCATAGAGCTTGTAAGGATTAAAGGGCATCTATTTGGGCAACAAGATGTGTTTTGACGTCGCCACCCAATAAAATATTGGAAAAGTTCATCTAGCCTCGCTGAGCCTAAGGCAAAGCGTATGGGTCTATTTTGGGTAACGAGAGATATTTTGGAATTTTCATTCCAATAAAACATTGAAAATGGTTGATCTAATCTCATAAAACCCAAAACGATACATGTTAGTCTATTTTAGGCAATATGACATATTTTGGAATTCCCATTCCAATAAAACATTGAAAATTGTTCATCTAATCTCACGAAATCTAAGACGATGCATGTTAGTATATTTTGGGCTACAGGAGATATTTCTCTTACAAAAAAACTATTCTTTTCAAATAATTCGGGTTTTTAAGAAAGTAAATCAAGAGAAAAGCATTTATTTCTTTTTCTCGATTTCAAATCTGAGAAGGATAGATCGAGGAAAGAAAATTGTTTTCACTTTCTCGAGTTCTTCCTAATTCATTTTTCGAAGAGTTAAAAAAACCGATATAAAAAGAAATCTTTGCTTTATGAAAATCTAAAAAGTGCCAACCTCAAAGTTTCTAACTAAAAAATTGCCAACCTCAAAGTTTCTAACTAAAAAATTGCCAATGCCAAACCTCGATTCTCCGCCTGCTATTTATAAGCTAACTGAGGATAAAGATAAGAAATTCAAATCTTTTTAAAATTCAAATTAAAAATTCAAATCTTTTAAAATTCAAATTATCCTTAGAGATAAATATCAAATCTATTTGAATTTAAATTAGATTTTATAAAATAAAATCAAATGTCTTTGAATTCGAATCAGATTTTAGAAGATAAAATCAAATATTTTTAAATTCAAATTGGATTTGAAGATAAAATCAAATCTATTTGAATTCAAATTAGATTTTATAAGATAAAATCAAATCTTTGATATTTATTTTAAGGATAAACATTAAGAAAATGCAATTTTATCCACCAAAATGTCTCAAGGACACGACCGACGGGAGGCCCCTTGGCCCATCGACGGGAGTCGATCGCGGGGCAACATCGACTTTTGAGCAGCGGGCACGCACGCAAGGGACAGGCGCCCTCAAGAGCTAGCGATGGGCATCGCTCGCACGAGGGACAAGGGCCCTCGAGTGACGTGTGCCACTTGCGCGAGGGGCAGGCGCCCTCAAGCGCGAGCGACGGGTGCCACTCGCACAAGGGACAAGCGCCCTTAAGCATGAGCAATGGGTGCCACTCGCGCGAGGGACAGGCGCCCCTTAAACGAGAGCGACGGGCGTCATTAGCCCACCAATGGGTGTCGGTCGCCGAAAAAAGGCAAAACCTCAAACAAAACGGCCCACCGAAGCGAAAGAGAAATTTTAAGGATTTTCAATCACCAATATCCCTAAAATTTGCGAATTTCAAGGGCGACAGCCTACGACTACACTCCTTGTCCTATAGAACAAGTACCGGCATCTTCATCGGGTAACTCTGATCTGGCCTATCTCAGAACCCGGTGTCTACACCACTTAATGCTACTATATGGTATATGGAAAACATTTATTATCTGACCTAATATCATGTATTTTAATCTTATTCAATTGGCCACTATACATTTGAACCAAACAAATGTAGAAAATGTGTGTGATGAATGTAGAAATAATAAAACCATATATTATTCAAAAAATAATGGAGTATTTATAAATATCATATCCTGTGCAAACTAGGAAACATAGTCTTAACAATAAAAAAACTCTTATATAAGAATAATTTCCCTATCACTTCCCCTCAAGTTGAGCGGGGGGAGGAAATGCAGCCAACTTGTCCCTTAAAAACTGAAAATGAGACTTATAAAGAGGCTTAGTAAAAACATCAGCTACTTAGTGTTGAGTAAAAATATATCTCACTCGAAGTTGTTTACATTAGACCCCTTTACCAACAAAATGAATGTTCATTTCCATATGTTTTGCGTGAGAGTGAAAAACTGGGTTCACAATTAAATAGGTGGCACTTAAATTATCACACCAGATGATAAGAGACATGGTAACCGACAACCCAATCTCTTGCAGGTAGGATTAAAGCCAAATGAGCTCTGAGGTAATGGTGGCAAGAGCTCTACATTTGGCTTCAGCAGAAGACAAAGAAATCGACCATTATTTGGGTGAGTCCTAAGAAATTAATGAGCTACCTAGACATTGTAAAACTAGTTGTGGAACTACAATTATCAATGGAAGCAGCCTAATCCACATCACAAAATTTGTGAAGAAAACAAGTGGATTTAGTAGACAATAACAATCCATAATTTAGTATGGAGCTAACATAGCACAAAATGCGCTTAACTGTATGCCAGTGAGTTTTAGTTAGACAGTACCTATACTGAGAAACTTTATTAACCGAATAAGCTATCAGGTCATGTAAATGTCAAATATTGCAAACCCCCTATAAGACTACGAAATAGAGTATGATCATGAAATAATTTGCCATCAATAGCATGTAACCTGTCCTTGCCATTAGCTAGCGTGGCAATGGAACTGCAATTGGACATTTGAGCATGAGACAAAAGATCTAAGATATACTATTGCTGACTAAGCAAAAGGCCATTTTTATGCCAAGAAGCCTCAATGCTAAGAAAAAAAGAAAAAAGCCCAAGTATTTAACAACAAAATGATTTTGACGCTTGCTAATCAAAGCTAAAATTAGCTTCGAATTATTACCAAGAATAGGAGAACATCTAAGATGAGTAAGGCATGGTTACTGTAGTAGTACTCTTACCCATATATCCAGTAAAAGGAAACACCTGCTCATCTAAAATCACATGACGTGAGACACAAAATTTGTGAGAAGATAAATCATAACATTTATATCCGTTGTGAGTATGGTTGTAACCAAGAAAAACACAAGGAGTGATTAGAGTAGACAATTTATTTTTGCTGTAAGGTCCTAACCAAGGATAACATAGACACCCAAAGACCCGAATAGTAGTATAATCTAGCTTAGATTGACATGATTTTTCAAAATGAGGGATATGACCAAGGGATGGAGTTGGTAACCGATTAATGGCATAAACTGCAGACTTAAAGGTATTGGTCCAAAATTTTTATAGAATTAAAACGTGATGAAGTAAGGCTTTACTAGTTTCAATTATATGTCTATGTTTGCATTCGACACAACCGTTTTGTTTAGGTTTATATGGACATGAAATATAACACCCCTTACCCATACATAGTAAACTACTAAGACAGGCGAAGGATGTCAAATGACACTATAGAACTAAGCATATTTGTTTTAGAAATAGATATCAAAATCATAATTATAAAATTTCTTTCAAAACAAAGCACTTTCATTTAACACATTTAACAAAGTTAGCAATCTCCCTTTTTACATATACATAACTTAAAAATTACTTTACCAATTCAAAGCTAGCTTATTATACATTGATCATATTGATACATAAACATTCTCTTACAAAAGAAGATTGCTTTTACATTACAAAACACAATACACTGCTTTTACATTACAAAACACAATACATTGCTTTTACATTACAAAACACAATACATAATCTATACGAAAACTGCTACAGACTCGTTCGCCTCAACGGATGCGGGATGTCCTCGACAAAGCAACTATCTTCTATACCTGCATGAATGAAATACCCGTGCTAAGCACAAAGGTTTAGTGGGGCAAACATAATAAGGACAACCACTCACAGCAGTCACCAACAAAACACATAATTATTCGTATTTATCGAAATCATATAAAGATATATACTTGATCATTACATATACAAAGATTAAATATATAATCAAGCTTCCATACCATAATCACATTTAAAGAAAGCACAGCGAAACATTTAGTCATCTAATCATGCCTATCATACATATGTGATCCTTTATACATTTAACTCTCTTTTATAAATTGTGCAAATTAAAAGTCAATACACAAATCATTTGCCTTACTAACAAATTAGGATACTTTCATAATTTTTAAACCAATTTCAATAAATTTAAAGATACATTAACACGTGTATATAGATTCATAAATAATACTTTGAACTCATGTAACACATTTATTGAATAATAAAATCATAATAATTATTCATTTTCAGACCATTCATATGAAGTGCATACTTCGTATTAACTTTTAGATCATAAGCTATACAGTCAACAAAGAGTCATTCTTGATTAGCAGATCACATAAATATTTGTTATAGCACACCTTAAGGTTCATTCATATAAATGCACTCAATTATCAATAATCTTCATAATATTCATTTAGTATTCTTTCGCTTAATAATTGCCTGCATCTCTAAGGAGGTGGATAACGGGTTAAAACACATAGGTACCCAAAGGTACAATTATACAAAGGGATCCAAACGGGACCCAAACACATAGGAATCCATAAATGCATAGGGACCAAATCGGGGTCCAAACACATAGGATGCAGTAATAAAGGACCCTATAGATATGCCGATCTATCCACGACTCGGCTAACGCAGGCTTATACTCCTATTTATTTTATTCTTATGATATTCATATCCATATCATATTCGTCATATTTAGAAATAATCATTATGATCATATACTGATCATATACACTTGTAAACTTATATATTTATGATCCATATAACGTGTATATCACTACCATGCTCATTATATTCTCATTCATTATTATGATCATAAATCGATGATAACACTCACAATACATCATACATAATTAGCTTGACTCATTTCTAAAACCCTATATGTCAAACCACACATTTACTTTGATGTTCAATACTTCTATAATGATCACATTCAAATAATATAACACATAAACTCATATAATATTATTTGTCGCTTATAGTAATACTTACAGTCATTGCAATTATATACCTTTACATATCAACCATGTTAATGCCAAAAGACTCCTTTAGCAGTCACACATTCATATGTTATCTGTATTCATGACATTATCATATGCATAGAAACTCATACTATTATCTTATCTAGCATCATATCCAAATATAGTACATATAATTACCTTTGAATACTTAGCATATTAACATTTGTTTAGTGAACTTATTTCATTACTCTATTATAGCATTAGTCTATCCATATATATTTTATTTACAAGTATATCACATTTAATGACTCATATGCATATTTACCATTTTCAAGTCAATCTTTAAGTACATATCAAGTTATAAAAGATTCATGTCAAGAATCAAATCAAAACGGAATAAGAAATTCCATTGAAAATTTAATTTCAATAGGTTATAGAATAATGTTGCATAAGTGTGACGCGCGCCGAATCCCGGGAGACCACAAATGACCTAATTTTAGGGCATTCGAGGGAGGTTCATGAAAACTTGCAAAAAATTGCAAGAACATCTATTTTGGGCAACAAGGAGGTGTTTTGGAGTCACCATCCAATAAAATATTGGGAATGGTCGTCTAGTCTCACTGAGCCTAAGACAGCGTATGTGTGTCTATTTTGGACAATCAGAGATATTTTGGACAATCAGAAATATTTTGGACACCTCCTTCCAATAGAACATTGGAAGGATCATTTAATCTCGTGAAGCATAAGACAACGCATATACGTCTGTTTTGGACAAGTCAGAGATATTTTGGACACCTATTTCCAATAAAACACTAGAAAGATCATCTAATCTCGTGGAGCCTAAGACAATGCGACTTGGGCCTAGTTTGGGCAATAAGAGATATTTTGGAGACCCCACCTCAATAGGACAATGAGATGATCCTCTAACCTCATTGAGCCTAAGACCAGAGATGGTTCGGGACTTTCCATTTATTTATACCTTGATTAAATTTTAATTGAGTTTTGAATTTAAGATTTCATCCCCTTTTCTCATACATTTAAATGCAATAATTAGAGCGCATATCAATCACATAATAAAAACGATAAATAAAAATAAGATAAAAAAGAGTAAATAAAAATACAATAAATTACAATAAAACTAGGGGCGGTATACAACCCCCAATGTAAAGTAAATGCGAATCATACACAAAACGGGATATTCATTAAGTTTGAGGTCATTGGTCCTCGTATGCGTGTTTGGAAAGAAATATTTTAAAGTGACAATTTTATTTGGATGAAAAAAAAACTAAAACATTGGTCCTATTTTATTAGAAAAAAATCTCAATTTTATTAATCTAAATATTTTTGTGATTTTTAATTAAACGTGCATAAAATAAATTATTTTATTACTAATTACAAGGCAAATAAATTAAAAAGGCAAATAAGGAAAAATAATACAAATAACACAAAAATGATAAATCAACCAAAATCCCCAAATCTCCTCTTTCGTTCGCATGGATGCTCAAACAGAGAAAAACAAAGATTTGAAACTAAAAATAAGCACAGATAAAATTAATGTTAGTAATTAAATCAAGAAAATCAATTAAACACATAAAACAATAAATAATAAATTAAAACAAATAAATAATAATAATAATAATAATAATAATAATAATAATAATAATAAAATAACAACAACAACAACAATAATAATAATAATAATAATAATAACAACAAGAAGTAACTAAATAAATAACAATAATAATGATAAATAATGATGATAAATAATAATGATAAATAAAGGAAAATGAATAATCAAATAAATGAAAAAAGTAACTTGGCTTCCTAAAGTCAAAAGGTAAGGGATTTTAAGGCAAATTCTTCTAAGGTTTTTCAACCTCGTCCACCGTTTCCTCAACGCCTGAAGAGACAAAACCAAGATAAGCAATTCCAATCTTTTATTTATAAATTGAAGCATTTGCACATCAATTTAAATTTTATTGAGGCCATTACACAAATTCCTAATTATGCAAAATTTCTTAAAAATTTAATTTCTAAGAAAAGAAATTGGGAAGATATATCCACTATTACATTAACTGAGGCATGTAGTTCCATAATCTCTAATAATTTGCCTACTAAGCTTAAAGATAATGGGAGTTTTACTATTCCATGCACCTTAGGAGATGTTGAGTTTCCTAAATGCTTATGTGATTTGGGGGCAAGTATAAATCTTATGCCTTTGTCTATCTTTAAAAAGTTAGGGTTGGATTATGTTAAACCTACTTCCATGGTTTTGCAATTAGCTGATCAATCTGTTAAGAAATCCTATGGAATAGTAGAAGATGTGTTGGTAAAAGTGAATAAGTTTATTTTACCTGCTGATTTTGTTATCTGAGATTTTGCATATGATCTGAAATGCCCATTGATTTTGGGAAGACCTTTCATGACAACTGGTAGGGCTTTAGTGGATGTTTATGAGGGCATTTTAGTATTAAGAGTAGGGGATGATAGTGTGGAATATCATATGGATAGAGCATTAAAATATCCCATGGATGAAAATGTGGGCATGAAAATAGATGTTATCAATGCTTGCGTTTTGGAGGTATTGGAAAATGCAGGTGAAGAGGAGGTTCAAATGGAGGTAGAAGTTCATGAAGATATGGAGCAAGAGAGCTTAAGGCCTGAACTCTTTTATCGGAATGAAGCACCTTTGCCACCTTCAATTGTAAGTCCTCCAAATGTGGAATTAAAAGAACTACCAAATCATTTGAGGTATGCATTTCTTGGCTCTAATCATACTTTGCCTATTATAATTTCCAACAAACTCACTAGTACATAAGAGTATGCATTGTTAGAGGTTGTTAAAAAGAGGATAAAAAGTATTGGTTGGCAAATTTCTGATCTAAAAGGTATTAGTCCTAATGTTGTCATGTATAGGATAAACTTGGAAGATGAATGTCAGCCTACAGCTGATAGGCAAAGAAGACTTAACTCTCACATGAAAGAGGTAGTGAAAAAAGAAGTTATTAAGTTGCTTGATGCTGGGATCATCTATCCAATTTCGGATAGTGATTGGGTGAGTCCAATACATTGTGTTCCAAAGAAGGGAGGTATAACAGTTGTTAGGAATGAGAATGGTGATCTAATTCCTACTAGAACCACCACCGGTTGGAGGGTGTGTATAGATTATAGGAAGTTAAATTTAACAACTAGGAAAGATCATTTTCCTTTACCATTCATTGACCAAATGTTGGAGAGAATAGCTGGCCATTCTTATTACTGTTTTCTAGATGGTTATTCAGGATATTTTCAAATTTTTATCTACCCTAGTGACCAAGAGAAAACTACATTTACTTGTCCATATAGGACCTTTGCTTATAGGCGAATGCCTTTTGTGTTATGCAATGCCCCAGCCACCTTTCAAAGGTGTATGACTTCAATTTTTGGGGATATGATAGAGGATATAATGAAAGTTTTTATGGATGACTTTTCTGTTTATGGGGATTCATTTGAGCTTTGTCTAAGAAAGAAAATAATTTGGTTTTTAATTGGGAGAAATGCCATTTTATGGTAGATGAGGGGATAGTTTTAGGGCATAAGATTTCAAGTCAAGGGATTGAGGTAGATAGAGCAAAAACATAATTGATTGAGAAATTACCTCCACCTACTACACTTAAGGGGGTAAGATCTTTTCTTGGTCATGCTGGTTTTTATAGAAGATTTATCAAGGATTTTTCATTGATTGCTAAACCTTTGACTAACTTGTTAATAAAGGATGTGCCTTTTGAATTTTCTGAAGAATGTATGCATGCTTTTGATACTTTGAAGAAAGCCCTTGTAAGTGCACCTATTATCACCACTCCTAATTGGGAATTGCCATTTGAGATCATGTGTGATGCAAGTGACTTAGCTGTGGGATGTGTTAAGAATTTGCATGTGATTTATTATGCTAGCCACACTTTGTCACCTCCTCAAATCAATTACACAACCACTGAAAAAGAGATGTTAGCTGTAGTTTATGCATGTGACAAATTTAGATCTTACTTGTTAGGGTCTAAAATCATTATTTATACAGATCATGCTGCATTGAGGTACTTGTTTGCTAAGAAAGATGCCAAACCTAGATTAATTCGTTGGGTATTATTATTGCAAGAATTTGACCTTGTTATTAAAGATAAAAAGGAAAGTGAAAATTTAGTAGCTGACCATTTATCAAGGTTAGAAAACAATGATGAACCTTTAGGTGATAGCATTAATGAGTCTTTTCCGGATGAATCATTAATGTCACTTGAAAATGTACATGTACCTTGGTATGCTGATTTTGCTAATTATCTTGTTGCTGGCATTGTTCCTAATGGTTTGACATGGCACCAAAAGAAAAAGTTTTTTAATGATATTAAAAATTATCTTTGGGAGGAACCCTATTTATTTAAAATAAGTGGGGATGGCATAATTCGTAGATGTGTAAGTGAGGATGATTATCAACACATTTTGACACATTGTCATGCTGCTTTGTATTTGGGTCATAATGGTGCTAATAAGACTGCATCTCGTGTACTTGAATGTGGTTTCTTTTGGCCTACATTATTTCATGATGCAAGGATGTTTGTTTCTAAGTGTGATAAATGTCAAAGAGCTTGTAATATTAGTAAGAGAGATGAAATGCCTTTGAATAACATATTGGAAGTTGAAGTATTTGATGTGTGGGGGATTGATTTTATGGGTCCTTTCCCTACATCTTTTGGGCAAAATTACATATTGGTTGGTGTAGATTATATATCCAAATGGGTTGAAGCAAAAGCAACACCAACTAATGATTCAAAGGTAGTGCTAAAGTTTTTGAAGAAGCTTTTCTCGAGATTTGGAGTGCCAAGAGCCATCATAAGTGATGGAGGTAAGCATTTCATTAACCGTTCTTTTGATTCTTTATTACATAAATATGGTGTGCATCATAGGGTAGCTACACCATATCACCCACAAACAAGTGGTCAAGTGGAAGTCTCCAACAGGGAGCTTAAGTGGATATTAGAAAAAACTGTTTCTAATTCTAGAAAGGATTGGGCATATAGATTGGATGATGCCTTATGGGCATATTGCACAGCATTTAAGGCACCTATTAGTATGACACCATATAGGTTGGTTTATGGAAAAGCATGTTATTTTCCTGTGGAATTAGAGCATAAAGCATATTGGGCCATTAGGACTTTGAATTATGACTTAAAGGATGCAAGTGTCAAGAGATGTTTGCAATTGAATGAGCTAGATGAGTTACGACTTTTTGCCTATGAAAATGCCAAAATTTATAAAGAACGGTCTAAAAAATGGCATGATGCTCATATAAGGTATAAACATTTCACTATTGGGGATAAGGTTCTTTTGTACAATTCAAGATTGAAATTCTTTCCGGGAAAATTGAGATCTAGATGGAGTGGACCTTTTGAAGTCACCTAAATCTTTGATCAAGGTTTTCTAGAATTAAAAAATGAAAAAGGGGAATTATTCAAAGCCAATGGTCAAAGATGTAAGGTGTATTTGGAGGAAACCTTTCATGGAAGGGAGGTTTCATTTATCTCTTTAAAAATGGTTTGAAGGTTAATTGACATTAGTTTTCTTTTTAATTACTTGTTATTATATGTGTGCTATTTATATGTACTAATGTAATTCTTTTTGTTCTATAGATACTATTAATTTGTAAGTTTATTTACTATGTCAATTTGTGATGTTATTTTGAAAGGGGAACAAAGTTGATATTTAAATTTTCCTCTCTGCCGCGAGCACGACATTGTCGTGAGGGCGACAGAGAGGGGACGAAGTTTTGTAGGTTTCATCGCGCCAGCGCGACGTTGGTGATCTCACGATGGACCCCTTTGTGATTTCTAATGTTCTTCTCTATCACGAGCGCAACATTGTCGCGATCGCGACAGAATGGTGAGGAAAATTTTCATCGCGAGATCGCGATAGGTTCGCGAGATATTTATTCGAAATGTGGTCACTATCACGATCGCGACGTTGTCGTGAGGTCGCGGCAAAGCACGGGATTTGAAAATTTTTGAAATTCCAACCGTTGCAGCCCTAATTTTCACCCCCTTTTAATTGTTTAAGCCCTAAATCTGTTTTTCATTTTCATTTTCGTTTAGACTCTTGCGTTTCTTTCTTCTCCCTCTTTCATTTCTCCCTTCTTCTTCTTTCCTCAAAGCTCTTCGTTTTCAAGTTTTTTGTTTTGTTCTTCTCTCTTGTTTGTGAGTTTCTAAAATCTAGTTTCCAAGTCTTTCTTTCACAACCAAGATGGTGCGAACCAAGCATGTGGCTAATAAGGGAAAACCGGCGGCAGCAGAATCTAATGAGAGGCCCGATCTCGTGCGCTTTCAAAATAGGTAGAAAGTTCAAGCGCTGATAAAAGGAAGGGAAAGGCACCTGAGTCTTCTTCAGTAGCTGTGGCTCATGACTCTTCAGATGAGGATTCATCTAAAGACGAGGAGGCTGCTGGAGATGACGTTCCTGCTGGGCAGCGTGCTGCTGGAGACTCTACTGCCGGTCTTGAAAGAGTAACGGATAGATTGGATGGCATTGAAGCCACTAATCAAAGCTTGGCAGCACGCATGGATGTGATGGAAACTGATGTGAGGGCCGTACTTAAAAATCAGAAGAGTATGACTAGGAAGCTCCTCAGTTTTTTCCGCAAGCAAAATGTGGATCTTTCTCTTTCTCTACCTAGCTCCCCTAGTGGGAGTTTCTGAGTTTATTCCCCTACCCTTTTCTTTATTTTGTTTGTTTTGTGTTCTTTTATGATGCTTATGTGTGGGCTGTGTTTGTTGTATTGTTTTGCTGATTTTGAGTATGTTTGTTTTCACACAATGGGGACATTGTGTCCTTTAAGTGTGGGGGTGTGTGTATGTTCTATTTTTGGTTTTATATTTATGCATGTATGTATATATTTGTTTATTGTGAGTGAGTAGTATAGCCTGTGTAAGCATGAACTGCTAGATTTAGGATGTGTTTTCCTGTGTTTAGGGTGTTTTTAGGTTTTATTGGACATATGATTGCTGGAGCTTATATTTGATGCATATTTGAAAATTAAAGCATGTTTAGGTTAAATATTTTGACCTTTAGTCTAAGTAGATAACTTTTTAGATATAGCATTATTTGTTTTACTTTGGCATTCTCATGTGCATAGTGAAGGGCATGACTTAGCAAAGCACTTTGGTGTAGGTTCTTTTTAAGTTGAGTATCTTTTCACATGTGAGTATAGATTGTTTTGCCAACTTATTGCTTAGGGTAGTTTGACCTATAGCTATGTGAGCTTTTGAAGCCTTATACAACAATTTTTCTTGTATGAGAGCCTTGATATGCCATATCCTCCAAAACTTGTTTTTGGTAAATTTTGAGACTACAATTTTAGTATGAGATGTACACGGGATATGATAAGGGCACTTAGAATGAACCATTTTTGGTTTGCTTTAAAATCCCTTACCTTTTGACTTTAGGAAGCCAAGTTTGAGCCTAAATCCTGTTTTTCTTGCTTAAGCACATGCATAGCCATATTCTTTTGATTAAACATTGGCCTATTTCTTGTGAATTACCCGTATTGTGGAGAGATTTAGGATTGATATAGCATTGAAGATATGTTATTATTGACAAGCATGAAGTAGTGAAAATTAAAATTCCCTTATTTTGAAACTTAGTATTAGAAATGCTAGTCTCTTAAGAAAAGAAAGAAAAATAAGTAGAAATAGCAAGATGTACATCAAAAATTGCTTATATGTGGGATGGAGCGTAAAACGCACCCATGCTAATTTTTCTTGCTATCCTTAAAAAAAAGAAAAAAAAAAGAAGAAAAAAACAAACAAACAAAGAACTAGCTGATAGTTGTATAGTCAAGCAGGGAATTAGAATAGTATTAAGACTATCATGCTTTGTGCAAATTTTATTGTAAATCTCTTATGTTATATTGGTACTTTCTCTCTACACAATATTAGCTACCTAAATCCAAAAGTTTTCTACCCTAACCTAAGCCACATTACAACCAATTTTAAGACCCTTTGATCCTCTTTACTACCTTATACTAGTAGTGGAGATTTTTACTAATTACAAACCTATGGTATGTAATGGCATATTTAAGGAATGAGGAAAACACTAACCCATAAACACTTGAGAGAGTGAGTGATTGAAAGCAAAGAGTGTTTGAGTGACAATTATCTTAGGCAATGTTTTGTGTGAAATAATTTATACATGTGTTAAGATACTTGATTTCTTGAGATCAAACATCCTTGTGTTTTGCAATTTCATGTTTTTCCAATTGTATATAGGGGTTAAAGTTTTATAAATAATGATATTGTCTAAGGAGTTGCATATTTAGGCTAATGAGTTAGAGGTTAAAGTATGGACATGAGATTTCCAAATATTTGTCAAATGTATAAGTAAGCTCCAAAATCCTGTGTTTATTTTGTGTTATTTGTTTGTAGTGTTTGAGTGTTTTGCTTGGGGACAAGCAAATGTTTAAGTGTGGGGGTTTGATATGAGTATAGTTCATATTTAACCTATGTTTTAGGATTAAAATAGTATGCATGTGCTTTTATTTGTATTAGAATTAGGAGTATTTTATGTTTTTTTTGAGTTTTGGGTGTGTACGAGAACAATGGAGAAAGACAGAAAAAGATGGAGAAAATGGAGAAAAACAGCCAAAATGAGCAAAGGCAAAAGTGGTTCTGTCGCTAGCGCGACAGCATGCGCTAAAGGAAAGCCAAGGAAGAAGGAAGAAAAGTGAAGAAGAGAGGTTGTCGCGACCAAGGAGCTCGTCACGAGGTCGCGACAGGGCGCGGAGAAGGCAAACGCGAGGAAGGTGGAGCGATGAAGGAGGCGCGCTCTGTCGCAAGCGCGACAGAGAGATCTGTTAGAGACAAAAAGATGAAATCTGACATTGAAAAGTTGTGTTTCTCCACCAACCTTTGCAGCTATTACCAAGAGTCATCTGAAGGGGCATAAGTAGATATTATAAATTATATTTCTAACTGTAATTTGAAGAGAGTTAATAGTTGAACATTTTAATTAAGTAAAAATTCTGTAAGTTAGAATAGTTCTTTCATTATTTAGTCTAATTTTCTAAAGTAGAGTTTATGTATTGAAGAGAAGATAGCATACAAAGAAGAAGACTACCTTTGGTGACTTGAAAAGGGTTGAGAAATCTCCTTCTTCATTTCTTATCTCTTTAATCTTCTTTGTAAATTTTGTGAGGTAAATTTTGAACTTGAATACTTAATATTAAATGTTTTATTGTTCATATTAATTCATGTGTTCTTGCTTGTAGAATTTCCTATTAGGATACTATGTATGATCATTATAAGTATGAGTTTAATTGAAAAATGAATTCATATTTACAATCTAATGGGAAATCATCATTGAGGCATTATTTGAGAAATCATAGTGTTAAAATGGTTGCTATAGGTTGTGACTTAACCTAAAATTTGCATGTTTAATCTTCTAATCCATTAATGAAAATAGTGAATTGGAATTACATATGCATGTTTTAGGCAATCCTATTTATGTCAAAAGAGTAAGTGGAAATTTATTCAACTTGGCTTGCATGACAAGAATACTATAATCATTAAGAACAATTAATTCAAGTTCCATTTTTATACTTAGCATCATTAATCTTTCTATCTTCTTTGACTATCATTAACTTGGTTTATTTAGTTTAAATGTTAGATTAGTTTAAAATCAACTATCACTAATTAATTGATCATTGTAAATAAAGTTAAAATTGAGTAGTAATAGTGTGCAAAATCACATTTCTCGTGGGATCGACATCTTAAGTACTATTTCGGTATACCGTATACTTGCGGTAATTAGTATCTATAGAAAATGCTTAACACTATCAATTATTGAAGCGGTAGTGCCGTGATCGTTCTAACTCTCTGTGGAGTAGTAGTGCCGTCATCACGCTAATCCTTCTGAAGTGGTAGAGCCGTGGTTGTGCTAACCTTCCTTAAAATGGTAGTGCCGCCATTGTGCTAACCCTTTTGAAATTTGAAACGGTAGTGCCGCCATCATACTAACCCTTCTGAAATTTGAAACGGTAGTGCCGTGATCGTGCTAACCCTCCGTGGAATGGTAATGCCGTCATCGTGCCAACCCCTCTGAAGTGGTAGTGCCGTGGTCGTGCTAACATTCCATAAAATGGTAGTGCCGCCATCGTGCTAACCCTTCTAAAATTTGAAGCAGTAGTGCCGTGATCATGCTAATGGAGTGGTAGTGCCATCATCATGCTAACCCTTCTGAAGTGGTAGTGCCGTGGTCATGCTAACCTTCCGTAGAATGGTAGTGCCGCCATCATGCTAACCCTTTTGAGATTTGAAGTGGTAGTGCCGTAATCGTGCTAACCCCTCGTGGAGTGGTAGTGCCATCATCGTGCTAACCCTTTTGAAGTTGTAATGCCGTGGTCATGCTAACATTCCATAGAATGGTAGTGTTGCCATCGTGCTAACCCTTCTGAAATTTGAAGCAGTAGTGCCGTGATCGTGCTAACCCTTCGTGGAGTGGTAATGCCGTCATCGTGCTAACCCTTTTGAAGTGGTAGTACCGTGGTTGTGCTAACCTTCCGTAGAATGGTAGTGCCGCCATCTTGCTAACCCTTCTGAGATTTGAAGTGGTAGTGTCGTGATCGTGCTAACCCTCCGTGGAGTGGTAGTGCCGTCATTGTGCTAAACCTCCGTGGAGTGGTAGTGTTGTGCTCGTGCTAACCCTCTGTGGAGTGGTAGCGGCGCCATCGTGCTAACCCTACTGAGATTTGAAGTGGTAGTGTCGTGGTCGTGCTAATGTTCCGTAGAATGGTAGTGCCGCCATCGTGCTAACCCTTCTGAGATTTGAAGTGGCAGTGTCGCCATCGTGCTAACCCTTCTAAGATTTGAAGTGGTAGTGCCGTCATCGTGCTAACCCTTTTGAAGTGGTAGTGCCGTCATCGTGCTAACCTTCCGTAAAATGGTAGTGCCGCCATCGTGCTAACCCTTCCGAGATTTGAAGTGGTCGTGCCGCCATCGTGCTAACCCTTCTGAGATTTGAAGTGGTAGTGCCATCATCGTGCTAACCCTTTTGAAGTGGTAGTGCCGTGGTTGTGCTAACCTTCCGTAGAATGGTAGTGCTACCATCGTGCTAACCCTTCTGAGATTTGAAGTGGTGCCCCCTGAGAGGTCTTTGGATTTTATGCTTGGATTGATGTTTGGATTGATGCAGCCACTCACCTTTTGCCAGTGTCTGCATCGAATCTCTCTTACTGAAAAATTGGAAAGCCAAGTATCCAGGAAAAATAATGAGCATGCACGTGAAATGTATGCGTCATGTAGAAATGCAGGATAACAATTCATCTAATTGGACTTAGAGATGATAGCCAGGCTGGCTGCAATTTGCAATAAGATCGATGTATTTTGAAGCTGCTTTTGAATTTCATGCCTTCGGGATTGTGAGGTTCTCATCTAATACCTGTAGTCATTTTTTTTAAGGTAGTGCGTTCCTTGTGGATTTTCACATTAGCTTTTCTTAGCGGGAAATGCGTCCTGTCCGAATTTTCACATAACCCTGCGCCTTATTTTTGCCTGAAATGGACCCAACCCAATCCAGCGGCTTTTTTTTTTTTTAGGAACAGACTGCCTGTTTCCAGGTTTTCACGCTATTCTTTTGCTTAAATTTTGCTTAGAGAGCCAATTACGATTTTCATCTCTAACGGCTTTTTTTTTTACATATTGTAAGAGAGGCTGAAGTTGTTACTAGAGATTCTTCAAGGGCAATGAGCGTGGACTTACGCCCTAAATCATAGTCATATGAGCTTGATTCTTCTTATAATGGTGCTGTAGAATTGGATTCACAGTTGATAACAGGATGAGTCAGCTAAAAGACCCGAGTAGTGAGAGTAGCAGAGGGCAGATAGTAGACGACTTTGATCACGTAAAGTGAATTGCTCTGATCATATCAACATATTATGGCGTAAATGCATATGTTTCAGTTTGATTTCATTACACATGATCACTATTTGGTATTAATCTCAAAAATACAAAACCTCATCTAATCTCGGGATGGATATTAAAAGCATCAAACTCCTATTATCAATCAGCCCTTTCTGGTTTTCATAATTGAAGATTTTCTCTCAGCCTTTAATTTTTGCCCAGAATGCATTTTATTTTTTTATTTTTTTAATTTTTTATTTATTTTTACCCTAGCAGGGCGCCCAATTTTAGCAAGATCGCCTTTTTTCGATTTTCGACTCGCGGGGCAATTATTATTTATTTTTCTCTTTTTTTAGCCTTTGCCATGGAACCTCTTTCAATCTATCGGTGTCGATTGGTTTCTTTGAATTCTCTTTCATCATTACCAACAGGGATGACTGCTCCTTTTAACAGTGTTCTTTCTCTTTTTTTTTTTCTTTCTTTCACCAAAGGCTTCATCTTGACTCTTGTGTAAACTGGCTGAAATAGTGAATTCTCTATTTGAAACTTAACTGTAAAAACCCGTACTTTCCTTTTATTGGTTTTGATGGCTCGATTTCTGAAGTATCCTCTAATGTTTGAGATTAGGTTACAAGTTAGCCTTAAATGGTTTAGAGCAAGACTGTGGTTTTTTCTTTCTCTTCTTCCATTTTTTTGTGTTGTTTTTTTGAAGTAAGGGCAATAATTTTTTTTTACAGTAATGAGTTGTCCTTCTAAGTTTGGCTACAAGGTTCCATGCTTTACTTATCTTGGTTTCAGATGGTTAAAGGTCAATCTTGATTAGCTTTGGAATGATCATCTTAAATGGTTGAGAGAAAATAAATTCTAAAGCTTGGTTCTAATGAGCTATATATTTCTTGTGAAGGCCCAAAGTTTCATTTGTCTAACTTTCGATGTAGCCCTTTAATGAACGGAGTTTGATTTTGCTTAGCTGCACTGAGCCCTAGATGTTGAGGAGGCAAAGGAACGACTTTTGAAACTTTACTAGTCGTCATGCTGGCATATTAAAGCAGCGATGTCCCAACAATGCCCTTGTCATTTCAGGTCCAGGTAAAAGCTTTTTCATTTTTTTCCTCGTTTTTTGACATTATCTCTCAGAAATTTTTCTCTCTTTAGGAGTTACATCAGATGCTATCAAGATTTTATTTGGATTTCCCAAAGTTCTGAGATTAAATGCAGTTGCATTAGTTAAATCAATGTAAAAAATGAATGCATAATGATCATATGAAACGAAATCATTAGAAACACCATACAAATAAGCAGAATTGTTCTTCTTATTGAAACAACCAACATTGCAAATATTGTCATAAAAAAATGGTTCTTAGAATAATAACAAAGACTGAAAAAATAACATAATCTTCCTTATTTTCATCTCCACTCTCACTAGTGGATTATCAATCTACTGTTACCACGGGAATCCCTTCTTCACTTGCCTCCCGATGGGTGATAGCGACGTACTCTTCTCCATACAGTTCTTATAATGCATGCCACTTGGGTAGACCAGACCCGATCATATTTATGGTGGGGGGGGGGGGGACTGTATTATAGCCTGCCTTCTTTTTCTTCTCTCTCTTTTCAGGATCCTTGATCTATTTGGTGTCAATAAGATCTTGGATCTTGTTCCTCAAAGTTCGGCAGTAATCTGTCAGGTGCCCAGTGTGCTGATGGTAGGGGCAGTATTGGTCATTTCTGTGCCCTGGCTGTCCTTGATTCATAGCTGGCCTAAGCGTTAAAGGTCGCAGCTTGCCCTCCTTCATTAATCGCTCTAATACCCAGGATTGAGAGCGACCTAAATTAGAATAGTACCTCTGGGCTCGACCAACCTCAGTAGCTGAGACCTTGGCCGTCTTACCATTTCCGTTATTACTGCTCCCGGCACCACCTAATTTATACACTGACTGGTTCCCATAACCTTTCCCAGCAAAGTTATTTTAGCTTGCTTTCTTTGCTAGGTGAGCACATTCAACCTCTATAGCAATGTTCTTAAGTGACTCCCAATCTCTGAGCCCCTTAAAGTTGAGCAAGTCTCTTAAGTAAAGGCAGGAGTTCCTGATAAATAGCCTAATTTGGTCAGCAGTATCAGGCTTTCGCTTCATCTCTATAACCCTATTCCTCTATCTGGTGAGGTATTCATGGAATGACTCGTCACTCCTTTGCTATAAGAGCTCAAGGTCCTTCAAGGTGACCTCCATTATAGTGCTGCAGTCGTACTACTTCATGAACTCTTCAGTCAAAAGGTCCCAATCCTCCTTCGACCTCCTGTCCAATCCATGATACCAGTTTACTGCCGGACCTATCAGATTGAGGCAGAAATATTTCACCTTCTGCTTCTTGCTCAACCCTATGCCTTTCATTACTAGGGTATACTGCTTGATGTGCGCGGATGGATCCGAAGTACCATCGAACTTCAGCAGCTCAGGCATCTTGAACCTTTGGGGCAGTAGCTCTTCATCCCCCAAATCTCTATCCTCGGGGTTAATTCCCTTCCCAGCTAATAATAAGCGGGTGATCACCTCAATCTGCTGTCTCATCCCTCTCATTACTTCATCTTCTACCTGGGTGCTCTGGCCCTCACAGCTTGATGGACTATTGGCTCCTCATCTTCCTCCTCCATTACGAAATCCTCATTGGGATTGGGTATCCTTTCCCTTCTTGGCTCAATAGGCACGGTAGCTCTATGCTCATTGACAGGTTGACGGGCAGTATTACTAACAAAAGGAGCCTCCCTGCCAGCAGGTGGTTTGACCTGCCCCCCAGCATGGACTATTGGTGGCTGTGGAGCGACGGGTGGTTGTGGAGCAGGAGGATGAGTAATCCTGTCGGCCATGGCGCCCATCATATCTAACATCCTCCGTTCAAAATCCTCTAGTCTCCTAGCAAGGTTTTGAGTGGTTGAAGCTCTAGTCTCTTCCACCATCGATGATTCTAAAGACGATTCACTGGTCATTGAGAGTGATTCAAAATCCCAATCAGACACTAACTCTGGCAACTCAAAGAGCAGATTTATCCTTACTAGCCGACCGTCGGAACCTCTAGTCCACTTAGATAAATCTAATATGGCTGAAAAATTCAAACTGTTAGAATGATGCTTGAATGACATATACAACGCATGATCGTGTGTTATGCAACATTCACAACCACATACGAGGAAGTAAATCCTTCTAACCTTATTATTCCCACACATGAGATAATACGGTCTCTTTCCTAGGTGGGCTTGATTAGTGGGTTAACAGGGAACCTAATGGATACGTATGGTGCACGGTGGAAAGCCAGCAGCATAACATATCTTATCTAATATGCATACATATGAATTTTGGCCTTTATGTATTTAAACATTTCAACCAAATTAAGATGGACCCACCGAGGCATGAAAGACTTTGATAAAAGACCATTTAATTTGATTGATTTTGTTTAATACATAACGGCCCACATAGCAAGCATCGTATTACGGTACATTTCACCCAGGGAAAGTATCTATTGCTATTACATGAGCTTTGGTCAAAGATGATGATACTTTAGGGCTACCCAAGCATGGTCCCAGCCAATGGGCCTAGCTCATCACGAGCATAATGACCGATCGGGTCTCCATTTAATATACCATAAGGTACGAGGCTTGGGTTGATGATTATCCTTAACACTTTCCTACATTGAGTGAACATAGGGTCGTGCTTTGAGAATGCACCGGGACTGATAGAGGGTGCAAACTAGCATAAATCTAAGGCTCTAATGAGATGCAATGCAATTTCGAAAAGGGATGAAATTTTTAAATTGAAGCTCAATTATATGTTTTAATCAAGGTACTTTCGAAGCGAAGTCTTAAGTAGTCCCAAGTGGAGTCGCCACTGTGACGCACACCGAACCCCGTGAGGCCCCGAATGATCCTCTTTTAGGACATTCGAGAGAGGTTCATAAAAACTTGCAAAAGATTGTAAGGGCGTTTATTTTGGGCAATAAGGAGGTGTTTTGGGATCGCCATCCAATAAAACACTGCGAATGGTCGTTTAGCTTCACTGAGCCTAAGACATTGCTTCATTGAAGGAAGAAAAATAATTGAAGAAGAAGAAGAAAAATTGCAAAAACTCAAAAAGAGAGGAGAAAAATTGCCCAAAAGAAATCCCCCATTTTTCCTTCCCATAATATTTTATTTATATCAGTAAAAATGGAAAACCTAATTAATTAAGGAAGAAAATTGAATTTTTATTAAATTTCACTTAATTTGGATTCAAAAATGGAAATTATCATTAAAAATCCCGTAAAAAAAAGGTGAAAAGTAAAAAAAAAAAATAAGAAAAAAACAGAAAAAGGGCGAAAAACACGATTTCGGCAGACTAGGGGCGACCAACGCCCGTCGGTGCGCACGACGGGCAACGCTCCGCACGTCGCTCGCTCGCGAGAGCGCGCTGGCTCTGCCGCGCGCGAGGGTTACCGCAAACGCCGTAAACCTTTTTTTTTTAAATAACTATTTTGACTAAAACATTATAATTTTCAAACTCTATTTTTTAAATTTAATTTTTAAAATATTTTTTATTATTTTATTATTTTTTATTTTAAAATACAAATTTGACAAAAAAATCATCAATTTCAATTTTTTTTGTCTGTGAAGAAACATCTAATTATCATTAGGTAACTCTGATCTGCGCTGAGTCAAGATCCGGTGTCTACAATAAGCCAATGCATAATATAGTCCCATGTATATCTTTGGTTTATGTAAATAATTCCACCTTAAATTTACATTTAAAATCATATAATAGACTCATAGAATAATCATGCATAATGTAAAAATTATACTATTTTTTTTTAAAGCACAATCGTTCACTTTATATGCATTTCATATTAATTCACAATATCCATTATGTATATAATCCATGTTAAATTACAATATTTACTCGTCATGTATTTATATATTATTTATATCTTAAAAGCTTCCATTTTGTCTTATTCATGGATGGAATTATACTTGTGCACATTAGAATTGCAAATGGTCCAAAAGAATTACAAATGGGACAAAGAAACAAAGAAAATAGCAATTGGCATTTGGGGCTGTCACGAGTCGTCAGGGTGATGACTCGTGACAGAGGCTGGTTGTGCCGAGTCAGTATAGCTGTGCCGACTCGGGACAGGAGCTTTTGGTGCCGAGTCAGCATAGCTGTGCCGACTCGGTACCAAGTCTGCTTCTGGGCAGACTTTGATCCCCAACTTGTGCGTCCTAAATGAGTTAGCAAATGTCATTTTCTGCCAAAGATATCTTCTTAACAAATGTTTCCTAGGATGTTATTTTTCTAATGGCACAAAGTTCAGGTAATTTGAACCTGTAATCAAGGAGATATGATATCAGAAACACAAACTGCTCCAAATACCCTGTTTCAGAAAAAAGCTACTGTTTTGGACACTTTTGAGGACCTTAGAGCAATGTTATTGAAACCGGACCGGATAAAAAACCGGCAAGGCTGAGGGTTCGTGGTTTGACTGGGTTCAATCGAATTTTTTTTTATTTTTTAAAATATTATTAATTAGTATAATTTTTATAAATATTACTATATAAACACTCAAACAAAAACAAAATCTATCAAAATATTTAACATATACCACAAATATACTAATAATAAGTTACAAAATATATTAAATATTCACCAAACATAAGTTTTAAACATTCAAATAAATTCATTTTACATTATATATATTTAAAAAAAATCATTTTTATCACTCATTATCATTGTCATTCTCATTGTACTTTTTTTTATAAAGGGTGTATTTAAAAAAAATATTTTGTTTTATTTTTTTTAATTTTGGAGGTTTTTTTTTTTAATTTTATTTTTTATTTTTTTTATTTCGATTATGTCATTAGCAGAAATATATGTTTTTTATTTTTCATAAATTTTTTTTATGTACAATACATTTTTATTAGAATTATAAATTTCTATTTCAATTATATAGTCTATTACCTAAAAAGAAAAAAAAATGTTATTTAGATGGAAGGAGATGAATTGAGTGATTTTTTTTTATAAATAATGTGTTTTAAAAAATAATTTGACTTTTTGGGTGTTTTAAAAATAATTTGTGTTTTAAAAAAAATAATTTTTTATTTCAATCCGATTTTTTCGGTTTTCTCCGGTTTTACCCGGTTCTGGCCGGTTTTTTTCCAAATCCGGTTTTATATATTCAAACCAATCGGTTTCCAGTCCGATTCGCGATTCAACCGGTTGAACCGACCACTCCGATCCGGTTTTAATAACTATGCCTTATAGCCATAAATAAAATATGGTTATTTCTAAGACATTTATAGACATGAAAGTCGCGGTTCAAATTACACTAAAATCACCCAATTTGGAGATTCCTAACTCAATTTATACCCCAAAAACCGAACTGGGGTCAGTTGACACCTTAGACAAAACCTATTCCAATGACCCAGCCAAAATAGAAATCCTTCTGTTTTTCTATTTTGGCCACTTTTGAGGGTTTTAGAGCCAAAATTAGCTCATGCATATTTCTAGGACATTTATAGGTATAAAAGTCACGGTTATAATACCACTAGAATCATCTAATTTGGAGATTCATAACGCACTTTTATGGCCCAATAACCCACTCGAGGTCAAAAGACACCTTAAGCAGAATTTCTCCACTAAACTCTATAAGCCAAAACTCACATTTCCAATCAATTCAATCATCACAAGCACACTCAAATCATCATCTAACATCACTATACACATCTAATCATCACAAACCACCATCAAATATACACATAAAGATTGAGTTCCCAAGCCTCATTTGATGTCGCTTTCATCTTTACTTTTGCTTTCTTTCTTATTCTCCTTCTCTTCCATGGCCATAATCATCAAAATTCCTCATCAAAACCCATTCACATTTCATAGTTAGAATTAATAAACATTAAAGAAGAAAAATAATGAACTAACCTTTCCTATATAATTCTCCTACTAAAAACACTTGAAACTTGAAAAAATTCCATAAACTAATTTATGCCTTAAATTTGAGAGAGAAAAATGGCATGAGGAGGAGATGAAGAAATCTCACTTTTCCTCTCTCTAATGGCTGGCCAAATGGCCTAAGTTAGCCAAGCAAATTGGCTTAAATATGGTCAACCAACTTTCCTTTCATACATATCCACACATGCCACATGTCACATGTTTATTAGTTCCTTTTAAGAGTTTTATGCAAACTTTCACTTTGATCCTTCATCTTTTCTCTTGTTCTTACGTTAACTCTTAATTAATTTATTCACACAAATTAGCCCACATAATTACTTTATTCATTCCATTCAATCGATAGATATGAAATGACCAAATTACCCTCAACCATTTTTACTTAATTCTGATCACATTTTTCACTATACTTAACCATTTCAATTACTTAAATACACATACCGTTTGCATTTATACTCAAACAACATGGGTCCGTTTTGGGTCCTTATATGAAACCCATTGAGATATCCCATTTTCTCTTAGATAGAAAGTTAAAGCCTAGAATTCACCACTTTAATCAGCTTGAAAAACTTTAATAGATCTCCCAAAACTTTTTTCAATAAGAGAATGAAATTGTTTAAAAATGGACATCATATTTGTACTGCATAAAATATATCCAGGTGTATTTACTATAATGACAAAAAAGATAATGTAATATCAAAAATTGTCATTGGAATCAACGGGGGAAAGACTCCAAAGATCAAAACAAATCAAATATAAAGACCCATTGGCTGAAAAAGTAGATAAACTAAAAGGTAACTTATGACTTTTGGCTACTGAACACACTTGACATAAAGAATGAGAATTACTAGACGAACTAATCAAATTAGATCGAACTGCTCTTTGAATCATTGGAAGGTTGGCATGTCTGAGACGTGCATGCTAAGAGGTGAGAGAGGCCAAGTAAGAGTGGATAGAACTCGAGACTGTTGAAGATGTAGAAAATAAAGGATAAAAACCATCTTTACTCTGGCTTTAATTTGGAATAGGATTGCCTTCGTTGCCAAATCATTGATCAAAAAAATTGAGGAAAATATTCAACTGAAACTTTATTAGAATGACAAAAAGAATTAACAAAAACTAAGTTTTGCTGAGCACCAAGAGCACATAAAACATCATGAAGAGAAAACTTATGATGATGGAATTAATAGCAGAACTACCAATATGAGAAATTTGGAGCTTAAAACCATTACCTAAAGTAACTTCTTGAAGACCATTGTATTCAAAATGAATGGCCAAATTATCAAGGACAGAGGTAAGGTTATGAGTAGTACCGTTATCCAACAACCACGCCGAATTTGGCAAAATGGGAGAGCTGCTCACCAAATTAGAAGTCGGTCTCCCTGAAACTCGAGTTTGAATACAGTTCTCGGTGTTGGGCAGACACGCACCATATGGCCATACCCATTATTGTTGTAAAACACAACTAGCAAAGAATCAAAAAAAGGAGCTGATGAATAAGTGACATTACTGTTTTGGGCACCATCATGCCCCAACTGCCAATAAGAAGAATTTGATCTCCCATGACCTCGACCACCACGGCCACAAGGTGAGTTTTGCTACACTTGAGGGAACTGCACTGGTGGAGGAATCAAAATAGAATTTTCCTCATGTTTCAAACGTTGCTCTTCTGTAAGAAGCATGCCATAGAGATCGTCAAAGGTAAAATCATCAATTCTAGTATCCAATAAGCGCAAGAAGGAACCATAACTGGATCCCAAACTGTTAGTAACAAATTGAATCAATTGCTCCTCAGAACTGAATGCTGCAAGGCAGCCAATTTATCTGCAATCAGGTTGGCTTTCGATATGTACTCCTCATAGTCTGACTATCACATTGTAGATTGTGAAGTTGACTATGCAAGTCAAAAATTTGCACTTTAGAGTCAAATGTCGATATTAATTTCAGCCACGTAGAGTGAGCTGTAGATACACCAACTAATTGTAGAAAGACCTTTTCAGAGACTGAAGCCACGATCCAACTCAAGACTAACTGATCCTAATTAACATTTCCACACCTTATATGCAAGATTAGGATCACAGTTCTCGAAGGTTTTAGGCGAAACTGGTAAGTTGATATCAATATGATGTTTTAAGCCACAACTACATACCATAGGAAAAATTTGGATTTTTCAAAGCAAAAAATTACTGGAATTCAGTTTGATAGAAATTTGATAAGATAAGTTATGAATGGTGACTGAAGCAGCGTTTGAACCAGCAACGAAGGCATTGTCTCCCACGGTGAAAAAAGTAAATTTTCAAACCCCTAACGTGGAGATCTGATACCATGTAGAAAAAATAAATATGTATATTATTCAATAAACAAATGAGTATTTATACAAAGCATATCCTGTGCAAACAAGAAAACAAAGTCCTAACAACAGAAGACTTTTCCCTATCAATGAATATACAACAAGGATGTTTTTTAAAAAATATATATATATATATATATATATATATATATATATATATATATATATATATATTTATGTATAAAAAAGTGAACATAATGTAGTTGGCCATTAAGCCACACAAAGTGGACAAATTCAAATGACAATATTGATCAAGTATTCATTTGGTGGGGGGGAGGGAGAGAGAGAGGAAGGAGTGGATTTGTTGCATATTGCACTCTTTTAGTTCTATACTTGTTATTTTAATATGTTGAAATATCATATTACAGACTACATCGATAGATTGGTTCAACTCTAAGGTCTTAAAGCCTAAGTTTTTTTTTTTTTCACAACTAATTATTAGAATTAAATCTAATGTGGTATGCTATAATGTAATATATGTTCCATGCCTTCTTCATTGTAATGAGTTTTTCATGTCACACGATCATTTAATAGGAGCAAGTTATGATGTGTATATTTGTGGGCATTTGGTGAAGGTAGAACTTTAATTTTGTGATACGATACTCGAACATTGACAACCGACTTGTTGCCATGTTTTTTATAATTCCAAAATTGGTAGTGTGTTAGTTTGTAGATTTTGAAACTCAACGGAACCTTACGACAACACTAAAAAAATAACATGAATTTAATCAAACAAAATCATATGAATTTAATCAAACATTAATGACACTGTTAAATTATGATTGCAATACCATAACAAGTTGGAAACCAAATAATTAGCAACCACAAAAAAAGAATTTGTATAGCAATGTGTAGACACCGGATCCTGAGACAGTTCAAATCAGAGTTACCCGATGAAGAAGCTAACGTTGGTTTCGGATAAGTGATGAAAGTTGTGGGTGTTCATTCTCCAATTTAATGAGGATCGGAAGTTTTCTAGGTGAACGGGAGGTTTCGGAGAGTCAAAACCTTGAAAAATTGGAATTTTGGTCCACAGCGCAATGAGCCCGTCTCTCGCGTCGAGCTCCGGCTGTTGCTCGTTTGAGCGGTTCCCGTCGCGCAATGGGCCCGTCGCTCGACCCGAGTGGTGCCCGTCGCTCAGGTGATCGATGCCTTGCGAGTGCTGTTGTGCCACGTGTAAGGCCGCCGGTCAAATGACCGTTGTTAGCCCTTACTCCGATGGCCGTCGGTCGGTGATTTGGCAGCCTTAACCGCCGGATTTTGGATGAGATTTCGAGGGGATTTACAAAATATCTTTTAAATCTCCAAAATCCTTTCAAATATTTTTTCAAAAGGATTGGATTTGATTTTGAAATATTCTGAATATCTTTCAGTTTTGATTTGATTTCGGAAAATCTTCTTCAAATCTAAATTTAAAATTTAAACTTATTTGAAATTTAAACAGCCCGTCTCTCGCGTCGAGCGCCGGCTGTTGCTCGTTTGAGCGGTTCCCGTTGCACAATGGGCCCGTCGCTCGACCCGAGTGTTGCCCGTCGCTCGGGTGAGCGACGCCTTGCGAGTGCTGTTGTGCCACGTGTAAGGCCGCCGGTAAAATGACCGTTGTTAGCCCTTACTCCGATGGCCGTCGGTCAGTGATTTGGCAGCCTTAACCGCCGGATTTTGGATGAGATTTCGAGGGGATTTACAAAATATCTTTTAAATCTCCAAAATCCTTTCAAATATTTTTTCAAAAGGATTGGATTTGATTTTAAAATATTCTGAATATCTTTCAGTTTTGATTTGATTTCGGAAAATCTTCTTCAAATCTAAATTTAAAATTTAAACTTATTTGAAATTTCTTCCCAAATCTATAAATAGGGGAAGGGGATTCAGTTTTCAGGGTTGGAAAATTTGCTGAAAATTTCTTGATTAGAAAACTTTTAATTAGAAAATTAAAGCTTAGCAATTTTCCACAGAGATTTCATTTTCAACTTCTACAAAAAGAATTTTCTTTCAAAATTTCTTATTCTTTATTTTATTTTATTCTCGAATTATGCTAATCCGAGGAAACGAGATCCATTCGTTTTCGTCAATCTAACTAATTCAGATATTCATCGCTGTCAAAATTCCAAGAAAGAGAAAATAATTTCCTTCTCTTGGTTTATTTTTTCAAAGTAAGATTTTTGCAACCAAAAATCTCTCTAGATCGCGTGATCACAATCCGATACTTGTAGAACTCGAGGAGTCAAAATCTTGCAATGTTCACCTTCACAAGGTAAAAATCCGAGGGTAAACATTCTGAATCTATTACTTTGAATTTGATTATTTCTAGTGATTTCTTGCATAAAAATCCTTTTTTTATTCAAATTAAAACAAAAAGAAAATTTCAATTTTGGGTTTCTTTTCGGGAACACAATGATAAAAGAAAAGGAAAAAAAATTAAGTTAACATTTTGTTGAACATATGTCCTAGAGTTCTAATCACAATTGGATAGAGGAAATAATAAGAAAATAATTAATTAAAAGAGTTTAATTGATTATGCATGCACAGAAAAAGTCTGCTGAAAAGTAAGTGAAATTTTCTGTGCATGCACTACATGAAAATGCAGAATTTGCAACCGAAATTTAAAGATGAAAATATTTTCGTCTCTATTTAGAGACGAAAAATAGTTTTCGTCTCTATTTAGAGACGAAAATTAGTTTCCGTCTCTAAATTTCGGTCGCAAATAATTGGATTTAGCGACGGAATATGAATTCAGTCGCTAAAAATGGTGGGATTGATTTTTCTCCATATTTAGTGACAGTAAAAATTTACCGTCTCTAAATAGCGACCGTAATGAATTACCATCTCTAAAAAGACGGAAAAAAGTAACCATCTCTAAATAGAGACGATATTAATTGCCGTCTCTATTTAGGGACGGAATTTTTCATCTCTAACTGAATTTTCGTCTCTAAATAGAGACCGTAGTTTTATACCGTCTCTATTTAAAGATAAAAAATCAATTCAGTCTTTAAATCACGCGGTATAAAAATACCCTTTTCTTTCTCTCTCCTTCTCCCTCCCTCTTCTTTCCCCTCTCCCCTCTTCCCGATCGGCTCTCCTTTCCCCCCCCCCCCCCCCCCCGCCCCCCGTATCCTCCTCCAGATCACAGCCCCCCGAGTCCTCTTCGCCGGCATTACCATCTGCTCCGGCGCCTCCTCCGCCGTTCGGCTCCCCCCTGCGCGAGTATTCCCCTTCTTTCTCCCTCCCTTGCGTCGCTACTGCTTCTGCTCCCCTTCTCCGACCGATCTGCTGTCGCACGCCCTCGACACGTCTCTTCTTTCGGTAGGATCTGTGGTCAGTTCTTTTTTTTTAAATATTTTTTAATTTATTTTTGTGTTTTCTATAATCATATGTTAACATGTATGAAGCAGGCTACAAAATAAGATTAGAAGGCAAAATTAAGTTAAAATCTTGTTAGAAGAAGTTAGATTATTTTTGATTTGGTATGTGCACACTCTTTAGTATGCATGCTAAAGAACATTGTTATAGTATGGAGTTATCATGTTGTGGTGTTCACTGATGCACCTGTTTTGAAAGTCATGGGCATTTTTCCCCCAACTTCCTTGAACAAAGCAAATTCAGCTACACATTTTAAAGTAAAATGCAATGTAAGAGTTACTGCAGATAGTAAGGGTAGTGAGTGATAGATAACTTATTCTAATGAAAAAGACAGAATTTATATTGTTTGACCATTAGATATTATCACTTAACAATATGAATTACACAAAACAAATGTAGTTTTTGAACACTATATAACAGTTACAAGTTTTTGTTGGTAGCCTTTTTTGTATTGTGTTAAGATGTTCTTTATGTTAGAAGAAAAAGTTTTTAAATCTTTTTTTTTTGGGTTGGGTGTAATTTGCACATTGTTTTTTTGAATATAATATGGTGTTGACCTTTTTCTTTTATGTGTTTGACATAATATCAGGAGGTTGTAATAAAGCTTTGTACAATGAGCTATGGCATGCTTGCGCTGGACCTCTGGTCAACCTACCTCATAAAGGGGAGCAAGTTTATTATTTTGTTTGGAATTGTGACAAATAGAATGATATTCAATTTGTAAATATGATTATATACTCTGTAACTTTTCTTTTTCAATATATGAAAAGAGTTTATTATATTTTTATATAAAATATATGTGAATGATATATACTAATATTATAAAATGTCTTTTCGTCTCTAAATTTAGAGACGAAAATTTTCGGTCACAAAATTTAGCAACGGCCGATATATGTGTCCGTCGCTAATTTTTCGCTATTTTCGTTTAGAGGCGGAATTTTATCTCTATTTTTCGTCTCTAATTTTTGATTTCTTGTAGTGATGGTCTGTAAAATTGAGCTAGTCCATTTTGTTTCAAAATAAAATATTATTAGACTATAAATATTATAGGACTAAAATAATATTTTTGGATAAAATGGAGAATTAATTTTCGTCCCAAAAGGAAATAGTCCTGCGCAGGGTTTCTGTAGAAGGCCTTAATGGCCTATTTCTTGGGCTAAATTAAATTAAATATGATCCATAAGTATTATGGACTCAATATATTTGATTTTATTGAATTTGGAATCTATTTAATTAATTAAATTTAAGTCAGTACAGAAAAAGCCCAATTTGTATGCTTTTGTCAAGCCTTATGGTGGAGGCTCATACTTGGTCTAATTAAGCCAAATTAATTAAATATTTAATTATAAAATCTAAAATTAATTTCCAAGATTTTTAAGAGCTTTAATCCTATTGGGCATAGGATTTTAATCTAGGTAGAAATACCTAATTATTGTGGGATTTAACCTAATCTTATTTTTCCGTACCCTAGTCGAAATTCTCCTCTCTAGCACCAAAAAATTTCGACAGCCCCTCTGTCACCCATTCTTGGTTCATTTGTCTCTTCTCTAGTGTGGACAATTATTGGAGGTGTTCTAAAATTGAATACTGTGGTTTGTGACAATCTGGCATGAAGGAAAATCAATTGATCAACAAAATCCACAGGTGAAATTCCAACTTTTAGATTAGCAACATAATTTCAAGGCAAAGATCTTATTTAGTTAGGTTAAAATTTTAAATTTCGTTATGTATGTGATGCATGTAGCTAGATTAATTCCAACATGGTATAAGAATAAGATTTTAGCTATGAATTTTTTTTTCTTTAATTTTGCAAAATAACTTTCTATTTATGAGTTATTTATTTCATGAATTTTTAAAATTTTGATTTTAATGTTCATGAATGTTAGATTAAGAAATATTGATTCCTATAATTCTGTGATTAAAATAAAAAAAAAAGAGGAAAATCGATTTCTAGCACGAGAGAAAATTTCTCTGCGCAGAAGACTATGGAGGGGCTATTCTACTTCAATTTTATTTTTGATCCATGTAAAAAGAATTTTGGTGAAAATTTATAATTTTATTATATGATATTAAACCATAAGATTAAACACAATTGAAATTGGTTAAATTTTGAATGAAAACTAGTGTTACCAAAAAGTTCAGTAAAATTGTATTTTTCATGTGTTCTTCATTAGTTATTGGCTAGAATGAATTTTGGTCTTAATTTTAAGGTACATAAGATGTATTGATGTGTTTTAATTAATTTGATTAATTAATTTGGGCCCTAATTCAATTGGATTGAAATTAGTAGGCTAAAATCAATTAATGAGCTTAATTGAGTCCATAGGCTTAATTTAAATTAGCAGATAATTTGGTGGGTCCGATGAGCTAATTTAAATTAAAATTACAGACCCTAATTAAGATTGTTAATGGATTTTAGGGGATGGAGTGGGCTTCGTACATGCATGGCCCATTCTCAAAGCCCAAATGGCCCAAATGCACAAAACTAACTTGTGTGTGAACATATAATTAAAATTTATAGTGTGGATTTTGGCCCACTCATAATTTTTTGAACCAAATTGATTTTTAATTATTTTAATATGATTAATTAATTAAATAATCAATTTAAATTCAATGGGATTGACAATTAAGATAAGAACATATGCATGCAAAAGGTTTCCTAAAATGGATAGTTTCCAAAATGGAAATAGTTTCCTAATTTAAATAGCTTTCTAAACTTGATCACATTAAGACAATAACTCATAAATAGTTTCAAGAGTTAAAACAAGTTAGGTATTCCTTATATGACTCTAATTTATGCATTAGAATTGCATATATGGATGTATGTTTGGCATGAGAGTTAGTTATGGACTAAAATCCAATGTGATTAAGCATATTGCATGTTTCGACCCATGAGGACTTTTATGTCCCTGCTAATTGTTTTTCTTTGTATATTTTTTTAATTATAATATGCAATTATATTACATAGAATAGAATTAGAATAATAAAATAAGATCACAAGAAATGGAGCAAGGTGGGGTTGAAAGAAGATTGAAGATTTTGTAATATTTATTCTTTGTTTGATCATGTATACTACCTAGGTTAGACCTTTTGATCTCTCTTTTGGCTCGGGGAGGTTAATGTAGTAAAGTCCATAACTAAGCCATATTTGTATGCTTTATATTTATGCGATAGATATAGGAAGCATACCAATGTATGCCAACCATGTGTGATGAGACCAATTAATAAAATTCCTCAAAATAATACTAAGATAAATTAGCCTTCCATTAATTGAAAAAGAACTAGAGTTCTTTATAGTGTGGGTTGTTGACCAAAGTCAAGCTCACATTATATCGAATATATTCAAAACCAATTAATGAACCTTTTTAGCTAACCCATTAGCTTATTGACCAAAGTCAAGGCTAATGGACCTAGAGGTAAGATTGGAGAGTGCATATATGATATGCATGCATCAAGAATTAATAACCCAATGATCTAATAGTTGTGTAGAGACACAAATGGTATGGAGATACCTACATTTCAAGGGTATGCACTATAAGAAAATCAGAATTTCCCGACAGAAATTCCCGATGGAAAGTAAAAAATTTTCGTCGGGAAATTTGATTACCGACGAAAAATAATTCTGTCGGTAATTAACACGTAGACAAAATTTGTCGACGAAAATCTGAATTCCGTAGGCAAATTTGCCGACAGAAATATGAATTCCGTCGGGAAATTTGCCGACAAAAATCTTAATTTCGTAGGCAAATTTGCCGTCATAATTCAAATTTCTGTCGACAAATTTGCCTATTTCTGTAGGCAAATTTGCCTACGGAATTAAGATTTTCGTCGGCAAAATTATTATTATTTTTAATTAATTTTTGAACCCTATAACATTATAACCTGTAATATTAATATCCGAATAATGAAAAGATTAAGATAATATTAAAATTTTAATATCCGAAAATAATATAATATAATTTAAATTGTACCAAGTATATAGTTAATAATTATTTAAAGGACATAATAATAATAATGTATATCTATTACAAAATCCTAACTAAGCTAAAGGTGGTGGTGGTGGTGGCGGCTGACGTGCACGATCAGACTGGTGCTATGATGATTCGACTATACCCCTCAAATTAGTCATCTCACTGCGTAGTTCAGATATTAAGTTGAGTGCACCTTGCCATTGAGCCTGTGATTGTTGCAATTCAGATTGCAGTTCACATATAGTATTTTGAAGTTCATATACTTTGCTAGAAGCAGACCATCTATTAAATGCCATTGTACTTGAGCTGGAGGAATGCAAGTAACAGGTGTTGGCAAAAGAACTTAAGCCAAATATCCGTCCTCGCTGGTCTCTTCCACCAACCATGTCAAAATAAATCTGAGTCTCATCAACTTTTTTAGAATTTTGTGAACGTTGCTGAATTATCTTTTGCACTTGTTTTTGTCATAAAACAAAGGTTTATATTAATTAATGATAACTAATAACTAATATCATCAAAGTATTAGTAAAATATAATAATTTTAACATATATATAAATGTTTGGCTCGTGAATTGACGAATATTTGACCATCATCATTTTTTGTGTGGGTGTGTAAAAAGACCTCACCTGGTGTAGGCGGTTTACCCATCGATGTTTCCCGCAAATAAATAAAAAATAATTAAAGTCATTTTTATTGACTAGTCCTATAAGTTCTCACTAAAATTTTGACAGAGTTTTCCCTAAATTTTGATCAAACCTCCTGTACACAAAGTCAAAAAAGCACTTCTATATCATTTTTATACTAGCATCCAACAACAATTCAAACTCCTAACACAATTTTGCCTTTCCCATCCACCTTTATTCAATTAGGCATTATGTAAATTATCAACAGGTTGCATATATTGTAATAAGAGAACTCTTAAGTAAAACAGTAATGTATTTTATTACTTACAAGTCTTTGTGCATGCTCTCGATGGGACATCGATCCTCCAGTATATAGGCATGAATTGACTCCATCAGGTCCTCCCCGTCTATTATTAGAATTTCGCTCTGAAATGGAAAGTGACTCAGGTGTCGTCTAATATTGTTGCCAGTGTGCCCATATATCTTCAGTTATGTAACGGGGTCGTACACTATCATTGTGTAACCCGCTCACTAATTCTCTATAACATGCTCGGGCACGAGTCTCCCACACACGATACATAATGTGATCAAATTTCTCATCCCAGAAAAATTGTTTCTTATGAAAAATGAAATAGAAAAACATATTGCAAGTAAGTATAAACAATAATTTATTATGTAATTAATGTTATCATAATTTATTACCTTAAATTCTTCAAAATAAAAGTTCTTTGTTTTTTGGGACACCTTCTTCCAGACATAACCATCGTAATCTATTATGTTCTTGAACGTTGTCATCATTGAGCATGAGCACTTCCTGAAGGATTCAAACTAATATACAACAATTTTCATAAAGTCACTAAAAGTAATCTCTATTGTTAAAATCAAAACAAACTTAAATTGTAATCACTTACTCCTTAGCTGTAATGTTGATATAAATTCTTCCATCAACTCTAACTAAGCCAGGTATAGGCTTTTCCGCTACTTCTGTTCCCAAAAACTGAGATGGCATACCTTCAGTGTTTGCCATTGGAGTACATATAGTAATCTGAGTGGTAGAAGGGATGGTCGGTGATGCCATAGCTGGAGTACTAGAAGGGATGCTTCGTGATGCAGCAGCCGGAGTGCTAGTATTAAACACAGGTGACGCATCAGTGGATGGGGTTGATGCCTCACCAATAGTCTCATCTCGTGGCAACCTGAGCCATGGTGGAATCATATTACTCTTCTGTCTCTTATGCATTTTTTACACCTGACATTAAAAAAAATTGATTAGTCAACAAATAGATATTTTCAACTGTATAAAAAACATATCAATTAAAAAAAATGGTGCAATAATAACTCTTCTCACGTGACATGAAATTAGTTAAACTAATTATTCGCTGTCATCATTTAGCTCTAAATCGTAATCACAATCATCCTCATTTTTCGAAGAATAAGATTCAAATTTAGCCTCGTCATCTGATCCCTATCCCGCCAAAGATTCCTCATCCTCTTCATATGAAATGTCCACATATTCATTGTCTGCATTGTTCAAAGTTTCATTATCGTCATAAGTCAGAGTTTCATTGATTTCATGAATGTCCGGTTGTTCCTCTTGAAAAGCATCGTTACTTTCATATTGTTCACTTTGTCCGATAGCTTTCTTTTCAAAAATGCCTCTTGGTTTTACCTTGCAAGCTGACAACCAATCCGATTTATCTCGTTTTAAGATTGGATAAGGGACATAATACACCTGGATCACTTGCATTACCAATACAAAAGGTTCAAAATTACTAAATCTTCTTCGCTGGTTGATATCAATTAAATTGTATCTGCTATGCAGTTTTGTTCCAACGTTAATAGTTAGATCAAACCATTCACACATAAATAATACACAGCATTTTATTGGCAATGCAGGGTAATCAACTTCAAGTATCTCAATAATTTGGCCATAATAATCCATAAATTCCCCTTGTATGCAAACGCCACTGTTTACTGTTGCCTTGTTATGACCATGGCTTTGTGTATGAAATTTGTATCCATTAACGAAATATACAGGATATGATTTAACATATCGTAAAGGTCATTTTGCAAGATCCATGATGAACTTATTCTCAATTGAATTTGCTGATGCCTACAGATTGAAATACTCCAACGTTATTTAAACGAATATTGCATAATTATATAAATCTTTATGTATATTGGAAGTTAATACTTACATATGTCTTGAACCAATGATGAAAATGCTTTTCGACTTCCTTGTTCATGCCATTTTGAGTTATTTCAGGTATTAGCTCTCGTACCCATTCCTCAAATAATCTATAATCACCATATAAGTTGATGTTACACCCTTCACATAGTAAACTAAATTATCAAATTTTATGTATAAATTAAACTTACTGCACGAAAGGTTGAACTTCTTGGAAATTTAATAAAATGTAACTATGGGCAGCTTTTAGTTCTTCCTCTGATAGCATTCTCCTTGTTGAGCTTCCATGTAAACGCTCAGGATACGTAAATATTGATAAGTTTTCATCCTGATTACTTGTTTCACCCCCGTCATCATTACGAGGTAGTTTCCTTTGTCTTGTGTGTACATACGGTTCAAAATAATGCGAACAAAATGTACTTGCTTCCTCAACCAAATACGCATTACATATTGAACCTTCAACTCTTACTTTGTTTTTTACATTTTTTTTCAAGTGAAACAAATACCTACATGACATTTTTTATTCACATTAATTACCATAATAAATTATAATTTAATATAGATTGCGTATTATAGCTAAATACCTCTCAAAGGGATACATCCATCGATATTGAATAGGACCAGCAAGTTTCGCCTCATGTGCTAAATGCACTGGTAGATGCTCCATACAGTCAAAGAAGCTTAGAGGAAAAATCAACTCTAATTTGCACAGTATTACTAGAATTTTCAATTCCAATCTTGCCATGTCTGTCAACTTTATCTCAGATGATGTTAAGGTTTTGAAAAACAAACTTAGCTCGGCTATAGCTTCCCACACTTTAGTCGGCAATAACTCTCAAATGCAATTGGGATTAGCCTTTGCATGAAAACGTGACAATCATGACTTTTTATTCCAAATAATTTGTACTTTCTCATGTCGACGCACCTTGCCAAGTTCGAAACATAACCATTCGGAAACTTTAGTCTTTTTAACCACTCACACAAGACTTCATTTTGTTTTTTGTCCAAAGTATAGCATGCTTTTGAATATTTTCCCATTCGAGCATCTTTTTCTAACTCAGTCCTCCTACAAAACAACTCTAAATCTGCTCGAAATTTTGCATTGTCCTTTGTCTTCCCTTTTATATTTATAATTGTGTTGAACACATTGTCAAAAATATTTTTTTCTATATGCATCACATCTAGATTATGTTGTAACAAATTAGACTTCCAGTATGGCAAATCCCAAAAGATGTTTTTTTTCTCCAATCAAAGTTTTTGTTGATTCTACTATTAACTTTTTCAGCATCGAGTTCTGTAACTTTAAGTAAACCCAATTCATCAATCTCTTGCAAGATTTTCTCACTACCTCTAATAACAGGAGTTGGTGCTTGTACTACTCGATTCTTAATAAACTTTTACTTATTGCATCGGAATGGGTGATCCAGTGGAAGAAATTTCTTATGGTTGTCAAACCAAGATGTTTTTCATCCATTTTGAAGATAAAAAGCATCTAAATCATCGCCATAGTAAGGACAAGTTAATTTCCCAGCCGTGCTCCAACCAGACAATATAGCATAGGCAGAAAAGTCACTGACCATCCACATTAATGCTACTTTTATCATAAAATTCTATTTGAGAGATGCATCATATATTTTAATACCGATATCCCAAAGCTATTGCAATTCAAATATCAACGGCTGTAAGTATATATCAATTTTATGCTTTGGATTCGTAGGCCCTAGAACTATCACCATCAAGAACATATATGCCTCATTCATATTATAAGGAGTAATTATGATTGGCCATGAGGAATATTGTTAGCCTGATTGACCAAAAAGTTGAAACCCGTCAGTGCTCAAACACAGCCAAACATTTTGAGGTTCAACAGCAAAATCAGGATGGATGTTATTGAAATATTTCCATGCAACTGCATCCGATAGATGGCTCATTATTCCATCTGTGTGCTCATGTTCATCATGGCATCTCATGTAAGGTGTAATAATCTCAGATGCATATAGTCTCTATAGTCTCGGGGTTAGCCAAAAATAATACATACGCTTCCAAGGTACCAATTTCTACTTTTTAGTACAATTTCTGGATTTGTACCTAGGTTGACTATAAAATTTGTAATCTTGTAAATCCACATCATCTCCACAAAACAACATACATCCTAACCTATAACAGTCAATTTTCTCAACAAGCAAACCTAGACCTCTAATCAGTTTCTTCATATTGTAAAAATTATCCACCATTTTATGGTCAGGAGGCAACGATTCATTATAAAAAGCAAGAATTTTATTAAAACTTCGATCAAAAATATTACCTTCATATTTTATGTTCAATATTCGAGCGACCGAAAATAACTGAGTCATACTATCACAGTCTGGCCATAATTCTTGATCGGCTAAATTTAGTAAGTCATAGAATTTTATTGCATTTGCGTTGGGTTCTTCGACATGAGGTATATTTTCCCTAAAATCACGTCCAGCTGCATCAAAAGCCATTTGGACATATGGATTTTCAGTAACACCTACATTATATGTCATAAATTCACCCCCTCTGACAACTTCACCCACATTTACTGAAATGTTACCCACATTACCCATCAAGGTGCTACAAATTGATGGTTCACCATGTCATGTCCACTCAAAATAATTTAGAACAAATCATTTTCTTAGCAAATGGAAATACACTTCATCAACAGGAAGATAACTAATGTCTTTGAACTTTTTACATAGACATCTAATTTTTGGGTCGTCCATGTATGCAGGTTAAGAACTTGCATATTCTATAAAAAACTGAAAGTCTTCCACAAATTCAAGATTAATATAACCATCGAGTGTTTTTTTCTATACATCTAAGATCTATTAACGTTACTCATAATTATTACAAATCTGTTATATGAACAAAGTAACTACGTAGTTAGAATTAACTATATCTAGTTACAAATAAAAAAAATGACATATAAGATACAATGCCGGGCTCTAATAAAGTCCTAACGTAATAAAAAATGGGCTGATACCAATTTATTAATTTAGATTCAATCCAATACTAATTTATTGAATAAGATGTAATACAAAATTATTTGAGGCAAATGGTGGCCATGTTAAATTTAGTAATGCCATTTAATTTGCTGAATCAAAATAAATACAAAACTTGAATTATAATAATCATCATCATTACAATAATAATAATAATAATAATAATAATAATAATAATAATAATAATAATAATAATAATAATAATAATAATTATAATTATAATTATAATGCAAAATTTAATTCCTCAAATATGTAGTTTTGTTATTGATTAAAAATAATAATACTAATAATATTCTTAAAAAAATATTAAGATTATTATATTTTAATAATAATAACAATAATAAATTTATCAGATTATTATTTAATAATAATATAATTTTATAAAATTATTCATATTATTATTTTATAATATTAGTTAACATTATTAAATAATAATAATAATAATAAATTTTTCATATTATTATTTAATAATAATAATCATTATAATAATACTAATAATAATTAACATAACTATTTAATAATAATAATAATAATAATAATAATAATAATAATAAAAATAATAATAATAATAATAATAATAAAAATAATAATAATAATAATAATAATAATGATGATGATGATGATTTAGATTATTATTTAATAATAATAATAATTAAAATTATTATTTAATAATTATTATTATTATTATTATTATTATTATTATTATTATTATTAACATTAATATTTAATAATAATAATAATAATAATTAACATAACCATTTAATAATAATAATAATAATAATTCAGATTATTATTTAATAATAATAATTAAAATTAATATTTAATAATAATAATAATAATTAACATAACCATTTAATAATAATAATAATTAACATAACCATTTAATAATAATAATTAATATTAATAATAATAATAATAATAATAATAATAATAATAATAGTAGTAATAATAAAATTTATAATATCAAAAAAAAAAACCAAAAACCAAAAACCATAAAACATACTTACCTCACGACAGGGAGAAGCGCCGACAGTAGGAGGCGGAGCCAAGGAGCAGCGGTGGCACTGCAGGGAGGTGGAGATCCACGGCAAGGAAACCGATGACACACGGGAAGGGTAGATTGGAGGAGGAAGATCGGGGGGAAAGGGAAAGAGGGAAATCAGGGGGAAAGGGAGGAAATAGGGGAGGGGAGAATGGCGCTGGAGGGGGACGGCAGATCGGCGCCGGGGGGAGGGGGAAGGGGAGATCGGCGCCAGGAGAGAGTCACGCCAGAGCTGCCGCGCAGGAGAGAGGTGAGGGAGGAGAGAGGAGAGAGAAAAGAGGGAGGAGTGAGAGAACTTAAATAACACATTTAGCGACGGAATAATTTTTCGTCACTAAAATAAAATAATAATTTTTTTGAAAAATTTTAGCGACGCAAAATTTAATCTGTGACTATATTTAGCGACTTAGCAACGAAAATATTTTTCTTCGCTAAATTAATTTAAAATATATTCATTTTTTTTGGTGATCGAAATGAATTATATAGCGACGGAATATATTTTCCATCGCTATATTTAGCGACAAAATTATTTTTCCGTTGCTAAATTAAATTAATTTTTTTTCACAATTTTTGGCGATAGTATTTATATTCCGTCTTTTAGCGCCACATTTAGCGACAAAAAATTTTTCTGTCGCTGATTTTTGTCGCTAAATTTGGAGAGAATTTATCGCGCCATTTTTTGCTACGAAAATATTTTTTCGTAGGTAAATAGTGACGGAATATTTTTTCTCCTCTAAATAGCAAGAGAAAAACAATTTCGTTGCTATTTAGCGACAGAAAAATTTTTGTCGCTAAATTTTCGTCGTAAATTTTATATTTTCTTATAGCGATGGGATTTTATTTGTTGACCAAAGTTAAGGTCAACTTTTATATCAAGGATTGGATATTGGCCTATTAGGAAAATCGTCGGGTTTTTTTGGATCACATAGTGAGGGCTATTGGTTCGCAATAAAATAGTGAGACTTAAATGAATTAATTAAAGACCAAATTAATGCATGCATTTACATGATCATACTCTTATACAAGTTTATTTCTTCATATATTAGGACTTCATCATAAGCACTTCTCACATATATCTACGTTCAATTTTGGATAACAAGCTAGTTGGCAGCAATTACTTGGATTAGATTAAGTGAGAATCATTCTCAAGGCCGAAAAGGTCCATTATATCTTGGATCAAGATCCACCGCCACTTCTATCTCATAATGCCACTGATGAGATCAAGGGCATTTATCATAAATACATTAAGGATAGTGAAGCAGCAATATGTATAATGCTTGGTGCTATGTCCTCAAAGCTTCAGAAGCAACATGAGAAGATGGATGCTAAAACCATCATTTTATAGTTATAGGAGTTTTATGCCACTCAAGAAAGAAGCGAGCAATATGACATTGCTAAAGCCCTTTTCAGTTGTAAAACGGTGGAGGGCATTTCAGCTGCAACACATGCATTGAAGATGTATGGGTACATAGAGCACTTGGGTAGGCTTGGATATGTTATGGATAATGATCTATACATAGACCCAATCTTATACTCGTTGGCTCCAAGTTTTGCACCATTTATGCTAAACTTTAACATGAATAAGATTTAATTTTTTGTATCTGAGCTTATTAATATGCTTAAGACAACTAATGGATCACTCAAGAAGGATTCAAAGTCAGTCATGGTTGTCTCTTCTACTAATAAGGGCAAGAAGTAGAAGAAGAATGCAGCCAAAGTGCAGCCCAAGCATGGTGGTATATCTAAGAAAAAGGCTGCCAAGAAGGAGAAGAATCATAAAGGGACTTGCTTCAATTGTGGAAAGGATGGCCACTAGGAAAGAAACTGCAAGGTCTACTTAGATTCTCTCAAAGAGAAGAAGCAGGCTAAGGCTTTAACTCTAGGTATTCATATGATTGAAATAAATACTTAGTTTAGTACTTCTAAGAAATCTTAGGTATTAAATACTAGATGTGGATCTTACTTATGTAATGATCTGCAGTGTCTTTGAAGCAGTAGAAGAGTCGCAAAGGCGGAGATATGTCTGCAGTCAGCTATTGGGCAGAACATTTCTACACAAATTGTGGGGACTTATCACTTGCCTCTTCCAAGTTGATTAACACTGGAGCTTAAAAACTGTTATTATGTTTCAGTTTTATCTAGAAGTATTATTTCTTTCAGTTATTTATTGAATGATTATGGCATTTCTTTAAATAAGGATAAGAGTTGTTCCATTTTTAAGAACAATATGTTTTATGTTAATGCAATTGTTGAGAATGGAATATTTGTTCTTGATTTAAATAAAAAAAGTTCATAATATGAATACGAAGAGAATAAAACAAGAAAATCTAAATACTCATATTTATGGCATTGTCGTTTAAGCCATATAAATGAGAAACGCTGACCAAGTTACACAAGTTTGGTAATTTGGGATCATTTGATTATGAATCATTTGATACAAGTGAGTCTTGCTTATTAGGCAAAATGACTAAATTACCCTTTACTAGTAAATGAGTACGATCAAATGATACATTGGAACTCATACATTCAAATGTATGTAGTCCAATGACTTCACATGCTAGAGGAGGTTATTCCTACTTCATATCCTTCATAGATGATTACTCCAGATATGGATATATCTATATAATGAAGCATAAATCTGAAGCTTTTTTGAAAAGTTCAAAGAGTTCAGAAATGAAACAGAGAAACAACTTGGTAAAAGTATTAAGACACTTAGATCAGATCGAGGTGAAGAATACTTAAGCCAAGAGTTTCAAGATTATCTTAGAGATAATGGAGTATTATCTCAATGGACTCCACCATATACACCACAACATAATAGTGTATCTAAGAGGAGGAATCAAACACTATTGGATATGGTTCGATCCATAATGAGCCTAGTAAACTTGTCAAAGTCTTTTTGGAGTTATGCACTGAAATTTGTTGTTTATGCATTAAACAGAGTTCCTAGCAAGTCGATTGATATTACTCCATATGAGATGTGGAACAACAAAAAACCCACACTTTCTCATATTAAGATATGGGGTTATCCTATTTATGTGAAAAGAACAGTGTCAGAAAAACTGGATGCTAAGTCTGACAAATATTTATTTCTAGGATATCCAAGAAAAACAATTGGATATTACTTCTATCATCCCTTGGAACAAAAGTTGTTTGTTTAAAGGCATGTTGTCTTCTTAGAAAGAGACTTCCTTCTAAGAAAGGACAGTGGTAGTAGAATTGAACTTATTAAAGTTCAAAACCCACAAATTAAAGTAGATCAACTGGTTTAACCCTAAATTGAATCTCATAATGATGAGTGTTGACAGTATTTTATAGTTAATTTAGATAAGTTTTAAATCAATTTTTATATTAGAATTGTAGTTTTGTAATTAAGTTCTATTATCTTTTTATTTTTTTTTGTTTTTTTAGTTTTTAATTATAAAATTGGTTTATTTATTTTAATTTTGGTGGTTTCCAGGTTTTATACAGGATTTCCTAGTTTCAGTCTATTTTCCTACTTGGCTTTATCCTTTTCCTTCCAGAATAAGACGTATAGCTTTCCTATTCAGATTAGGATTCTTTCTCTCCTAAAAAAGGATTTCCATCTCAAATTGGAAAGGGATTTTTTATTGTTCTTTTGACGTGCGCAAGCTTTGGAGATCAAAAAGAAATTATACGGATTGGAATCCGCAATCACCAAGATTATCATCTTAATTCAAGTTTCTAGTTTGCTTTAATTATATTATTGAAGTTGATTTGTTATTTTGGATTGTTTGACATGATTAACATGAACTAAATTTCTTTAAGGGTTATCTTTGATGTAGCTTGAATTCTCACTCTTTTGAATTATTTTAATTAGTTTTCTTTACTTTTGCAATTGTTTGTAATTATGCTTAATGCTATCAATTAACTTACCATTGATTGAGTGGTTTATTTTCTTAAGATTAGTACGAAAGGAAAATTTTAAGATTGGATTTGAATTGTAAATAACACAAGAACATAGTTTGAATGGAAATAATATAACTTAACTTGTGGGAATTTATTGAAAATAATCATACTTTTAAATTCATTCGTTAATATCTAATAGGAATTAGTGAATAAGTCTAGCATGGCTTAGGAAAGCATGTTAAACATTTTAGGATTATTCTTTCCTTTTTTAAGTAATTAAATTTGATTGCTAATAGTTATAATTGAAAAAGGTAGATTCAAGTGAACTCAAAGATACCCTTGCTTCTCGTCTATTGATTTCTTTCAATCTCTCAATTGTTTGTGTGATTTTATTATTACAATTATTATTTATTTTAATCAATTAAGTTTTGCTTGTCTAAATAATAGAAAATTATTATAATTTTGGTACTTAGTCTTCAATCCTTGTGGGAATGATAACTCATTCACTCTTTATTAGTTGAATTGATTTCGTATACTTGCGAAAATCACCAACAATGAGATTACAGTTGAACCTGAATATACACAAGTTCCTAAAAAATCTACTAGGATACGTTCTATCCCACTGAGATATCAATTCCTCGTAGATTCAAATAAGAACCTAACTGTAGTAGAGGACAATGAACCTATAAGCTATCAAGAAGTTTTGAATAATTCAAAACATGAATTATGGCTTAAGGCTATGCAGTCCGAAATGAACTCCATGTATGAGAACAAAGTATGGACTTTAACTCAACCACCTGAAGAATAAAACCCATAGGGTGCAAATGGGTCTTCCAGAAGAAGACTGACATAGAAGGTAATGTAATTACCTACAAGGCTCGTTTGGTAGCTAAAGGTTATTATCAAAGAGAAGGTATTGACTTTAATGAAACCTTTTCACCAGTAGCAATGCTTAAGTCCATTAGAATACTTTTAGCTATTGTTACTCATTATGACTATGAGATTTGGCAGATGGATGTGAAGACAGCTTTCTTGAATATAAATTTAACGGAAGAGGTGTATATATCATAGCTTGAGGGTTCACATTTGGTAATAGTGAAAAAATATGCAAGCTTCAAAGATCCAGCTATGGATTGAAGCAAGCATCTAGGAGCTGGAACATCCAATTCAATGAGACAATAAAAAAGTTTAGTTTCTCATAGAATGAGGATGAACCTTATGTATATATGAAAGTTAGTAGGAGTGCAATCATTTTCCTTATTCTATATGTGGATGACATATTGATCATGGAAAATGACATCTTTATTCTTCAATCAGTTAAAATTTGGTTATCCAAACAATTCTCCATGAAAGATCTTGGAGAAGTATCCTATATTTTTAGAATAAGGATCTATAGAAATAAATCCAATAGGTTGATAGGTCTTTCACAGTCTACATACATAGATAAAGTATTGGAAAGGTTAAATATGGATCTTTCTAAGAAATGATTTATTTCCATGGTACATGGGAAGCACCTTTCTAAGTCTATCTGCCTTAAGACATAAGAGGATAGAGAGAACATGAGTAGAATAGGTTCTATAATGTATGCTATGTTATGTACGTGTCTAGATGTAGCATTCACTTTGAGTGTCACAAGCAAAGTCCAATCCAATTATGCAGAGGAACACTAAAGTGCAGTCAAGAATATCCTTAAGTACTTGAGAAGGACTAAGGATATATTCTTGGTATATGGAGAGAGCGATTTACTAGAAGCAGGTATACTGATGCCAGCTTTTAGTCTAATAAAGATGACTGTAAATCACAATCAAGATTTTGTGTTCGTAATAAGAGGAGGAACAATCAGTTGGAAAAGTTTCAAACAAGAGACGACTGTTGCTTCTACTATAGAAACTGAGTACAATACTGCTTCAGAGGAAGCTAAGGAAGCAAGATGGATCAAGAAATTTATTACTGAACTAGGAGTGGTGCCTAGTGATAAGTTGTAATTATATATATATATTGGGTTATTTCTTGGTGTAATTTTGTGTTTTATTTGTTAATTTTAATCTTTATTAGTTTAGTTTTTGTTATTTTATTAGTTTATTATGTTTTTATAAATTTTAATAAGTTTTGGGATGTTTCAGGCATTTTATTTCAGTCCAGAGCTAATTTGGAAGTGCTGAGCTGATTTTAGGAGAAATTGGTGAAGAAGGCAGATTTTTGTCTAAAGACAGCTGTGCTTTTAGACTGTGTTATTCAACTTTTAGCATTGCGGAGAACAACCCAGAACACTGTTGTGTTTCTCGTAAAATACAGCTGTGTTTTTCAGCCAGAGGCGTGCACAAAGCAGTCCAGTTTTGCACAAATCAATGCCCAAAGCATAGCTGTGTTTTCTCTGAAAATACAATTGTCCCCTAGTTTTCACAAAATCACGCATAACGCAGAAACCCTAACCCTACGTATTTTATTTAAAAACACAGTTGCATTTTCCAAAATACAGCTGTGCTTTTCTGTAGACTATAAAATCAGCGCGTTTCATCTTTCAAAAGAAAAAGGTAGATTTAGAGTAGGAGACCTAGATAGATTTAGGAGCAGACTTTTATTTTTCTTTTAGGTTTTATTTCTTCATATTAAATACTTTTCTTAGGCTAGATTAAATTTTAATTTCAGTTTGATTTGTAAATAATTTAGTTTAAACTAGTTTATATTTATATTTTGGGATTCAAGGAGATTTCAAGGTTGAAGAAGAAGGAGCTTCAAGAGCTATTTTCTCTCTCATAAAGGGTGTACCTAAACTCTAAATTTCTTTATTTTATGATTATATTCTTAATGTTAGAGTATTTTTTTGTGCTTGATAATTCTTGAATCATACTTTGTATTTGAAATTTTGGGTTTAATAAATATTTTCATATTTTCTTTTATTTCTCTTGTTATATGTACATTTATGATGATGATTGGAGCTAAATTCGAAAATTGTTGTAAGTGTAAATGCTCTGTTCTTTTAGGATATGCATCTATTTATCTAACTGAGTCCAGAATGGTAGGTTAGGTTTATGTCTATTGATTTTATTAAGTTCAGAATAGTGAGAAATAGATGGGTTTGAGATAGCTGAATCCAGATTTGGTAAGTTATCTCAGATTTAGGATTTAGTAACTCGAACTGATGCTAATCAATGAATTAAATCCAGATTTGGTAGGTTTATTAATTAGAATAACTGAGTCCAGATTTGGTAGGCTTGGGTTTAGATGGGTTGTCCAAAATTACATGTTTATATTATTTTACCCATGTCCAATTGCAATTTATGAGGATAGAATCTCCTAAGCAGCCAATTCACACTTATTTGATTTCTTGATGAATGTTTTTATAATTAATTATTATTTTATAATTTTAATTTCTTTCTTAGCTTAGAACTTCCCACCATCAAATTTAGGGATATCTCAGATTAATACCGCTCAACCATAGGTATTTAATTTAACAATCCCTTTTTCCATGGGTTCAATATTCGCAGGTTTTTAATTATACTTGCTATATTACTTGTCGATTCGGTACACTTACCAGATCCGATCAAGTTTTTGGCGCCATTACTGGGAAAAAGCGGTGTTATTTGTTAAATATCTTTAGTTGAGTTAGTCTGAGATTTTTATTTTTCTTTATTTTAAGTTGGGGTTTATCTTTGCAGGAAGATTTTGAGTCATTTTCAAAATGATGCGGAATAATGTCCTAGATTATTAGTTAGTCCTTTTAAGAGTAGAAATGAGTGATATGATGAAGGAGATGCAAGAATTACAACAATTGCGTGCACTTTCAACAGTTTTTTATTCACCATCCTTTAAAGATCCATATTCTCCATGGGAATCACAAGAGTCTGACTCTTCCAAAGTCATAGTTCTTCTAGACTACATAGAGTGTAGAGAGAAGCAATTTCAAGCGGAGAAGAAAGGGTGGAAGGCTACAATTAACTATCAAGAAAAATGATCAAAACTCAAGAGAATCTATTGAGGAGTCAAGAATTGGGGATCCAAAATTTGGAATCCAATCTGGAGCTTTTAATTGTCTCTTCGGGTGATCAAAGTGATGGTGGTGAATTAAGTCATACACCTATGAAGTTACAACAAATTTAAAAGATTTTGAGGATGGGTTGCATGAAGAGAAGGAGGAGCTAATCGTTATTGAGGACAAATCTTGTGTTTGTTTGGAATCTAACTTTAATTTTTCTGTGTAGGATATTACACCAAAGGAGTAAGAATTGTGCAATTCTCAAATGGAAGCCCTGGATTTAGTTCATTTGAAGAATTTATTTAGGCTAGAAGAACCCAAGGTGGTGTCCATTTTCAGTGAACCCAAGGTGGTGTCATACTTCATTGAAGACATGGAATTTCCTGCCTTGGTGGTTTTCGATTTGTTTCTCTTGTTGATCGGGGAAAATGAGGAGCAGAGACCGGAGAGACCATTGTTTGGATCACAAGATCGTCCGCTTAAGAGTAACACGAGTCAAGCTGAGACTCTATAAACTAAACTTTTCTAACTCTTTTTCTTTAATTTTATGGCATTTATTTGTGTATTTGAGTTTTGTGTTTTAATTTTTAGTTGTTTTTTTTTTTTAATTTTTGTTTTTAGGATTTAAATTTTTTCTTGAATTTTTGTGTGTTAGAATGTTAATTTGTTGTTTTAATGTTTAATTTGTTGGTTTTTAATTTTTGGTTTTGGTTTGTTTTATTATTTTGGAAATTGACAGTGAGAATAATTTGGAATTCCAAATTTTGCAGCAAATTGTGTAAAATGAGACAGTAGCATTTTATACGGCAGTAAGGTCAGTTGTGAAAATATAGCTGTGTTTTGAAAAGCACAGTGGTGCTTTCTTTTGAAAAATGCCGATACAATGTGCTGAATAAAAACACAGTTGTGCTTTCTTCAAAGACACAGCACGATGTTTTTTTTAAATCGCGCTGCTCTCATTTCTTTTCTCCCCTGTTCTCCTCTGTTCTTCATTTTTAAATTTCTCTCTTATTTTTCTTTGATCTTCACTAGAAAGCAAAACTGCTTTCAGGTAATTTGAATTTGATTTTCGTTCAAGTGCTGAAATTTAATTTATTTTTGGGCATGTCATTTCTGAATTTCTTCTCCTTCTTGCGAAAAATTTGAACTTGATCTCTTTTGTACGAAAATTCCAAATTTTAAGGTTAAGATTAAGAGTACTCTCTCTCCTATTATTTCTCTTCCAAATTTTTTTAAGTGAGTTAGCTAATTTCTACAGATTCTAGGTACGCGTTATACCACCTTGTTCATTCATTTTTTTCTTTTTCTAATTCAATTGTGCACTGAGCTTTGATCAAGAAATTGTGTTGTTTTGACTTTGTTAATTGATATACATTGTGCTTTAAAATTTAGTTTATAATCTTGCTCACCAAGTGATTAATAAATTGCCTAAGTGAGAAGTTCATGTCAATTTTGGGCTTATAGCGTGACTAATTCAACATATTTGTTAATTTATTCTTTACAAACCTGTTAATATGATCTGTTAAGATAATTTCAAATTATGTTGGCATGGATGTAGTTGCTTCAACATGGAAATATGTCACTTTTAGCACATTCACAGCTGACTGAGAACTTTCTATAACACCCCTTAACTATACGTAGAGAACTTCACCCTACGAAGAGGATGAAGGTCCCCAGTAGATAAGGGTTGCCACCCACAGACGCTCAAACAGAATCAATCATTGCACACCAATTACATATACAAATGAATAAATTAAAATTTCATAAGTTATCTGAGAAAAAGACCATGGAGCAAAATATTGCATTTCATTAATATGATAAACGTGGCTTTACATATTCCAAAAGATATAAAAGTGCCTCAGCACCACAGAATGATTACATATACTAGTAACAAAATCAGTTATAAAATATCCTTTACATAGGTTCAATAGTACATGACTATAATATATGTATACAAAAAGAATACAAGGCCTAATTACAAAATCTTCTATCCACTAGTTGTGTTGGCCCTGCTGATGCGAAACCCTCGGTTCAACCCTTTAAAACCTTCCACACCTGCACGGATAAAACATCCGTGCTAAGCGAAATCGCTTAGTGGGGAAACAAAGATGCACAAAGACCACTCATAGTGGCGTCAACAAATAATCACAAGCGAATGGCAAAGGTAATTGTTAAGATGTCATAAGTTAACTTAACACATAACAGTATTATAGTCATATTATCCCCAATAAGCAATAATTCAGAAATTCACATATAATAACAAATAACTCTATTGCACCTGCTATATCAAAACAATGGATAACAAGTACGCGTAGATACCCGAAGGTATTAACAGTATTCTCATAACACATAGATACCCGAGGGTATCAAAATAATCTTTTAATTTTGTTTCAAAATAATTTTCGCGTAGATTCAGTACAAAGGGATCACGAAGATCCAGTCGGGGGACCTGATCAGGGTCCAAATCATACACTAGCTGTAGCAACACTAGCTCTATTAGGCATGCCTAACTATCCACTTATTCGACTCTAGCAGGTCATGCATAATCCAAGGCATATTTCAATTCATAACATATGTTTGCATCATGTTTTATTCATGATATAGGAAGCTTATAAACACATTCACATATATATATAGACTATACATAATTCTAGAAGTAATGTAAATTGGAAAGTTAAGTATTGTAATCATAAAAGAGAAGTCAAAAGAAAAGCTAGAGGGTGTCGCGCTCGTGACAGAGGCGAAGTTGGCCTCCTGTCGCGCTCGCGGCAAGCCTCACGCTCGCATGGAGACAAAAACAGATCTCACTGTCGCGCCCGCGATAGTGAGTACCCGCAAGAGCTATCGCGAGCTCGCACCCAGGCGCGCACTCACGACATAAGCTTGGCCAAACACTGAGCTCTCTGTCGCGATCGCGATGACGGCGTGCTCGCGACAGGGAGTTCCTGCTGTGCACGCCCGGCCGCTCGCAGCTCGGCATGCGCGATAGGACAGAGATCACCGAGCTCTGTCGCGATCTCACGACATCATCGCGCTCGTGACAGAGTCGAGATTTCCACTCCCAACGCCAAAATCTGTAGAAATTCATTCTCCACTTTCACCCACTCACTCATTTGGTTCCAAAACTTAGTTCTAAGTAAAATCCTTCATTCAAATCATTATACACAACATAAACATGCCCTTTGAACTCATTATTGTCATCAATTCCAATCATAATACAGAAATCATCAAAATACACAAAATAAACAAACGTTCCCAAACCTCAAAATATGACGTTTCAATCTCGAGCTCCACTACCACTCGCGATATCCTTGCCTTTCGTCTCCTTAGGCGGAATCTCTGAACCACAAAACCTAGCAAAAACCAGAATTCAAACTCCAACACACACACTTAGGTATAAAACTCACTTAAAGAAAAGAAGAAGGAAGGACACTAAATCACAAACTTACCAACCAGCTCAAGCTATCCCCAACTCACCACAGCTCACCCAATGCCAATAAAAGAAGAATTATAGAAAGAAACAAAGAGAAAGAATAAGAGGATGAAGAAGTAACAGGAAGAGAAGGAAAAGAAGAAGAAAACAGGATAAGAACAAGGGGAAGAACAGCTGTCCTTTTTCTTCTCTCTCCCATGCCACATGGCAACTCCCCATTGGGCCACATACTAACTGCATCTAACTCCCATCCTTCAAGCTACACTCAAGACTAATCTCTTAATCATACACTACTCCCATACACTCACTCACACCTAACTATAGCCCATAACACACTACTCTAATACACTCACTCACACTAAAACACAACCCAACTAAAGCATAATAACAAATTAATTTAACCAAAAATAAACACATGCTCAAAATATGCCACACATATTTACACGCACACAAGGCTCACTCTACTAGGGTGGTTTCGGGGTGTTACAATACTCCCCTCCTTAACAGAATTTTGTCCTCGAAATTCTCACCTGATCCAAATAGTTGAGGATACTGAGTCCTCACTGCCACCTCCGGTTCCCAGGTCGCTTCCTCAACACCATGATGTTGCCAAAGCACTTTTACCAACGGTATCTGCTTATTTCGAAGCTGCCTGACTTCTCTAGCCAAGATCTCTTTCGGTTTTCAAAAGAAAAATCTGACTGAACCCGAATATCTTGCACTTTGAGCACATGTGCTGGATCTAATCGGTAGCGACGGAGCATAGATACATGAAAGACATCATATAACTTGGCTAATTCCGTCGGTAATGCTAACCGATAAGCTACTAGACCTACTTTTTCTAAAATCTCATAGGGTCCGATAAATCGGGGACTCAACTTTCCTTTCTTTCCAAAACGAAGAACTTTTCGCCATGGAGAAACTTTCAGAAAGACCTTATCACCGACTTCATACTGGATATCTCTACGCTTCAAATTAGCATACGATCGCTGTCTGTCTTTAGCTGCTTTCAGATTCTGTTGCACAATTCTAACTTTCTCTTCCGTGTCTCTTACTATCTCCGGACCTATTATAGCTCTTTCCAACAATTCAGTCCAACACACTGGTGTTCTACATTTCCGCCCATACAACACCTCATAAGGAGCCATTCCGATGCTTGCTTGGTGATTATTATTATAGGCGAATTCCATCAGAGGCACATATCAATCCCAACATCCTGAAAAGTCCAAAGCACAACCCCGAAGCATGTCTTCAAGAATCTGAATAACTCTCTCGGACCGACCATCGGCCTGAGGATGAAACGCTGTACTGAAGTTTAACTGAGTACCCAAAGCTGACTGAAGTTCTTTCCAAAAATTGGATGTAAACCGAGGATCTCGATCCGACACAATGGATAACAGAACACCATGAAGCCTGACAATTTCTCTCACATATATCTCTGCCAACTTATCCATAGAATAATCCAACCGAACAGGCAAGAAATGCGCTGACTTTGATAATCTATCCACTATAACCCATACTAAGTCATGCTTGCGCTGCGTCAACGGTAAGCCAGTCACAAAATTCATCGTAACATCGTCCCATTTCCACTGAGGAATGGGTAAGGGGTTAAGCAAACCCGATGGAACTTGGTGTTCGGCTTTCGCTTGCTGACACACTAAACACTTTGAGACAAAATCCACTATATCCTTCTTCATACCTGGCCACCAATAATGCTGCTTGAGATCTCGATACATCTTATCTCCACCCGGATGCATAGTAAAAACTGATGAATGGGCCTCATGCAAAAGCATCTTCTTCATATAACTCACATCCGGTACACATAACCGATTCCCATACTTAAGCACTCCTTTCCCATCTACTGAAAATTCAGTTCGCTTACCATTTTTCACCGCTTGATAAACACACTGCAAAATAGGATCACTTAACTGTGCATCCACAATCTCTTACCTCAAACTCGGTCTAGCTTTTAACTGAGCAATCAATGTGCCTTCTGAATCAAATCTCCACCTTCCTCTGCTAACAGACAAAGACGAAATTGACTTTCTGCTAAGAGCATCCGCCACCACATTTGCTTTACCCGGATGGTAGTCAATAATACAATCATAATCCTTGAACAGTTCTAACTACCTTCGCTGTCTCAAATTTAACTCTTTCTGGGTCAGCAGATACTTCAAACTCTTATGGTCAGTGAAGATTCTATACTTTTCTCCATACAAATAGTGCCGCCACACCTTAAGCGCAAACACTACCGCCGCTAACTCTAAATCATGCGTCGGATAGTGTTGCTCGTGAGGCTTCAACTGCCTGGAAGCATAGGCGATCACCTTGCCATCTTGCATCAGAACACAACCCAAGCCCACTCTAGAAGCATCACTATACATGGTGAATTCCTTACCCAACACAGGCTGCGTAAGCATAGGAGCCTTAATCAACATTTCTTTCAACTGATCAAAAATGGTTTGACACTAATCAGACCACACAAACCTTACTTCTTTCCGGAGAAGTCTAGTCAAAGGTGAAGCTAATACTGAGAACCCCTTGACAAAATGCCTGTAATAGCCAGCCAAACCCAGAAAACTTCTTACTTCTGGCACATTCTTAGGCAGTGACCAACTCACAATCGCCTCTACCTTAGATGGGTCTACCCGAATACCATCAGCTGAAATCACATGTCTAAGGAAGGTCACTTCTTTTAACCAAAACTCACACTTACTGAGTTTAGCATAAAGCTGATGATCTCTCAACACTTGTAATACCAAACGGAGATGTTCTTCATGTTCCTTTTCATTCTTTGAATAAACAAGAATGTCGTTAATGAACACCACCACAAACCGATCCAGATACTGCCTAAAGGCTCTGTTCATTAGATCCATAAAAGCTACGGGCGCATTAGTCAAACCAAATAGCATCACTAAGAATCCATAGTGACCATAACGCATCCAAAAAGTCATCTTCGCCACATCTGTATCCTTTACCCTCAACTGATAGTAACCCGATCTCGGGTCTATCTTGGAGAACACTCCTGCCCCTCTCAACTGATCAAAAAGATCCTTAATCCGCAGTAACGGATACCTATTCTTTACCGTAATCTTATTAAGCTACCTGTAGTCTATACACATCCGCAATTTTTTGTCTTTCTTTTTAACGAACAAGACCGGAGCACCCCACGGAGACACATTAGGCCGGATAAATCCTTTATCCAAAAGTTCTTGTAACCGACTCTTCAGTTCTTTCAGTTCCACTGGAGCCATCCGATACGGAGCCTTAGAAATCGGAGATGCTCCCGGTATAATCTCCACTGACAACTCTACTTCCCTCTCTGGAGGTAGCCCCGGTAATTCTTCCAGAAATACATCTTCAAATTCCCTCACGATTGGAATATCTTGCATTTTAACTTGCCCTCTGCGCGAATCCATAACTAGTGCCAAATACGCTTCACATCCTTTCCTCATGAACCTCATAGCCTTCATTGCTGAAACAACATTATGTAACGAACTACTTCCCTCACCTTTCACAATCACGGGTAACTGATCTTTATCTTTGAGAACCACAACCTTCCTGTGACAATCCACTATAGCTCGATGCTTAGCTAACCAATCCATCCCCAAAATAACATCAAACTCATGAAACGACAACCAAATCAAATCAACTGCAAACTCCATGCCTTGAATTCTTAAAGGACAATTCCTACAAACTCGGTTCACAATAACACTCTGACCCAACGGGCTAGACACATGAATCTCATAGTCCAATCTTTCCTCACTCCCCAAACTAGCATCCAACTTACTAGAACACAAGTAAGAATGAGTAGAACCCGGATCTATCAAAGCATACACTTCAGAATTAAACAATAAAAACTTACCGGCAATTACTTCCGGTGCGTTCTGCTCATCCCTGGCTTTCATGGCATAGGCTCTACCAGCTGTCGGAACGGGGCGGTCCACAGACTCAGATAGCTCTCTCTCTCGAGGCCGTCCACCATGACCCCGTCCTCTACCCCTACTACGGCTACCTTGGGGAGCATTAGATCCTGTTCGACTACCTTCTTGTTGACCTGGAGCATTCTCACGCAGATTCGGGCAATTAGCAAGGAAATGATCCGTACTACCACACCTGAAGTATCCTCCGGTCAGCCATCTACATTTGCCCCAATAGCGCTTACTACAATAAGAGCATTGAGGCATGGCATCGCCTCTACCACCAAAACCTCCTCTAGCCGCGCCTGATCCTCTAGAAGAGTCCTATCTCCTCCCTCTAGTAGCCGGACTAGCAGGAGACTCACCCACAGTATTCCCTTGAGATTCTCTTGATCTTTTCCCTAAAGAAGAACTACCTCTGGAAGTCTTCTTCCTCAAAGCTTTCTCTCTCAGAACATTCTCAAAGCGCTCCGCTCTCAAAGCCGCCTGAACCAGCTGATAATAGCTAACATTCGGGGTAGACATCAAAGAAACTAGCATTGCCTTCAAAGATTCATTCAAACCCGCCTCGAAATGTTGACACCGAAACTCATCAGTAAGAATTTCTGGTGGTGCATACTTACTAAGTCTATTAAACTCATTCTCATAATCTGCCACAGACATCACCCTCTGCCTGAGACTCAAGAACTGCGCCCATCTGGCTTCTTTGAATGCCTTAGTTACATACTTATTTTGGAACTCCTTCTCAAAGAACTCCCATGACAAAGGCTCGGGAAGCTGAGGCTGACTGAGCACTAGCCTCCACCAGTCATAAGCAAAACCTTGCAACAGTGACACTACACATTCCACTTCTCTATCTGGCGAACATCTGACTTCCCTTAACACCCGTTTCACTTTATCAATCCACATCTCGGCTTTATCCGATTCATCTAAGCAGGTACCGAAGAAATCCTCAGCTCCATACTTCCTCATATTCTCAATAGGTGCCCTAGGTGCAGTTACTCTCTCCAACACCCTGGCCGTATCTTGGGATATCTTAAGCATCGCTTCAAAAAGAACCACAGGGGTCTCTGGTGGCACCCTTGGAGGTTGAGCCAGACCCGAAACTGATGGATCTTGCTCTTGGGGATTCGCACTCTCGGCTGACCCCTCAAGCGATCCACGAGCAGACTCCATCGCTACAACACACAAAGCACAGTTCGCATCAGGCCAACACAACTCGAACAGATTTTCTATGATACTCTAGCCCAGAAACGTCTAAACCTATTGCTCTGATACCACAAAATGTAAAGCCCCTTACCTATACGTAGAGAACTTCACCCTACGAAGAGGATGAAGGTCCCCAGTAGATAAGGGTTGCCACCCACTGACGCTCAAACAGAATCAATCATTGCACACCAATTACATATACAAATGAATAAATTAAAATTTCATAAGTTATCTGAGAAAAAGACCATGGAGCAAAATATTGCATTTCATTAATATGATAAACGTGGCTTTACATATTCCAAAAGATATAAAAGTGCCTCAGCACCACAGAATGATTACATATACTAGTAACAAAATCAGTTATAAAATATCCTTTACATAGGTTCAATAGTACATGGCTATAATATATGTATACAAAAAGAATACAAGGCCTAATTACAAAATCTTCTATCCACTAGTTGTGTTGGCCCTGCTAATGCGAAACCCTCGGTTTAACCCTTCAAAACCTTCCACGCCTACACGGATAAAACACCCGTGCTAAGCGAAATCGCTTAGTGGGGAAACAAAGATGCACAACGACCACTCATAGTGGTGTCAACAAATAATCACAAGCAAATTGCAAAGTTAATTATTAAGATATCATAAGTTAACTTAACACATAATAGTATTATAGTCATATTATCCCCAATAAGCAATAATTCAGAAATTCACATATAATAACAAATAACTCTATTGCACCTGCTATATCAAAACAGTGGATAACGAGTACGCGTAGATACCCGAAGGTATTAACAGTATTCTCATAACACATAGATACCCAAGGATATCAAAATAATCTTTTAATTTTGTTTCAAAATCATTTTCGCGTAGATTCAGTACAAAGGGATCACAAAAATCCAGTCGGGGGACCTGATCAGGGTCCAAATCATATACTAGCTGCAGCAACACTAGCTCTATTAGGCATGCCTAACTATCCACTTATTCGACTCTAGCAGGTCATGCATAATCCAAGGCATATTTCAATTCACAACATATGTTTGCATCATGTTTTATTCATGATATAGGAAGCATATAAACACATTCACATATATATATAGACTATACATAATTCTAGAAGTAATACAAATTAGAAAGTTAAGTATTGTAATCATAAAAGAGAAGTCAAAAGAAAAGCTAGAGTGTATCGCGCTCGTGACAGAGGCGAAGTTGGCCTCTTGTTGCGCTCGCGTGGAGACAAAAACAGATCTCACTGTCGCGCCTGCGACAATGAGTACCCTCAAGAGCTGTCGCGAGCTCGCGCTCAGGCGCGCACTCGCGACAGATCAAGCTTAGCCAAACACTGAGCTCTCTGTCACGCTCGCGACAGGGAGTCCCCGCAGCTCACGCCCGGCCGCTCACAGCTCAGCATGCGCAATGGGACAGAGATCACCGAGCTCTGTCGCGACCTCGGGATAGAGTCGGGATTTCCGCTCCCAACGCCAAAATCTGTAGGAATTCATTCTCCACTTTCACCCACTCACTCATTTGGTTCCAAAACTTAGTTATAAGTAAAATCCTTCATTCAAATCATTATACACAACATAAGTATGCCCTTTGAACTCATTATTTTCATCAATTCCAATCATAATACAGAAATCATCAAAATACACAAACGTTCCCAAACCTCAAAATATGACGTTTTAATCTCAAGCTCCACTACCACTCGCAATATCCTTGCCTTTCGTCTCCTTAGGCGAAATCTCTGAACCACAAAACCCAGCAAAAACCAGAATTCAAACTCAAACACACACACTTAGGTATAAAACTCACTCAAAGAAAAGAAGAAGGAAGGACACTAAATTACAAACTTACCAACCAGCTCAAGCTATCCCTAACTCACCACAGCTCACCCAATGCCAACAAAAGAAGAATTATAGAAAGAAACAAAGAGAAAGAAGAAGAGGATGAAGAAGTAACGGGAAGAGAAGGAAAAGAAGAAGAAAACGGGATAAGAACAAGGGGAAGAACAGCTGTCCCTTTTCTTCTCTCTCCCATGCCACATGGCAACTCCCCATTGGGCCACTAAGCAATCACATTTTTTTAGCCTAATTTCATATATGTATTTGTGCTTAATTGCTCTTATAATAGTGTTGATTTGATGGGTGCCATTTTAATTGAATTTAAACTTAATTGTCATTGTGCTAGATGGGATATGTTCTTGCATTCTGTCTTGAAAAGTAGCTTGCTGAATATTGGGATTTTGAGCTTCAGATTTTTGGATTGAAATGTTTTGATATAATTGAGGCATTGAGCATAACATGGATATCGGAAGAAAATTTTGCAAGTTAAATTCAAATTGCTTGAGATTATGCTTGGCATTATTTCGCTTTATAAGTATTTGCTATTGCTTTGGCTTTCTAATTAGATGAAATTGATTATTGTGCTCGATTGTGTTGAGATAGACGCATGCTTACTAGCACCCAAATTGATGGGATTAGGATGAGTTGTATTGGATGCTAAATTTTCAAAATCTTATTTACATGGGACTTTGAATTTTGCCCTACACATTTTTGCTATAAGTAAAACATGTTTAAAGTGAACTTTGCAATTCTATCTCTTGACTACCATTAGATTGCGTTCATATTACATTTGGTAAACACACTTTAACGAATAATTACTTGTGCTTATTTTTCATTTTATCACCTTGTGCATTGCATTTTAATTTCTTTAAATTCATTCTTGTGTAATCTTCCAATTTTGACTAAGTCTGCACATTAATTTTGTGCTTCATTTATTTATACCTAGGCCTTATACTTGATTTTTCATGTTTTGCATCTTCATTAGCTAGAATATTTTGTCTATTGTGCAAATTTCTGTTTTGAAGTTATGGCGAGATTTTTATTATTCTTTCAGATACAGTCTTATATGTGGTTTGTACTTAATGAAGCGAATGATGTTTTTGATGAGTTTATGCTTCTTTTCAGGAACCATGGTCAAAAATAAAGAAGATGAACAACCGTTAGAGCCTATTCGGCCTCCTAACTGGTTAACTCCTATGCAATGCACCTTGTTCGATAAATTAGTTGTAAAGATCATCGTCTCTAGCAGGTTATAAGTACGAAGGCACTTACTGAACTGGGAATTCATAAGAGGGCTATATCTTTATTGAGAAATATTGGATGGGAGGACTTCTTTGGTCTGAATGGTCTAACTCATCCTGAGATAACTTTAGAGTTTCTTAGTACTTTTAAGTACTCTCCAAGGTTATCTAAGGATGATGTAAGCACTATTCAGTTCAAAGTGAGGGACACTCCTTACTTCTTATCAGTTTCAGATTTGGCTAGATATTTGAGATTGCCAGTGGATGGGGAAGTACAGATTGTGGGTGATCCAGCTGCATATTGGGCCATCATTAGGAAGTCCAATACACACTTCATTGCCAGAAACACCAAGTCGACTAAGCTTAGCTCTCCCATCTACCAGTACTTACACAGGGTCATGACTTTTTCGGTATTTATGCGACCAGGATGTCCTAACAATGTAATTACGCCAGATTTATTTTTATATATGCTATGGAGACCGGCATCAGAGTCAATGTTGTACCTTAGTTGTGTAAGCAACTAAAGAGAGTCACTGCTACATCGGGAAAGAAGATTGGGATTGGTGGACTGATCACCGTGATTATGAGAGCCTTACACCTACCTTCTCTTTGGATGAGGGTCATCATACTTACTTGATGAGGAGGTAGTGCTTAGTTGTAGGATTACTATCGAGGATTGTTATCACAATGAGGAATCTCTACATAGCTGTGATGCAAGTATCCACAGACTTGAGATCACCAAAGTTATTGAAAGTCGTGAGTGATATATTTTAACTCCAAAACTACTTACCTCCATCGAGAGGTAAATACAGTTAAGAGGTTGGGTATATCATGACCTACTTGGAAAATAATTGAGTGATTAATAAATGATTCATATTTCCAGATTTTTTTTTTTTTTGGAGTTATCTCACAAGTTTAATAATTCCTTTATTCAAACAATCTCTGGCCAGAGTAAAATGCCAAGGTGGATAAGATCCACAAAGGGCATTTTGGGAATAATGGTTAAATTATTAGAACAACTGTATTTAGGTTTATATGAGTTGACAAAATACATACTTAAAACCTAAATGAGATAAAGTATGGTGAAAGGAGTAATTGTATGGTAACTGTTCTATGGAAGGGTTCAGTTAAAACCACTTATCTTTTCTATCACTTGAGTAATCATGATACTTGGCTAAAAGCCTCTCATGATTTGTATATGAACATAAATATAAATATTAATTAGAGAATTATTATAGTGGTTTAAAGAGTTTAAATCATGCAATTTATTGATTACAATTATATTTGTATTGCCAAGTGGATTAAAAAATCTAATGGGTCACACACCTATAGAGAAGAGGCATTATGGTAAAATTACAGAAATAATAATATTTGTTATTATTATTGAATAAGTGATTAGCTCAAGTGCAAATGGGAAATTGTTAGACATATGCCCTAGAGTCCTAATCACAATTAGATAGAGGAAATAATAAGAAAATAACTAATTAAAGGAGTTTAATTAATTATGCATGCACAGAAAAAGTCCACTTAAAAGTCTGCGAAATTTTCTGCGCATGGTCTATAAAATTGAGCTAGTCCATTTTGTTCCAAAATAAAATATTATTGGACTATAAATGTTATAGGACTAAAATAATATTTTTGGATGAAATAAAGAATTAACTTTTGACCCAGAAGGAAATAGTCCTGCGCAAAAGCACTCTAAGAGTGGCTTCTACACAGGGGTTTTTATAAAAAGCTTTAATGGCCTATTTCTTAAGCTAAGTTAAATTAAATATAATTCACTTAAATTAAATACAATCCATAAGTGCTATGGAATCTACATATTTAATTTAGTTAGATTTGGAATCCATTTGATTACATCTAAGTCCACGCAGAAAAAGCCCAATCTTCGTGCTTCTGCGCATGCCTTATGGTGGAGGACCATACTTGATTTAATTAAGCCAAATTAATTAAATATTATTATAAATAAAAGTCAAAATTAAAGAAGCAATATAGAAAGAATGAGAAAAATATATTCTCTGATAATTTTATTATGTTGTATTAATAGCTCACAACTAGCATATTTATAGGTACAAAGACCTAGTAATATAATTTGATTAGGAATATAATATTAGTAAACTTAGAATCTAATTAAGATTAAAAGTAGTCATCCAATAGGAATATTCCAATATTCCATAACACTTTCCCTTGGATGACTATACATTATGAACATGCATCATTAAAACCTTGCTAAGAAAAATCCAGTAGGATAAAAACTTAGCAAAGGAAAAAGAGTACAATATTCATAAGTATTTCCCCTCAAAAATAGAATGAATCACACTAAATCTTACAATTAGTGCATTCCAATATTGTGCACATGTTTTTTGAAAATTGATCTTGGCAGGGTTTTGTGAACAAATCTACTGGATTGTCACTTGAGCAAACTTTGCAAACTTCAATTTTCCCTTATTTCATAAATTCATGAGTGTAGAAGAACTTTGGTGAGATATGTTTGGCTTTATCTCCTTTGATATAGCCACCCTTTAAGTTGTGAAATACATACTGCATTATTCTCATACAATTTTGTTGGCTTGTTCTCTACCACTAACCCACTTGCTCCTTTAATTTATTGAGTCATAGTTCTTAACCACACACATTCACGACTTGCTTCATGGATGGTTAATATTTCTGAATGATGTAAGGAAGTAGCAGTGATTGATTGTTTGGTTCATATATCGCTAAGAAATAGCAGTGTCACCATATGTAAACATATAACCTGTTTGTGATCGAGCTTTATGAGGATCTGATAGGTACCCGCATCAGCATAACCTGCCAATTCTGACTTTGCTCTTTTTGAAAAAAACAAACCCATATCAGAAGTGCCACGAAGATAACGTAAAACATGTTTTATACTATTACAATGTCTTCGAGTTGGTGTAGAACTAAATCTTGCTAGCAAATTAACTGCAAAAACTATATTTGGTCTAGTGCTATTTGCAAGATATAAAATGCACCTATTGCACTAAGATATGGTACTTCAGGACCAAGAATATCTTTGTTATCTTCTTATGGACGAAAAGGATCTTCTTGACATCAAGAGAACGAACAACCATTGGAATACTTAATGGATAGGACTTATCCATATAAAATTATTTCAAGATTTTCTCTATATAGGATGATCGATGCATAAGAATTTTTTTTGGCAAATATTCAACTTGAAACCCAAGACAAAATTTTGTTTTTTCAAGATCTTTCATTTCAAACTCATTTTTCAAATATTCTGCAGTAATAGAGATTTCTTCTAGAGTCCCTACTATGTTTAAGTCATCAACATAAACTACAACTATAGCAAATCTATAATTTGTCTTCTTGATAAAAACGCATAGACAAATGGAATTATTCTCATATCTATTTTTCACTAAGTATTCACTTAGGTGATTGTACCACATACTTTCAGATTGCTTTAATTCTTTGGAGTTTAATCGAATACATTTGTCGAGGTTTTGAATTATATGCTCCAGGCATTTTAAATCCTTCAAGGATTTTCATATATATATATGTCATTATCTAATTATCCATATAAGTAAGCCGTTACCACATTCATTAGATGTATATCAAGCCCTTTAAGGGCTGTCAAACCAATCAAAAACCTAAACATGATTGAATCCATAACAGGAGATTATGTTTCTTCATAATCTACATCGGACCTTTATGAGAAACCTTGTGCAACAAGTCGTGCTTTGTATCTCACAATTTCATTTAACTCATTTCTCTTACGGACAAAGACCCATTTATATCCAACAGGTTTGACATCTTCTGGTGTCCGGACTACTGGTCCAAATACTTTACGCTTAGCTAATAATCTAGCTCAGCTTTAATTGCTTCTTTCCATTTGAGCCAATCACTTCGATATCGACATTCTTCTACAATTTGAGGCTCGGGCTCATTATCATTGATTATCTCAGAAGCAACTGCATATGAAAATACATTATCAATAATTATGTTTTCTCTATCCCACATATTTCCAGATTTTAATGAGATTTCATAATTTTTCGGTACCAAAATCACTTCTAGGGTTGCTTCTTTAGAAATACGAAGTTGTTGATCTGTATTATTTTTAACCTCTTCTGGAGCATTATTTTGAAATTTTTTCAATTCCCTTTTCTTTCGAGGAACAATATCTTTTGCACTAACAGGTCTACCACGCTTCTGGCATATGTTAGATTCATTAGCTACCATACCTACTGGAAATCCTACAGGGACAATTAATCTTATAAGTACATTGACAGTGGGAACATGGGATTTAGTGACTTTTTGGGTGTCTATGAAGATCTTCGGCAATTGATTTGCAGCATTCTGCAAATTTATTATTCTTTGAACTTCAAGTTCACATTGATTTGTGCGTGTATCATAATTGGATAAGGTTGGACTGTTCCAACTAATTTCTTGTACTTTTTTCCCTTTACCTTTATCTTTCCCTAATTGAGGGAAAACTTATTAATCAAATTGACAATCTAAAAATCTTTCTCTAAAGAGATCACCAGTTAAAGGTTCTAGATAGCTAATGATAGATGGAGAATCAAAATCAACATATATACCAAGACGTTATGGGGGACCCATTTTGGTTCATTGAGGAGGGGCAATGGGAACATAAACAGTACAACCAAATATCCTAAGATGAGATATATTAGGTTGTTGATCAAAAACAAATTGAAAAGGTGAAAACTTGTGATATATAAATGGTCGAATACGAACTAAAGATATAGCATGAACAATTGCATGTCCCTAAGCAGATGCAGGAATTTGTGACTTCATAAGCATAAGTCTAGCAATTAATTGTAATCGCTTAATAAAATACCATTTTGAGTATAAACAGGTGCAATAGAATGCTCGACACTAATTCCAATTGACATACAAAAATCATAAAATGATTTTTAAGAAAACTCAAATGCATTATCTAAACGAACTGTTTTGATAGGATGATCAGGAAAACTAGACCTTAACTTTATAATTTGAGCATGAAGTTTAGCTAAAGTAATATTACGAGTAAGAAGAAAAAATACATGTGACCATCGAGTTGAAGCATTAATCAAAACCATGAAATATCGAAATGGTTCACAAGATAGATGAATTGGGCCACAAATATCTCCGTATATATTTTAATGAAAAACAGGAGACTCCAAATGCAATTTGGATGGTGAATGTCTTACAATAAATTTACCTTATGCACAAGAACTACAAGAAAAATCATTAGACAAAAGAATTTTTTTATCCTTTAATCCGTGCCCATTTGTATTCTCGATAATACGCCGCATCATGGTTGAACCTGGATGACCAAGACGATCATGCCAAAGAATAAAATTTTTAGGATCTGAGCACTTCTGGTGCATATAATTAGATTCAACCAGAGACTTGGAAACTTCTTTAATATGAACTTCTGGTCTAATTTTATGAAAGTTATATATAGATGTTCAATAGTTCCCTTATTTGTGGTTTCAAAAAGATAACCATTGTAACGTATATCTTTAAGACTTAGTAAATTTCTTCAAGATCTACTAGAATATAACGCATCATCAATTATAATGGTGTTCTATTTGGGAATATAAGATGGACTCTTCCAAAGTCTTCAATTACATTTGTTGAACCAGATATTGTATTAACATTAATTTCAGCTAATGTTAATTGTAAAAAATACTTTTTATTATGATGAATAGTGTGAGTTGTGCCACTGTCCACTAAACATATGTCATCCTTCAAAACATCAAGTTTATATAGAATTATCTAATAACACAAAATATTATTTAATAACAAGAAACAAAATGATAACAAATAAGAAAAACTTTAAAAACTAAAAAGTAATCTTTATTTAAATTGCAAAAATGCATAACAAGAATAAAATTATTTTAATAGTTGACATTTCCATTGCCAATCAAATGATCAATTTTGCCACTATCATCCTCAAAAAAATCAGAAACATCAAAATCCATATTTAAAGGAAATTCTTTATCATTAACAGGATCAACAGGTTCTGAGAAATTTACTTCAGTTTTTTTTCCTTTTCCCTTTAATGATGCCTTGTAAAGATTAACTAGAGATTTGGAAGTGGGACATATACGAGACCAATGACCTTTAGTTCCACATCTAAAGCAAACATTATCATTATTTTGCATTTTCTTTTCAGTGTTTTCCTCACCTTTGACCCATTTCTTGTTAGTTACTTTGTTTTCAGCATTTGGAGAAGAATTGGAACCATTTCCTCTTCCACGACCATGACCACTTTTTCCTCGACTTTTTCACGGCCTTTAGAAAATGCCACATTAACTTCAGGTAATAGGGATGAACCAGTTGGATGAGATTGGTGATTTTTCATCAAAAGCTCATTATTTTGTTCAGCCACTAGTAAATGAGAGATTAGCTCAAAATATTTTTTGAATATACGCTCTCGATATTGCTACCGCAGGAGCACATTCAAGGGATGAAAAGTTGAATATTTTTTTTCTAACATATCCTTATCAGTAATATTCTCTCCACATAATTTTAATTGAGAGCTAATCTTAAATAATGCTGAATTGCATTCACTTATAATTTTATAATCTTGCAAACGTAAGTGTATGCATTCATATTTAGCTTTAGGAAGAATCACTATTTTTGGTATTTATATCTCTCCCTTAAATTATTCCAAAGGACTAATATGTCTTTAACAGTGAGATATTCAGTTTTCAATTCCTCATGTAAATGATGTCAAAGGAAAATCATTGCCTTAGCGCGATCCTGTAGGGATATAGTATTTCCTTCTTTTATTGAATCTCCAAGATTCATAGCATTCAAATGAATTTCAGCATCAAGTACCCATGACAGATAATTTCTTCCAGAAATATCAAGGGCAATAAATTCAAGTTTCGTAAAATTTGACATTATAAATACACTACACTTGAAAAGAGAAAATTAAAATTAGGCTATAAAGTTTCAAAAAAAATTAAATCAATATAAGTTATCATGAAATTATCTAATTCATTTAAATTTTTCTATTACTTCGTAAGATATGGGGCATGCAATTATAGATAAATTTTTTTGTTTCATGTGCACTAATATTAAATCATTCATAACACATATATAATCAATTTAAACTTATATGAATTAAGGATCTCATGCAGATGTCCAACTATTTACGCATGGCATCATTTAATTTATAAAATTAAAATAAAATAATAATCTTAATAATATAATATAAATTCATGTGGTGTATATAAAATCATCATATAATACTTTTTCATGTAAATATAAAAATGAAAACATACTTTTTACGTGTATGCACAAATACAACTAACCAACATATATAAGCCTCTTAATTTATAATAATCAGCATTATAGATTTATAAAATAATATAAATTAATTTTGAGATGATTTACCGTTTAATCTTGTAAATTAGGATTCTTGGTTCCTTTGAGTCGGATTGCCATATTTATAGGCACAAAGACTAAGTAATATAATTTTATTATGAATATAATACTAGAAAACTTAGAGTTTAATCAGGACTAAAGATAGTCATCCGATAGGAATATTCCAATATTTCACAACAAATATTTAATTATAAAATCTAAAACATTTCGACATCCCCTCTATCACCCATTCTTTATTCATTTGCCTCTTCTCTGGTATGGACAATTATTTAAGGTGTTCTAAAGTTGGACATTGTGGTTTGTGATAATCGGTGCGAAAGAAAATCAACTGATCAACAAAATCCACAGGTGATTTTTCAACTTTTAGATTAGTAATATAATTTCATAGTAATGATCTTATTTAGTTTGGTTAAAATTTTAAATTCCGCTATGTATATGACGAATGCAACCAAATTAATTCCAACATATTTTCTATATAAAAATCAAAGATTAGGATTTGTAATTATTTTAGGAAGGTTGGGAGTTGAATAATGCATCATTTATACCCTAATTATTTGCCCACATCGTCTAATGGTTCTCGTTGTGCATTTAGCAGTATGACAGTCTTGATATGAGGCAATAAAACTTAAGTTTATATATATTACTTTCTATGACTTGTATTAAAAATAATAAAATAATAAAAGAAAATCATAGACATAGTCACATTATGATAGGTAGGGGTGTACACGGTACGACACAATTCGGAAATTTGCAAATCTCCGTGTTGTTTTGAAATTTTGGATATTTTAAAAATTAAGTATTATTATTATTTTGAAAATTTGGGGTAATTCGGTACAATTCGGATCAGTTCTTCAGTTCTTTAGGTACAAAACAATATAATATAATACAATCTGATATTTCAGATAATTCAATATTTTTAAAAATTTGTAAAATAAATATACACAATAATAAATATAAATACAATTAAAATATCTCAATAAGTACAATTAAAATTTAAGTCAAAGTATAAAATTTGAAAATTAACATTCTACAGTTTTTCTTTGCATTATGTTTGCACTGATTTGAAAATTTTGAACAGTATATTAAAAAAATAAAAAATTTAAATAATTAGATCACAAAAAAAATATAGACATTAAATATATAATTTAAGAATTTACGCGAATATAATAATTAGCTGATTTAAACTTTTCAAGTTCTCCAATTGATGCCTCTGAAACGAAAATTGTTGCTGATATCAACCAGTTTTGGTAACAAATAAGAATCTTGACTATAATTGGAGTTACAAAACTTCTAGATTTGTCTAAAGTGTTCATCCAGTGCTAAAAACTGATTCGAAAACTAAAATCGAGCACTGAACAATCAAGACATCTATAGCAAATTTAGCCAAAATTGGATAATTTGGCTCATTAATCTTCCACCAATTCAAAAAATATAAAATTAATTAAAATTTTTAATTTCCTCCAAAAATTCAAAATAAAAAAATATTTTTGCTTAAAAATTTTCAAATTTAATTCTAAATTCACTCTAAAAGATTTTGATTTTTTTCTTTTATCATTTTTAAATGTACAATTAAAATTTTATTATTATAATAATTATATATAATTACATTATTAATTTACATATTCATATATATATTGAGCCAAAAAATAAATTAGTACTATTTAACTGACACTAAATATAAATGAAGTTAATTGATAAAATAATTATATACTTATATAATTACATTAAATTGTAAAATTTCATTATATATAATTACATTATTAATTTACAACTCAATTACTCATATAGATATTATGACAAAATAGATAAGTATTAGTTGAGAGATACTGTGATGCGCGCCGGACCCGACCTGTTCCCAAAAACCCGCTTTTAGGGCCCGAGAGGATTCGTATCTTTTGATCTTGGGTAATCATGAGATATTTTGAACACCTACTTCCAATAGAATACTGGAAAAATTATCTAATTTCATGAAACTTTTAGACACCTTTAAAATATTTTGGAGTCACCACCCAATTTACAAGAAATTGAGAAAATTCGTCTAATATCAGGGTCTAAATTAGAGAAAGATTCGAAATTTTACTATTATTAATACCTTGGTTAATTATAAAAAGATTTTTAATTTTAAATTTCTATCTCTTTTCTCACACGGTCATGCATTAAAAAAATAAAGTACAAATCAAACACGAAAAAAAGCGGTAAAATAAAACAAGCCACAAAAAATAACAGAAAAATAAAATTGGCATAAAATACAATCCCCCAAATAAAAAAAGTACTAAAATTTGGGACAAAAATACAATCGCCAATTAAAATCAAGCAAAATATAAATAAATAAATAAATCAAATGAATAAATAAACATTCATAAATTGGGACATTATTTAGGATAGGAACATTGGTTCCTTCATTTTCACTTAAAAAGTCAAAAAGTTTTTTTTTATTATTTATCGATAAAATCGGGATGAGTAATCTCATTTTGAGAAAATTAACTTTTCTTTTTAAAATTGAGTTTCTATGGGTTGAAATTAGGATATTGATCTCATTTTATTATAAAAAATCACAATTTATTAATATAAAACTTTTTGTGACTTTTAATTAACGTGCATAAAAATAAATAAATTTATTACAAATTACATAATAAAAACAAATAAAATCAAAATAATGAAAAATAATAAAAATGCTAAAAAAGACAAATTCCACCAAAATATTGTTTTCAAATCTCCATGAGCTCCTACTTGCCATTGGAAAATCTCATACATAAAAAATAAGTATTGAAATAAAAAAATATAAATAAAATTAATATTAGTATTAAAAAAGAATTTAAACACATAACCTATGAAAATAAATTAAAATAAAATGCATTATGAGTGACAAACTAATTAAATTACATAATAAAATAAGTAACTTAACATATTTAACAATTCAACATACATAAAAATATAAATAATAATAATAACAATAATAATAATAATAATAATAATAATAATAATAATAATAATAACAACAATAGTAGTAATAATAGTACTAATAATAATAATAATAATAATAATAATAATAAACAGTAACCATAATAATAATAATAATAGTAATAAAGATAAAAAAAAAAAGATGAACAATCAAATAAATAAATAAGAATAAAATAAAATATGCTAAAATATTAAATTTATGACTAAATCACATAAACACAAAAAATAAAATAATAGATCAAAAAAAATCTACATGATGACTAATTAATTATAAACAAAAATTAAATTAAAAAATTGGATCCAGAATAGTTACCCTCAAATTTGGATTTGATAAATGAAAGTAGATGATTAATTTTTTTGTCTTAATTTTGCAAAAATAAGATTAAAAAAATATAATATAGAAGAAAATTTTTATCTCAATAACAAAGATTTTTTTTTTGTCTCAAGAAGAAAATAGTTAAAAAAAGAAGAAAAAATTCCCAAGAACAAATAATTGTTCTCTTTGACTCAATAATTAACTTAGAAAAATACTTATAATATTAGGAGAATTTATTCTTGAGGAACTAGAAGAAGAAGAAAATTTTTCTTAAGAAAAATCCCCCCTCAATTCACTCTCTAAAAATTGTTTTATACCTCCAACAAATCAGATTTTTTGTTGAAAAAATTAAATCAATTTAATTCCCATTAGCACAAAATACTGAAAAATTTGAAAAGTTCGAAGAAAGGTTTTAAAAATTAAATTCTAAAAAAAAATGGAAAAAAAAACTTAAATTTGGCCAAAAAAGGCTCATGAGGGCGTCGGGGGAACGCTGTGCGCGCGACAAGGCCGAGCGACACCAGTCGGCATGCGCGACGGGCATCGCTGTGCCTGGCGGGCAACGCCCAGCTCGCGGGCGAGTCAAAGGACTTGGAAATTCGCCTCTTAAGAGGTCTTGAAAATTTGCCTCCTTAGAGGACTTGAAGATTTGCCTCTTAAGAGGTCTTGAAAACTTTCCTCTTAAGAGGTCTTGGAGATTTGCCTTATAAGAGGTCTTAGAAATTTGCCTCTTAAGAGATCTTAGAGATCTGCCTCTTAAGAGGTCTTAGAGATTTGAAACTGAGTAGACGTCATCTTGACGTGATCGTCTTGCTCGAGCGAATGTCAATGTTGAGTTGAAGCTGTCCTTGACCAGTTTTTGAGCATTCGCCCTTCATTTGGACCTTTCCTGCAAAGCTGTGTGCACTATAATATATACAAGAGATTGTGCATGTATGTGTAAAAGGTTATATGCAAATGTTTGCTAAAGAATTGTATGACATGCATGCAAAAATGGATAAACCATATCCTAGGCAGTTAAGGGTCCGTTGAGAATACGGCTTGGCTGCTCGCATTGCATGATGCCCCTTGATCATCTAGAAGTATCATCTTGGCTTAGGGACTCTGGCCCGTAAACTTTTCAGAGAAAATCGTCAGGTGCGCATCTTTGCCCCTCGATCAATGATCATACGCCCAGGATTCTGACTTATGTCCCTATATCATGCACTATCTGGCTAAAGGGAAATCATTCGAAGTAATGTTGTCTTGTCGCTCCACGCATCAGAAGTCATTGTTTTAAAGGTAGTGCGCCCCTTGTGGATTTTCACACTATCTTTTCTTTGTGGGAAATGCGTCCCTTTGGGGATTTTCACATAACCCTTTGCCTAATTTTTGCCTGAAATGGACCCAACCCAATCCAGCGGCTTTTATTCATTTCATTTTTTGTAGGGCAGACTACCTGTTTCCAGGTTTTCACCCTGCCCTCTGGCCTAACTTTTACTTAGAGAGCCAGCTATGTTTTTCAACTCTAACGGCCTTTTTTTAAGAGACTAAAAATAGCTCGAAGTCGATAACGGGGCGACTTTGCTGAAGCATCAGGATAGCAATGGAGGCCATACATAGTAAATTGCACATATGCGAAGAAGAAACAATGCGCTTGTAGACAACGGGTCCTGAGGCGGTCCAAGATCAGAATTACCGGATGATGAAAATGATACCGACTTACAGGCAAAGGTGTCAAAAATGATGTTTCCCTTGTCGAGACCCTCGTTTTTTTATAAAAAATTAATATTAATTTTAATTCCAAAAATAATATTATTGGAAAGTGTTATTTAATTTAATTTAATTGAATTAATTAATTAATTAATTTAATTGAAAAAGGGGAATTAAATTAATTTTTTAATTTAATTGAATAAATTAAATAATTGATTTAATTAAAAAAGGAAATTAGTTAGTTAATTAGTTTAATTAAAAAAAAAATTTAAAGAAAATGATTTATGAAAAAAAAAAGAAAAAAAAAGATTTAAAAAAAAAAATAATTAAAATTTTAAAAGGTTAACGTGTGGTATGGCCACTTTACCACTGGGTCGCGTGGTGGCCAATTGGCCACCGCACGACCATCTGCCCCTCGCGTGCCTCTTGCGCGCGATCATCCCCTTCACGCGGACCTGTTTTTCTGTTTGACCCGTCGCTTTCCTCCATTTTCAGACTGTTTTCTTGAGTCCGTTTTGACCGGCTTCCTTTCATGGTTTTATGCTAATTTGGGTTAATTAAAAATAAAGTTTTTCTGTCCCTTTCCTCTTTGATCACAGAGCAGAAAAATAAAATAGGAATTGAGGTTCATTTTCAGGGGGAGCTGCTTTTTTTCATTCAAGAAAAAATAACATTTTCTCTCAACCAACAAGAACAGCAGCCAAGCAAAGAGTCACCGAAAATTCTTCTTTTTTATTTTTCTTCAAGAATATTTAATTTTTGGATGATTTTGAGCTTGGAAAATCAATTTCTTTTGCTCAAAACTTCCATCAAAATATTTTCTTAACTTAAATTTGTTCAAAAATATCAATTTTTATATTTTTTTCAAATATTTATCACCAAAAATCGACAAGGGGAACGGATTGAGACATCCTATTTCCGATCTAAAAATTTTGAGGGTAAACATTTTCGGACTTCTTCTCATTTATTCTTTTTTTTTGCATATTATTTACTGTTGTTAATATTATTTTTCTTATTATTATCATGTCTATTATTTACTTTTAGCATTTTAATGTGTTGATATCACTGTTAATATATTATTGTAGTTTGTTAAATTTCATTTTTGCATGATTTGTCTTCATCTATTTGAGTTTTGCATTTTAATTTCACATTGCTGTTCTCTTTTCCTTTTTTTTCTTTATTTTTGGATGATGTTGTTCCAGCATTCTTTCATGGTTTTTATTTTAATGGTTTTGGTCACTCTCACTTTTGTCATGATTCAAATTTGTTCCTTTAATATTTTTAATTATCCAACTTTGTTCATTTTATACAAAATTCCGTTTTACTATTATTTTTATTTTGTAAATATTTTTTTTGTCATAACGTTTTATAATTAATTATAATTATAATTATAATTATTTTTATTATCCCGTCTAACTATTATTCTTATTCAAATTTCATATTTGTTACTGTTTATAGTTGTTGTTTATTACTATTATTATTATTATTATTATTATTATTATTATTATTATTATTATTATTATTATTATTATTATTATTATTATTATTATTATTATTATATATTCATTTTGTATTTATTGATATTATGTTATTATGATTATTATTATTACCATATTTTATTCTCATTCATTTTTTTATGTTTTTTTATATTACTATTTATTAATGTTATTGTTATTATCATGATCATTATATTTATTATTATTATCATATTTATTTACATTATATTCACTATTATTTATTATCATTGTCCATTATTATTATTATTATTATTATTATTATTATTATGATCCTTGTATTTATGTTATTATTATTATCTTTATTGCCATTAATTTATTGTTTGCTTGCTTTATATTTGCTACTGTTTATTATCATCATCATCATCATCATTATTATTATTATTATTATTATTATTATTATTATTATTATTATTATTATTATTATTATTATTATTATTATTATTTCACTTATCATTATTTTTGTTATTGCTACCATCATATTCATATTATTATTATTTTGTTGTGTTTGTCTTATCATTATCGTTATTATCATCATAAGTTGACTTGCCTGATATTTATTTTATTTTTACTTGATTAATTGTTAGAACCATTACTAATATTTTTGATGTTAATTTTTGTCTGAGATTTAACTTGAGTCGGGTTATTTGAGCATCCCCGCGACTCCCCGGATGGGTTGCAACGCGTGGAGAGTCACTCCGGTTTGGTGAGATCTTTTCAACTCTCTGTTTATGTGTTACGTGTTTATTTGTAAATAATTATTTTATTCATTCACGCGTGCGATAAAAAGTCACAAAAATATTTATACAATTAAATCGAAATCTTCTATTAATAAAATGGGGACTAATGTCCCTTGTTTTAGCCCAACAATAAAATTATCATAATTAAAACGAAGAGTCAATTTTCAATAAAATGGGATCACTCATCCCGGTTTTCCAATTCAAACAATCAGAATGACTCTTCGAACCCTCTTTAAATTAATACGAATGAACAAATGTTCCTAAATCTCGACCAAGTGCGAAGGAACCAATGTTCCTAAAATAATGTCCCGATTTATGTATGTCTTTTTATTTCGTTTTTTGGTAAGTGTTTTAAATTTATGTTCTTTCATTTTGGACCCTTGTATTTAATTTTGGGGCAACTTTATTTATTTTTTGGGATTGTATTCTGTCCCCATTCATATATTTAATTTCCTTTTATTGGGGTTGTATTCCGCCCCGATTTATCTTGTAATTGTGTGCTTGGGTGTTTACCGCTTTCATTTATCTCTTTATTTATTGCTCTTATTTTATTGCTTTCGAATGATTGATATGCGCAATTTATTTAAATGCATTAATCGTGTGAGATGAGAGATATAATTCTAAGAAGTTAAAAACCCATTTATAATTAACCAAAGCATAAATAAGAGGGAAGTTCCGAACACCGAATCTCTGGTTTAGACCGTTAGAGGTGAGAGACTTTTTCCCAATTTCTTGCAAATTGGGTGGCGACTCCAAATGCCTCAAAAGTGCCTTTAGGTGTCATTAGACTAGGTTGTTCTCCCCAATGTTCTATTGGGAGGAACACACCGATGATGTCTCATGGCGCCCATGATCAAAAGACGCGAACCTTCATACCTCGAATCCTAAAGTGGATTCAAAAGCGAGGGCCCTTACTGGGTTTTCGGGTCCGGCGCGCGTCACAGTGGCGACTCCACTGGGGACTTTGTGTTTGAGGCTTCACTCCGAAAGTGCTTTGGTTAAAATTTATAATTGGGTTTTTGAAACTTAAAATTCTATCTCTTTTCGAAAATTGCATCATATCATTTTAGAGCCTTAGACTTACGCTAGTTGGTCCCTATCTTACCCCGGTGCATTCTCGAAGCACGACCTTACTTTCACTCATTGTAGGAAAGTGTTAAGGATAATCACCAGCCCAAGCCTTGTACCTTTTGGTATATAAAAATGGAGACCCGATCGGTCGTTATGCTCGTGATGAGCTAGACCCGTTGGCGCGGACCATGCTTGGGTAGCCCTAAAAGTTTCATCACCTTGACCAAAGCTCATCTAATGGCAAATAGAAACTTCCACTAGGAGGTATGCTCCTTAATACAATGCTTGTGATATGGGTCATCACGTATTGGACAAAATCAACCAAATTAAGTGGTCTTCTATCAAAGGCTTTCATGCCCCGGTGGGTCCATCTTAATGAGATTGAAATGTCCGAATACGTAACGGCCAAAACTCATGCATATGTCCATTAGATTAAGAGTGTTATGCTGCCGATTTTTTACCGTGCACATCGCGCATTCATTGGGTCCCCTGTTGACCCATGGACTAAGCCCACCTAGGAAAGAGATCGCACGACCTCGTGTGTGGGAGTGATAAGGTGGAAGGATCTACTTGCTTGTATGTGGTTGCGAAATGCTGCATAACTCACGATCATGCATTATAACTGTCATCCATGCATCATGCTAACCATTTGAGCTTTTCAGCCATCATAGATTCATCCAAGTGGACTAGGGGTTCTGACGGCCGACTAGTGAGGACAGACTCGCCCTTTGGATCGCTAGAACTAGTGCCTTTTTGGGATTCTGAGTCATTCTCAACAAGTAGCGAATTGTCCTCAATGGCAGAAGAGACTGAAAACCTAACCACTCAAGACCTCGCTAGGAGACTGGAGGATTTTGAATGAAGAATGCTAGAAATGATGGGAGCAATGGCCGAAAGATTTGCACAGCCCCCTGCTCCACAAGCACCAATTACTCTGCAGCCACCTATAGCCCCTCCTCGGGGGCAAGCCGAACCGCCTGTTGGTGGGGAGGCTCCCCTCACTGGAGGTGTTGCCCATCAGCCTGTAAATGAGCCTGAAGCTACGGCTGTGCCAGTTGAAACCGGAAGAGCAAGGATCCCAAACCCTGATGAGGATTTCACAAGGGAAGAGGAGGTTAAGGAGATAGCAGCCCATCAAGCCGTGAGGGGTGGGGCACCCAGGGTAGAAGACGAGGCTATGAGGGGTATGAGACAGCAAATTGAGGCAATTACCCGCATGTTGACAGCTGGCAAGGGGGTGAGCCCTGAAGATGTGGATTTGGATGATGGAGAGCTATTGCCCCAGAGGTTTAAGATGCCAGACCTGCCAAAATTTGATGGTACATCTGACCCTTCTGCACATGTTAAGCAATACACCCTGATCATGAAGGGTACAGGGTTGACTAAGAGGCAAAAAGTGGACTATTTCTGTCTCAGCTTAGCTGGCCCAGCAGTGGATTGGTATCATGGGCTGGATCGAAGAACGAGAGAGGACTGGAATCTGTTAACAGAAGAATTCCTTGGCCAATATGATTGCAGTACCAAGATTGAGGTCACATTGAAAGATTTAGAAGTGCTGAAGCAGAAGTCAGGGGAATCATTCCATGAGTACTTAACCCGATGGAGGAATCAAGTGATGGAGATGAAGAGAAAGCCTGATACCCCAGATCAGATCAGGTTATTTATCCGAAATGCTATTCCATATTTAAGGGATGGGTTAAAAATGAAGGGACTCAAAGATTGGGAGTCACTTAAGGACATAGCCATTGAAGTTGAGGCTGAGCATTTGGATAAAGTGGCTAGATCTGCAGATGTGACTTCGGGCAAAAATAAGGGAAGCAGCAGTGATAACGGGGGCAATGATAAGGTGGCAGAGGTCTCAGCCATAGGAACGGCTCCCAAACATCTCACTATCTCGGGCAGACCATTATCTTGGCACTTCACTCGTCTCATCAAGGAAGGAAAGTTGCAACCCTTGCCAGCTGGGCCCGCCCCAAGTCAAGGGAAGCCAAAGCATAGGACAGACTGGTATTGCGCATATCATCAGTACACAGGGCACAGAACAGACTACTGTCATCTTTTAAGGGACCGAATTCAAGCCTTGATCGATGGCAAACAGACTATTAATCTTGGGCAGAGAGAAAGTCAAGAGAAGTCAGCCCATTGTGCTATGATTGGTTCAAGCTTACCGGAATGGTATGTGCTGCAAGACTTGTATGGAAATGGGTATGCCACTACTACTGGCCCTGAGGCAGATGAAGGAGAGACTTTTGTGGCAATGATAGGCTGTTGGTCCAGCAGCGAAAGCGGGGAGGAGGAGGAAGGTGAGAAACAAGAGGTTTCTAACCAAGAATTGAGTATGGCCGGCCTTTCACGACAGATTGAGGAGACTCGTGCATTAATGGCCCAAGAGATGGATAGACGGCTTGAGGAGTTCGAAAGGAGGTTGACAGCTATGATTAAGGAGAGAATAGATGCCCTTGCGCTAGTCCTACAAGCCCGATTGATGGCGACTACCTTTAACCGGGTTGAGTCGGCCCCTGTCGAGATAGCCCATACAGCGACAACCACGGCATCTCCTAGTGCCACTAAGCCCCGAGGCAAGGAACCGTTTGATTTACCAGTGGGACAAGGAGGTGGTAAGAGGCCTACTCTGGAACATGACAATATGCTTGAGGAGGATGGAGATCTGGTGAAGGCGCATGCTCTGAAAAATGCAAACATAAATATCCGAGATGGCTGTAAGGGCAATGTTAAGAAAGTGGGAGAGCCATCAGTGAGAAGGAATCAAAGATGCTACTCTGATTTGGGTAGACCCTTGTCGTGGGTTTTTGAGAAGCTAGTGAAGAGAGGGTTATTGCAGCCATTACCCGCGAGGCCCGCCAGCAGTCAGGGGCAGCCCCACCACAGAGCGGATCAATATTGTGCATTCCACCAGCACACTGGACATTTGACAAACTACTGCCGGACTTTGAGAGACCGGGTTCAGGACCTCATCGATTTTGAGCAAATCACGGATCCCGAGAAAAGAGAGAAGAAAAAGAAGGCAGACTGCAATGCAATCCTTCCACCATAGATGTGATCGGGCCAATCCACTTCATCGGCATGTTCCTCCGAAGCCACAAGCAGAAGATCATGTTTTTAATGCTTACTGCTTTTCAATTCCATAACTCTTTTAGGACAATTCGGTTATTGTAACATTTTGAACAATTTCTGTTTTGTTTATGCGATATTTCTTCGATTTCATTTCTTATGATCACAATGCATTCATTCATTTTGGCATTGATTCAATTAATACGACTTCATCTAATTTTGAAAACCTCGGGGAATCCAAATAAGGTCTTGATAGCATCTGATATAACTCCTGAAGCGAGGATAATTTTGAGAGATAATTAAAAAAAAAAAAAAAACAAAAAAAGCCTTTGCCCGGATCTGGTATGACATTCTGAAGATCGACAAGGATATTCTTGAGACCATGCCACTTCCACGTGCCAACATGACGACGAACAAAATTTTTAAAGCCGCTTCTTCGCATCCACAACACCTGAGCTACATATGGTGCCGCCAAATGGAATTGAACTTCGAAAGAGCTACATCAAAAGTCGGACGAATAAGATTCAAGACCACCACGAAGAATATATAACCCATCAGCACCAAGCCATATGACCTTCTTTCTCTCGACCCCTTTGAGATGTGCACCCTCAAAACCGATTATGATTGACCCTTAACCATCTAAAACCCTTGTAGCCAAATTCCTTATTAAAACTTACATGCTCGACCAGATTGAACAACAATGGTCCTAGTGGTTAAGATGAAAAGTGCACGTATATGTAAACTTTAGGATTTGAGCAAAGCTTGTTAAAATAAAGAAAATTGGGGCGAAAAAAAAAATTTTGGGTTGTTAAAAAAAAAAAATTGGGTTATAAAAAAAAAAAAAAAAAATTGGTTGTAAAAAAATATTGAAAAATTGGGGTGTAAAGAAAAGAGAGAATTGATCAGGGGGCAAGGGAATGCTATTTAGGGGCAAGTTTTGTTCAAATCCCGTTGATCTACACATGCCTGCACATCGTCATTCTTCTTGGCTACTGAAAAGGACCTAAAAGGCTAATGCACGAACCATCCATCAAATCCCAGCCATTGAAAGCCATTTTGGAGCTTAAACCACCAAAATCGATAAAAGTACCCCAGATCATTCAAGCCCAACTTGTCACCCTATCTCAGCCATTGAAAGGCCATCCCAAGGTTTGAACCGCCAAAGCCAATAATAGCCAAGCGTGAAACTTCATATTCAAGCCCCAAATAAGGAACCCATCACCTCAACCAGTCTGCATAAGGGCTAAGACCGAGACTTTGATACCAAGAAGAACCGCCCTCAGAAGCGGCGGCCTCTCCGGCTAACGAAATTGAAAGCCAACTCAACCAGCACCGACGAACTAAAGGAGGGTCTATGGCAAAGGCTTAAAAAAAATAATAATAATAATAATAAAAAATAAAAATAAAAAATAAAAAAGAGAGAAAATATTCAATCAAGAAAATCCGCGAGGGCTGATTGATAACAGGAGTTTGGTGCTCTCAAGATCTATCCCGAAATTAGATGAGGTCTCATATTTTTTGAGCTAATGCCAAATAGTGATCATGTGTTATGAAATCAGATTGAAATATATGCATTTATGCAAAGATGTATTGATTTAACCAGGGCAGTTCATCTTGCATACCCAAAGTCGTCTGGGTCCAGCAATAAAACCAGCACACTGCTACTATCTACCCTCTACCATTCTCGCTACTCAGGCACTTCAGCCAACTCATCTTGCTACCTACTGTGAAGCCAATCCTACAGCACCTTCCTAATAAAGAGCCAAGCCCATACAACCAATATCTGAGACGTAAGCACGTGCTAATCATACCCGAAAGACCTTTCACAATAACTCCAACCTCTCTCACAAAAAAAAAAAAAAAAAAGAGGCCGTTAGAGATGAAAACCGTGACTGGCGCTCTAAGCAAAAGTTAGGCCAAAAGGGTAGGGTGAAAACCTGGCGACAGGCAGTCTGCCCTACAAAAAATAAAATAAATAAAAGCCGCTGGATTGGGTTGGGTCCATTCCAGGCAAAAAAATAAGGCACAGGGTTATGTGAAAATCCGACAAGGACGCATCTCCCGCTAAGAAAAGCTAGTGTGAAAATCCACAAGGGACGCACTACCTTCAAATAATGACTACAGGTACCAGAGGAGAACCTCATAATCCCTTAAAGGCATGAAATTCAAAGGCAATCCAAGAGGGCATCAAGTCAACTGCAACGGATAACCAAACCAGCTGACGCCCCCGATTCCACTCGGATGAATTCTTATCCTGCATTGCTTCATGACACATACATCTCACGTGCATGCTCACTATTTATACCTGCATATTTGTCTTCTAAATTTTGCAGAAAGAGAGACTCAACACTAACACCCACAAAAGGCGAGCGACGACATCAATCCAACATCAGCTCAATCGTCAAATCAAAACAGACAATCAACCAAAGGGCTCATAGACAGCACCACTACTTCAAATCACGTAAGGGTTTGCACGCTGCCGGTACTACTATTCTACGGAAGGTTTGCACGACAACGGTACTACCACTTCAGAACAAGTTGCTTGATGACGATACTACCACTCCACGGAGGGTTTGCACGATCACGACATTACCGCTACAACAATAGCCAACACACTGAAAACTGCAACAGTGCCATCCAGTCCGGGAAAGCGACCGCCTCAGGCATACTTTATATGACGATGCCCAACATGCATTCACGCATGCATGAACTTTATGTATATCTTGCACAAGAAATCCTTCGCACACATTTCGTGCCCATGATCTTTGCGTACTTGCAACACGTAATCCTTTGCACATGCCTAGCACAAGCACTTATCACGTGCATCTAATCTTCCCGTTATCCTTAAGTCCTTATCTAACAGGCATCCTCAATCTCTTTAAAACACTATCTTTAAGTCCTTCTTCAAAAGGCATCTTCAAAACTTTACCCTCAAGTCCTTATTCACAAGGTATTCTCAGTCTCTTCGGAGCATTATCTCTAAGTCCTTATCTAACAGGCATCCTTAATCTCTTTAAAACACTATCTTTAAGTCCTTCTTCAAAAGGCATCTTCAAAACTTTATCTTCGAGTCCTTATTCACAAGGCATTCTCAGTCTCTTCGGAGCATTACCTCTAGATCCTTATCCAACAGGCATCCTTAATCTCTTCAAAATATTATCTTTAAGTCCTCCTTCACGGGGCATTCTCAGTCTTTTCGGAGCATTATTTTTAAGTCCTTCTTCACAAGGCATTCTTAGTCTCTTCGGAGCATTATCCTTAAGTCCTTTCTCAAGGCATTCTCAGTCTCTTCGGGGCATTATCTTTAAGTCCTCCTTCATGGGGCATTCTCAGTCTCTTCGGAGCATTATCTTTAAGTCCTTCTTCACAAGGCATTCTCAGTCTCTTCGGAGCATTATCTTTAAGTCCTTTCTCAAGGCATTCTCAGTCTCTTCGGAGCATTATCTTTAAGTCATTCATCACAAGGCATTCTCGGTCTCTTCGGAGCATTATCTTTAAGTCCTTTCTCAAGGCATTCTCGGTCTCTTCGGAGCATTATCTTTAAGTCCTTTCTCAAGGCATTCTCAATCTCTTCGGAGCATTATCTTTAAGTCCTTTTTTCAAGGCATTCTCGGTCTTTTCGGAGCGTTATCCTTCGTAGCATTGAGCTTTTCCCAAAATATTCTAAATCCTTTCAATCCATGAGTGTATCTGCATCAACAGGTTAGACCCACAACGGAAGAGATTAGACACCGCATTAAACTCAATTACAGACCACATTAACAAGGCTAGACACCGCATAGGTTAGATGCCAAGGCAACGGGGGTTAACACGTCGATGAACAGACAGTAACTACCCACAGCAACTCCAGCCAGTTCGGGAAGACAACCGCCTCAGGTACGCGCCTCTTTCCTTTCTTTTCTGAATTTTGGCTCACTTAGGCACCTAGGTTCTAAGTTCCCCAAAATTGGGGGCAACTGTAGACACCGGGTCCTGAGGCGGTCCAAGATCAGAATTACCCGATGATGAAAATGATACCGACTTACAGGCAAAGGTGTCAAAAATGATGTTTCCCTTGTCGAGACCCTCGTTTTTTTATAAAAAATTAATATTAATTTTAATTCCAAAAATAATATTATTGGAAAGTGTTATTTAATTTAATTGAATTGAATTAATTAATTAATTTAATTGAAAAAGGGGAATTAAATTAATTTTTTAATTTAATTGAATAAATTAAATAATTGATTTAATTAAAAAAGGAAATTAGTTAGTTAATTAGTTTAATTTAAAAAAAAAATTTAAAAAATGATTTAAGAAAAAAAAAAGAAAAAAAAAAGATTTAAAAAAAAAATTAATTAAAATTTTAAAAGGTTAACGTGTGGTAAAGCGGCCATATATGGCCACTTTACCACTGGGTCGCGTGGTGGCCATTGCCACCACGCGACCACTTTGGCTTTTGGCCAAAGTGGTCGACGTGGTGGCCAATATGCCACCGCGCGACCATCTGCCCCTCGCGTGCCTCTTGCGCGCGATCATCCCCTTCACGCGGACCTGTTTTTCTGTTTGACCCGTCGCTTTCCTCCATTTTCAGACTGTTTTCTTGAGTCCGTTTTGACCGGCTTCCTTTCATGGTTTTATGCTAATTTGGGTTATTTAAAAATAAAGTTTTTCTGTCCCTTTCCTCTTTGATCACGGAGCAGAAAAATAAAATAGGAATTGAGGTTCATTTTCAGGGGGAGCTGCTTTTTTTCATTCAAGAAAAAATAACATTTTCTCTCAACCAACAAGAACAGCAGCCAAGCAAAGAGTCACCGAAAATTCTTCTTTTTTATTTTTCTTCAAGAATATTTAATTTTTGGATGATTTTGAGCTTGGAAAATCAATTTCTTTTGCTCAAAACTTCCATCAAAATATTTTCTTAACTTAAATTTGTTCAAAAATATCAATTTTTATATTTTTTTCAAATATTTATCACCAAAAATCGACAAGGGGAACGGATTGAGACATCCTATTTCCGATCTAAAAATTCTGAGGGTAAACATTTTCGGACTTCTTCTCATTTATTCTTTTTTTTCGCATATTATTTACTGTTGTTAATATTATTTTTCTTATCATTATCATGTCTATTATTTACTTTTAGCATTTTAATGTGTTGATATCACTGTTAATATATTATTGTAGTTTGTTAAATTTCATTTTTGCATGATTTGTCTTCATCTATTTGAGTTTTGCATTTTAATTTCACATAGCTGTTCTCTTTTCCTTTTTTTCTTTATTTTTGGATGATGTTGTTCCAGCATTCTTTCATGGTTTTTATTTTAATGGTTTTGGTCACTCTCACTTTTGTCATGATTCAAATTTATTCCTTTAATATTTTTAATTATCCAACTTTGTTCATTTTATACAAAATTCCGTTTTACTATTATTTTTATTTTGTAAATATTTTTTTTGTCATAACGTTTTATAATTAATTATAATTATAATTATTATTATTTTTATTATCCCGTCTAACTATTATTCTTATTCAAATTTCATATTTGTTACTGTTTATAGTTGTTGTTTATTATTATTATTATTATTATTATTATTATTATTATTATTATTATTATTATTATATATTCATTTTGTATTTATTGATATTATGTTATTATGATTATTATTATTACCATATTTTATTCTCATTCATTTTTTTATGTTTTTTTATATTACTATTTATTAATGTTATTGTTATTATCATGATCATTATATTTATTATTATTATCATATTTATTTACATTATATTCACTATTATTTATTATCATTGTCCATTATTATTATTATTATTATTATTATTATTATTATTATTATTATTATTATTATTATTATTATTATTATTATGATCCTTGTATTTATGTTATTATTATTATCTTTATTGCCATTAATTTATTGTTTGCTTGCTTTATATTTGCTACTATTTATTATCATCATCATCATCATTATTATTATTATTATTATTATTATTATTATTATTATTATTATTATTATTTCACTTATCATTATTTTTGTTATTGCTACCATCATATTCATATTATTATTATTTTGTTGTGTTTGTCTTATCATTATCGTTATTATCATCATAAGTTGACTTGCCTGATATTTATTTTATTTTTACTTGATTAATTGTTAGAACCATTACTAATATTTTTTATGTTAATTTTTGTCTGAGATTTAACTTGAGTCGGGTTATTTGAGCATCCCCGCGACTCCCCGGATGGGTTGCAACGCGTGGAGAGTCACTCCGGTTTGGTGAGATCTTTTCGACTCTCTCTTTATGTGTTACGTGTTTATTTGTAAATAATTATTTTATTCATTCACGCGTGCGATGAAAAGTCACAAAAATATTTATACAATTAAATCGAAATCTTCTATTAATAAAATGGGGACTAATGTCCCTTGTTTTAGCCCAACAATAAAATTATCATAATTAAAACGAAGAGTCAATTTTCAATAAAATGGGATCACTCATCCCGGTTTTCCAATTCAAACAATCAGAATGACTCTTCGAACCCTCTTTAAATTAATACGAAGGAACCAATGTTCCTAAATCTCGACCAAGTGCGAAGGAACCAATGTTCCTAAAATAATGCCCCGATTTATGTATGTCTTTTTATTTCGTTTTTTGGTAAGTGTTTTAAATTTATGTTCTTTCATTTTGGGCCCTTGTATTTAATTTTGGGGCAACTTTATTTATTTTTTGGGATTGTATTCTGTCCCCATTCATATCTTTAATTTCCTTTTATTGGGGTTGTATTCCGCCCCGATTTATCTTGTAATTGTGTGCTTGGGTGTTTACCGCTTTCATTTATCTCTTTATTTATTGCTCTTATTTTATTGCTTTCGAATGATTGATATGCGCAATTTATTTAAATGCATTAATCGTGTGAGATGAGAGATATAATTCTAAGAAGTTAAAAACCCATTTATAATTAACCAAAGCATAAATAAGAGGAAAGTTCCGAACACCGAATCTCTGGTTTAGACCGTTAGAGGTGAGAGACTTTTTCCCAATTTCTTGCAAATTGGGTGACGACTCCAAATGCCTCAAAGGTGCCTTTAGGTGTCATTAGACTAGGTTGTTCTCCCCAATGTTCTATTGGGAGGAACACACCGATGATGTCTCATGGCGTCCATGATCAAAAGACGCGAACCTTCATACCTCGAATCCTAAAGCGGATTCAAAAGCGAGGGCCCTTGCTGGGTTTTCGGGTCCGGCGCGCGTCACAGCGCTGCTTTTTATGTTGAAAATTAAACCATTTTGAGTATGCGAGATAAAGTGCTTTGCTTACATCAAAATATTATTGCGTAAATGCATGTGTTCCAATCTAATTTCATCGCACATGATCATCATTTAGCATTAATTTTAAAAATATAAGACCCTACCTAATCTCGATATGGATCCTAAAAGTATCAAACTCCTGTTATCAATCAGCACTCTCGAGTTTTCATGATTGAGCGTTTTCTCTCTGCCCTTAATTTTTGCCCAAGATGCCTTTTTTCGATTTTCATCTTGACGAAGTGCCCAATTTTAGCAAGATCGCCTTTTTTTTCGGTTTTCAACCCGTGGGGCTCTCTTCTTTTTTTCCTTTATTTTTTCTTGCATGCCTTTGCCATGGGACCTATTAATTCCTTTGAACTTTCTTTCATCATTGTCAACCAGGACAACTATTCTTTCTGATGAGGTTTCACTTTGATCCTTATGCAAATTGGAGCAAACAGTGAGCTCTCCGTGTAGACCTTAACTGTAAAAGCTCGTATCCTTTTGTTGATTTTGGTCACTCAAATTTAAGGTAACTTTCAATGGTTGAGATTGGGTTGTAGGTTGGCCTCGGATAGCTTAGGTCAAAACTATGGGTTTTCTTTTTTTTCTCTTTTTTTTTTTGCTCTTTTTCGTTTTTCTTTTTCTTCGTTTTTCTTTTTATTCATTTTTCTTTTGTTCTTCCTGTGAAGGCCCAAAGCTTTATTCATCTCAAATTTTGATAATTCAACTTCTGAGGCAACCCCTTATTGATTGGAGGTTGGCTTCGTTTGGCTGCCTTGTATGCATCCCAGATGACGAGGAGGCAAGGGAATAGCTTTTGACACTTTAATTGCTGTTAGGTTGGCAAATTGAAGCAAGCTTAGCATGTCATTCTCGGTCCAAGCAAAAGCATTTTTTTTCTTTTTTTTTTCTCTTTTTTCTCATTATTCCTTTTTTCCAATCTCTCAAATTTATCTCTCTTCAGGAGTGATATCAGATGCTAACAGGATCTCAAGATCAAATGAGGCAGTATTCATTAAGTTAATATCAAATGTAAATGACTTATGGTCGTGATCATGCATAATAAAATCATGAGAAACATAAGCAAAAAGTCATCAATATAATTAACATAAATAGTACTGCATACATCAAAATTGAAAAGAGTTCAAATATAAAAAGCACATATACTAGAAGGTTTCCTCTTCTATTTCTTGCTGCGCTCTGGATCTATAATCTGTTTGTTATCAATGGGTCATGAATATGGTTTCTCAGAGTTTGACATTCATCAGTGTCATGCCTTGTATGCTAATGGTAGGCATAATATAGATCCGCTCGATGATCGTGATGTCCTTGACTTCTAGCGGGCTTAGCAGACATTGGTTGTAGCTTGCCTTCATTCATTAACCTTTTAAGTACCCAAGACAGTGACTTGCCTAGGTTGGAGAAATGCCTTTGGTCTGCTTTGGTAACCGCTACATTTATCGTGTTTCCAGATCGATTCCCATTGCCCGACCCTGCTGACTTTCCTGCTCCCTGATTGTCGTAATTTCTTTGGGCATAATTATCAATGCTGGCCTTCCTTACCAGGTACTCTTCTTTAGGTTCTATGGCTATGTCTTTCAAGGACTCCCAGTCCTTTAAACCCTCCATCTTTAACCTAATTTTCAGATATGGGCTAGAATTCCTGATAAACAGCCTTATTTGGTCCAGAGTGTCCGGCTTCCTCTTCATCTCCATTACCCGGATCCTCCATCGGGTCAGGTATTCATGGAATGACTCCCTTGATTTTTGTTATAGCGGTTTTAGATCTTTTAAAGTTATCTCCATCCTCGTGCTGCAATCATATTGCCTAAGGAACTCCTCTGTCAACAGATCCCAGTCCTCTTTAGTCCTTCTATCGAGTCCATAATACCAGTCCACCACTAGACCTATCAAGCTCAAGTAGAAATACTCTATCTTCTGCCTTTTTGTCAGCATTGTACCCTTTATTTTTTTTTTTTGAACAAACATTGTACCCTTTATTACTAACGAGTACTGCTTCACATATGCTACTGGGTTTTAAAAATTAAATTCTACAAAAAAAATACAAAAAAAAACATAAATTTAGCCAAAAAAACACATGGGGGCGTCGGGGGGACGCTGGGCGAGCAACGCCTGTCGACACGCATGACGCCTTGGGCGTCCCTCGCGCGCGAGAGAGGGACGCCCGCGCTGCGTGCTGGGCGCTGCCAACGCACTTCGATGGCCGATTTTTAGTCAATTTTTTTTTACAAAACCCCATCAAAAGAAGATTAAGAATATGAATGGGGACGGAATACAATTCCCCAAAATTAAATAATGTTTCCCCAAAATTAATTACAAGGGCTCAAAAGAAAATGAACATAATATTTAAACAATCAAACAAAATCAATCGTGAGAAAAACATATATAAACCGGGGCATTCGTTTGAGATTTAGGAACATTGGTTCCTATGCGCTAATTTGAGAGTTTAGGAACATTGGATCCCTCGCGTTTATTTGAAGATGGTTCGAAGAGTTATTTTGATTTGGTGGATGAAAACCGGGATGAGTGATCCCATTTTAGAGAAAAAGAAACTCTTTGTTTTATTTGTGATGCTTTTTATTGTTTGGCTAAAACAAGGGACATTGATTCCAATTTTATTAGTAAAAATTTCAATTTAATTGTAGAAATATTTTTGTGATTTTTTATCTCAAGCGTGCATAAATGAAACAAATATTTATAAATAAACACAAGCACATGAAAGGGGGTTGAAAAGATCTCACCGAGCTGAAGTGTTCATCCACGTGTCGCGACCCATCAGGGGGGTCACGGAGGTGCACATACGACGCGACTCAAATAAATCTCAAACAGGAGAAATAATATTAAAATATTAATAATAATTTTAAAGATTGATCAAATGAAGATAAAAATGAATATTGGGCACGATAATAAATAATGATAACAATAATAATAATAATAATAATGCAACACAACAAAATAATAATAATAATAATAATAATAATAATAATAATAATAATAATAATAATAATAATAATGAAGCTAATGGTGGCAGCAACATAAAGTAATAATAACAATGATAATAAACAAACAATAACAATAATAATAATACTAATAATATAAAATAAATAAACATAACATAAATAATAATAAATAAATAAAAGGATAACAAAATGATAATAACAATACTAACAATAAATTAATGACATAACAATAATGATGAATATTAATAATCATAATAATACCACAATAATGATAATAATAATAATAATAATGTGCTAATAACAATAATAGTTATAATATAAAATAAATAATATTAATAATAACAAACAAATAACAATAACAATATCACACAACAATAATTATAATCAACAATAATATTAACCCAACCATGATAATAATAATAATATTAAAATAATAATAACAAACACAATAATAATTAATAATAACTAAATATATAATAATAAAAATAAACACAATAATAATCACAATAAACATAATAATAACAAATAATGCAAAATAAAAATAAATTAAATAATATCAATAACAAAAATATCAATATAACACAATCACATTAATAATGTATAAATCAAATAATAATAATAATAATAATAATAATAATAATAAATAGAACAATAATAAAAACAATAATAATATTAATATTAATATTAATAAACATAAAATAATAATAATAATAATTAATAAAATAATAATATAAAACATAAAATAAAGGAGAAAGAGAGGGACTCACTGCCGGAACCTCGCCGGAGCCACCGGAGGTGGGGGGTGGACGACACCTTCGGCACCGGAAGATAGATCGGTCCGCCAAGATTCCGCCGCCGGAATGTCGTCGGAAATGGACAGAAACGCCGTTAGAAGCGTTCGGTTCCTCCTCGCCGTTCTGCTTGCTAGCGGCGGGTGGCGGAGGCTGGTGGCCATCGCCCGGATTGTCCGGGTGTGCTGGCTCAAGGCGCATGCGGCGGTGCGCCGCCGGCGGCCCCTCCCCTTCTCCTCCTTTCTTCCTTTTCCCCGGCGTCACCTGCATTTCCGTGTCTGCCTCTCTCCTTTAGTTTCTTCTTTGGTTTTTTTCTTGGCCCTTTCTATTTTCCTTTGATTTGGTCCCTTCTTTTGCTTTTGTTCACTGTGTCTTCATACCCTCTCTTTTCTATTTGTTTTTCTTTCTTGCTCTCTCTCACTCTGTGTGGTCTCCCTCCCTCTTTTATTTTTTTCTTTCTTTTGTTCTTCAGCCGAGAGCCTCCCCTCTCTATTCTTTCTTCATCTTTTTCTTTTTATACCCCTACATTAGGGTAAGTTTGGTTAGGTTAATAATTTCCTCCGTTTTTAATTAATTTAATTAATTAATTTTTTTAATTTAATTAATTTACTTAAACTAACACATATATATTAATTAGACATTATATTTTTATTTTCTATTTCAACTTTAATTATCCAATAATATTAACTAACTGATTAACTAATTAATTTTTAACTTATCTTACAATATTAACTAATTAAATTAACCTAATCTTAATCTTTAATTTTTAATTTTGCCTACATATTTTATATTATTTCATATATTTTTTTTCAGAGGAATTATCAAGGAGCCTGAAGAGCCAAAATTACAATTTTTTCAAAAATTTTTTCGACTCGGGACCCGGTGTCTACAGTTGCCCCCAAATTTGGAGAAGCTAGTGCCTGGACACCAAGGTGAGCCAAAATTCAGAAAAGAAAGGCCAAAATTCAGAGATGCAAAAAAGAAAGAAGATGCAGAAGTTGGGTTGTTTTGCCCCCGGAGAGGACTTGTGTTGATTTTGCCCCCGGAGAGGACTTTGGTTAATTTGCCTCTTAAGAGGAGGGCTTAGAGATTCGCCCCCTCAGAGGACTTAAAGGTTTGCCTCCTCAGAGGCTTAGAGGTTTGCCTCCTCAGAGGACTTAAAACCCTCTTCAGAGGGCTTAGAGGTTTGCCTCCTCAGAGGGCTTAGAGGTTGCCTCCTCAGAGGGCTTAGAGGTTTGCCTCCTCAGAGAGCTTTGTTGTTTTGCCTCCTCAGAGGGCTTAGAGGTTTGCCTTCTCAGGTTGCCTCCTCAGAGGGATTACAGGTTTTGCCTCCTCAGAGGGCTTAGAGGTTTGCCTCCTCAGAGGGCTTAGAAGTTGCCTCCTCAGAGGGCTTACAGGTTTTGCCTCCTCAGAGGGCTTAGAGGTTTTGCCTCCTTAGAGGACTTAGAGGTAAACGTCAACTTGTTGACGTGAGACTGATGTATATTATCTAATGAGTGTCGAGCACCATGTATGCATGGAATGCATGGTGAAAGGCTATGCATTTATGAAGTGGCATGCAAAGTTACGGACTACGAATCTGAAATGCTTATGCATATAACATATATGTCAATGGCTTGCACCCATGTGAAAGATTATGGAACATGTGCTAAGTATTGTTATTCTAAAATGTTTGCAAATGATCATGAATGAGAAAAACATGCAAAGGTTCAAGCATGAGAAATATACAACGGGATTATGTATGCCAAATATGTGCAAATGACTATGCATGCAAATGATCGTGCATGTGACAAAGGTAAAGAGTTGTTCATCGGCATGGATGTAAAGAATCATATGCAAAGATAGGTGGATATCGTCATATACATAAAGGCTATGTAGAAAAATTGGGTGTGTACGATGTGTGCACAAATAACTATGTGTAGAAAAAATCATATATGTATATGCATGCATGCAAAAAAGGTGAATGTGAGATGCATGCAAAGGATATGCCCATAAAGAGCCATGTGCGTCAAAAGCACCTATGAAATATATTCGCTAAAGCTCTTATGCCAGAAGACATGCACCAAGAATTATAAGTGGAAAACATTTTATGAGAATGTTTGCTATAGTTATGTGTAAAAACATTTGCAAAAAGCATATGTACAAAGAATATTGTCGGGAGTATATGCAAAGAATCATTTTCATGAGTAGTGATAAGAAATACCCCAAGATTGTGAAATGAGTGCAACCTATCAGGTACCTCAAACTCGAATTTCTATCTGCCTTTGAGCACACTGAATGAACCACATTCCCAACTGATCCAATCTCAGCAAAATAATTCGAGAGTCATTCCAAATGAAGTGCAAGAAGATAAATATGTAGACATTAAGGTTTACTAAACCAACATGCAAATATAAGGCATACCATGCGATCTCTGTGTGTATGTGTAAAAAGCCAAAACAGAATTTTTTATTTTTCAAAAGCAAATTCTAGATGCAACGTTGGGGATGAGATTCAACTCGAATACATCAATGGACTCATGGCTTCCCGCTTGAAACTCAAGAAACACCATATGCCTCTTCCTACGCACCAAACCTTATTAGAAGGTCATCTCCGCTAATTAGATAAGACCGAACCCAGAATCAATAGATCTTACTTTGGTTGTAACGTTAGGCTTAGGTAAATAGCTATCAAATGAGGGTCAGGTCGTTAGAGAAGAATGACCGCGCTATTTACTCGATTGATGGAAGGACCATTCCCAGCCCCAATTGCATACTGTTCAAGTATTCTTAAATTTGGACTTGTTAATACTTTAGCTCAATGCACCAATTAGGTCAAAAAGATAACAGGGTATTATCCTAGGCTCTACTTTTCTCTTTTCTTTCTTCTTCTTTTTTTTTTCTTTTTTTTTCTTTCTTTCTTCTTTTTTCTTTTTTTTCTTTTTTTTTTCTTTTTTTTTTTGCAAGCTTATGTCTCTAATTACATAAAAAGTTTATTGGTGATTTAAACCCCTTTACTCAAAGTGTAACCCAAAAATGATCGATGATTGAAATTCTCGTCTCGAAGTGTAAACCCACTTTCATCGGGGCAATTTTTGATAGCTCAAGCGAATATCGTAATGTAGATCCATTCTTACTAGAGCGGCCATTCTTCTAAGGGGAAGCCAAAATTATTTTAGGCAAAGGGAGAAGTTTTAACGTGTGTAACAATAAAATCGGTACGCATTTAGCATACCAAAATAAAGGCTCAACAGGCTTGCAAGCGATTGTGAAATAATGGTAGAAAATGGTAATTTAGAGAGCTATACAAAGAAATGGTGCCTAGATCATTTTCTAGATTCAGCCTTATCCAGGGATCACTTTGACGGGTAATCGAAAAGATTCTAGTGCTCTTACTGAGTTTTCATCCAATCCCCTAATTACAACTAGCTTTTTCAGTTTGTTTTCAAAACGTGCCAAAAGTGCTCTGAACTTAGAAATGGCATGGTATGGTCAAATATCTTCACGTGATCTAGCTCTTAAAGACCAAACATATACACCCCTTACTTAATTCAAAGTGGAATGAAACTCAGATTTCTAGAGTTAAGATCAAATCCATTCATAGTTAAAAACTAATTAAGCAGAGTCAAACCTTGAATCAGATGTACCTCAATAAGGTGTAAACATGCCAGCGTTTTAGGGTATGGCTTAACACAAAAAAATTTTGACTCTATCAAAATGTATATACATAAAAATCGTTTAAGCAAATAGAGAAATTTTTTTTTCTTTTTTTTTTATAAAATATGCACAAACTATGCGTTAAAAATCATGTATATGGAATGGCATATGCAATAGCGTCATGTATATTAGCAATGTGTGCAAGGAACTGTATGTGCGAAACATGTGTAAAAACATTTTGTATAAAAATGCGTACATGAAATATGTGCAAAGATGTGTGTCCGTAAAACACCTGCGAAAAAATATGAGTGTGTAAACACTGCATGATAAATGACGTGCATGCATAAATTCGCAGTGTACATGTAAGCAGTATACAATGAAGGTATAAGTGCAAGATATGACACAACATGAGAATGAATGTTCATAATACAGGGTGTATGTGCATATGGTGTGATTTAGACATGATAGAGATATGTATGTAAGATGAAGATGTGATGTAGGATGAAGATGATCTGGCACGAAAATGTGCGCCAATGAGTTGCGAGGAGTGGCAAAACTCATATATATAGAAGTGTAAAACATATACAAATAATGCACATGAGATGAGACACATCATAAGAATGATTGTGTACAGTGAGCTTCTATGGTGTGCGATACAAGACAGAGGATGAAAGTGGTCGCAAGAAATGAGTGGCACCTACAAGGTACGTGTATTTACATGGTATGCGCACATAAAACGTGGCATGGTATATATGTAATAACTGGCATGCATGATGTAGGATTCATATGTGCATGGCATAACGCATGCATGATAATGCATTTTCATGATATGGCACACAATGTGAGAGATGCAAAGTGTCATGATGTGTATAATGTCTAGTCTAATGAAGTATGCTAATGTGTGCACACTATGACATGTAACAGTATATGTATGTTCCAGCGCACAATGTTTATGTACATGTGTAATGTGAGTATACGGATATGTACATGCTATGACACATGATGAATGTACTATTATTCTAATTTTATTTTATTATTCATTTTATTTTATTTTATTTTATTTTAAGTGGTAGTATGCCCATGTGTGCTATGATGCATGTCGATACGTACCGTATATACTAACTATGGTGCACGATGGACGTTATGGATGTCATAATGTCAGTATGTATGCGTTACGACAAGCACTGCTATATACATGCAAGACATATAAATGTTATGTTCATATTCACAAATTATGATACAAGCAATTTTATATACAAAGTGCACAGTTTTATTATTATATAGAAAGAACTATACATGAGACATGATGCATGTGTTTTATTTACTATTATTGCTCATAAAAAAATGCACAACCACATACACATACAAGAAAAAAATTCCTCCCAACCATATTTCTATCACATAGGAGGTTGTACGGGCTCTTTCATGGGCGGGCTTGACCCATGGGTTAACGGGGAACCCAATGGGTGCGTAAAACGTGCCGCGAAGCACGAACTCTCATAACTAAAAAGCGCATGCAGATAAATTTTCGGCTATCGTGTATTTAAATAATCCGAATAAACCGAAACACGCCCCTCGGGGTATGAGAACCTTTAAAGAGCGAACATCTAAATTTATTTGGATTTATCCAATACACAAAACCCACTTCAAAAGCAACGTATTATGGCACATGCCCCCTAGTGAAAGTATCTATGTCCATTACATGGATTCAGGTTGAAGGTAATGATATTTTAGGGCTACCCAAGCATAATTCCTGCCAACGGGTCTAACTCGACCAGTCGGATCATCATTTGATATACCATTTTTGGTACGAGATTTGGGCTGGTGATTATCCCGAACACTTCCCTACAATGAGTGAAAGTACAGTCGTGTTTTAGGAACGCACCGGGGTATATAGGGGACCAAACTAGCTTATCTCTAAGGCTCTAGCATGATGCAATGCAATTTTTTGAAAAAAGATAAAATTTCTTGATCTTAAACCCATTTACATTATATTAACCAAAAGTACTTTCGGAGCAGAGTCTCATGATATCCCCAGTGGAGTCGCCACTGTGACGCGCTCGAAGCCCGCTCGGCATCCGGATCGCCCTCGGGTGTCCGCTTTTAGGACCCGAGACCGGATGGAGGTTCGTTAAAACTCGTTGCAATCAACTTACGAAAGCGTCTATTGGGTATCATAAGGCAGGTATCACGAAGTCGCCACTTAATAAAATATTGAAAAATGAATTCTAACCTTATGAGGCCAAAACCAGAGAGAGTTCGGGACCTCACTCTTATTCATACTTTTGGTTAATGTTATGTAAATGGATTTTTAGAGTCAATTATTTTATTTCTCTTCTCATACGATTCATGCATTTAAATTAAAAGGCGCATTGCAATCATTCAAAAGCAATAAATAAAAACTGTAAAGAAAACAGTAAAATAAAACGATAAATAAAGCAATAAAGGAAAGCGGTAAACACATCAAGCACACAATTACAAGGAAAATTGGGGCGGAATACAATCCCATCAAAAGAAGATTAAGAATATGAATGGGGACGGAATACAATTTCCCAAAATTAAATAATGTTGCCCTAAAATTAATTACAATGGCTCAAAAGGAAATGAACATAATATTTAAACAATCAAACAAAATCAATCGTGAGAAAAACATACATAAACCGGGGCATTCATTTAATTTAGGAACATTGGTTCCTATGCGCTAATTTGAGAGTTTAGGAACATTGGATCTCTCGCGTTTATTTGAAGAGGGTTCGAAGAGTTGTTTTGATTTGGTGGGTGAAAACCGGGATGAGTGATCCTATTTTAGAGAAAAAGAAACTCTTCGTTTTATTTGTGATGCTTTTTATTGTTTGACTAAAATAAGGTACATTAATTCCAATTTTATTAGTAAAAATTTCAATTTAATTGTAGAAACATTTTTGTGATTTTTTATCTCACGCGTGCATAAATAAAACAAATATTTATAAATAAACACAAGCATATGAAAGGGGGTTGAAAAGATCTCACCGAGCCGAACTGTTCGTCCACGTGTCGCGACCCATCAGGGGGGTCACGGAGGTGCACATACGACGCGACTCAAAGAAATCTCAAACAGGAGAAATAATATTAAAATATTAGTAATAATTTTAAAGATTGATCAAATGAAGATAAAAATGAATATTGGGCACGATAATAAATAATGATAACAACAACAATAATAATGATGCAACACAACAAAATAATAATAATAATAATAATAATAATAATAATAATAATAATAATAAACAGAACAATAATAAAAACAATAATAATAATAATAATAATAAACATAAAATAAATATATAATAATAATAATAATAATAATAATAATAATAATAATAATAATAATAATAAAACAGAATATTAAATAATAATAAATAATAAAAATAATAAAAATAATAATAATTAATAAAATAATAATATAAAACATAAAATAAAGGAGAAAGAGAGGGACTCACCGCCGGAACCTCGCCGGAGCCACCTGAGGTAGGGGGTGGACGACACCTCCGGCACCGGAAGATAGATTAGACCGCCAAGATTCTGCCGCCGGTGGTCACTCGCCAGAATGTCGCTGGAAATGGACAGAAACGCCGTCAGAAGCGTTTGGTTCCTCCTCGCCGTTCTGCTTGCTGGCGGCGAGTGGCGGAGGCTGGTGGCCACCGCCCGGATCGTCCGGGTGCACTGGCTCGTCCGGCGGGGCGCGTGCAGCGGTGCGCTGCCGGCGGCCCCGCCCCTTCTCCTCCTTTCTTCCTTTTCCCCGGTGTCACCTGCGTTTCCGTGTCTGCCTCTCTCCTTTTGTTTCTTCTTTGGTTTTTTTCTTGGCCCTTTCTATTTTCCTTTGATTTTGTCCCTTCTTTTGCTTTTGTTCACTGTGTCTTCTTACCCTCTCTTTTCTATTTGTTTTTCTTTCTTGCTCTCTCCCACTCTGTGTTTGGTCTCCCTCCCTCTTTTTATGTTTTTCTTTTGTTTGTTCTTCAGCCGAGAGCCTCCCCTCTCTATTCTTTCTTCATCTTTTTCTTTTTATACCCCTACGTTAGGGTAAGTTTGGTTAGGTTAATAATTTCCTCCATTTTTAATTAATTTAATTAATTAATTTTTTTAATTTAATTAATTTACTTAAACTAACGCATATATTTTAATTAGACATTATATTTTTATTTTCTATTTCAACTTTAATTATCCAATAATATTAACTAACTGATTAACTAATTAATTTTTAACTTATCTTACAATATTAACTAATTAAATTAACCTAATCTTAATCTTTAATTTTTAATTTTTAATTTTGCCTACATATTTTATATTATTTCATATATTTTTTTTGGAGAAATTATCAAGGAGCCTGAAGGGCCAAAATTATAATTTTTTCAAAATTTTTTTCGACTCGAGACCCGGTGTTTATACCAACCTAGTTACTATTCACACCGAAACCGCTACTTTTTCGTATTTTTTTATTTTTAAGGCCTTATTTGACATCGATTTCACTCAAAATTTTAATCTCGAACTCATCATAACTTATATTCTCTAATAATCAAATAAAATATTTTTCGACTCCGAAAGGTACTATTCACCCCGGTATCACTATTTACTAACGGAAAATACTATTTTCGACTAGCCCGGTATTGGGGCCATTACAAATGCAGTCTGATATTATGTGATATATGTTTCATGCATTCTTCATTATAGTGAGTTTTTCATGTCACACAAACAATTATGATCGTATAATAGGAGCATGTTATGATATGTATATCTTGGGCATTTGGTGAAGGTGGAACTTCATTTTTGTGATACGATACTCAATATATTGAACATTGATAATTATTGCCATGTTTTTATAATTCCAAAATTGGTAGTGTGTTAATTTGTAGATTTTGAAACCTAATAGAATCCTAGGACAACATTAAAGAAATCACATAAATTTAATCCAACGTTAAGGACATTATTAAATTTTGATTGCAGTACCATAACAAATCGGAATCCAAATAATTGGTAACCACAAAAAAATAATGATAAATGAAAAGGGAAAAAAAGCCAAGTTAGCATTTTTCATATAGAAATCAAAGATTGGGATTTGTAATTTTTTTTTTTGAAGGTTTGAAGTTGAAAAAGGAATTATTTATACCCCAATCATTTTCCCACATTATTTATTGGTTTTCGTTATGCAATTAGTAGTATGGTTGTCTTGATATCAGACAATAAAACTTGAGTTTTTTATGTATTACTTTTTATGACTTGTATTAAAAAAATGAAATAATAAAAGAAAATAGTAGACAAACCCACATTATGATATCTACATTTAATGGAAGTTGCTTTGTCATTCAGCTAAGTTTAAGTACATTGTGAGGACCTACTCGTGTAATACCAATGTAAAAGTAAAATTGACGTGATCAAAGTAGTCAGTAATCGGTTGCATTTATATACCATAATAAATGATTTTGCCGTTAAGTGTTAGGGAGGCTACCATATAAAATATACATTCTATTTTTTAGTAACCAGGACCGTAACACATATCTGTTTTGGCTTGAAGAGAAGCTCGAGATGGTAATAATCTACCGATTATACAACCATTCAGTATAGGTAATTCATTTTATTTTTAGTGAGCTTCCTTTTAAATTCACTGGAAGGCATGGCTTTAGAGCACAAACGGGTGACACAAAAAGTTTAAACATATTGCTTATGAACAAAAGAAGAATGCAGACATGGGCATGGTATGCACTCATTGTAGTAATTAAGTCTTATGTGTGGATTAACAATTTTATTTAGCTGAATGCGAAGTTTTATGTGTCTCATTACACTACAAGAAAACAATAAAATACCGACAGAATTTTAGCGATGGAACTATTTCCGTCGCTAAATAGTGGTGAAAGTTAAATTCCGCCGCTATTTAGTGACGAGATTTTAGTTCCATCGCTAAATGCCAGCGGATTTTTTTAGCCGCCGCTAATTGGCGACGAAAAATAAAATCCGTCGCTAAAAATGGCGCCAATTTTTTCCACCAAATTCTACGATAGTATTTAGCGACGGTTGATTAATTCCGTCGCTAAAAATAGCGACTGTTAATTAAAACCGTCGCTAAATAAAAAATAAAATAAATATATTTTATTTAGCGACGGAATTTTTAATCCGTCACTAATATTTTTTTAATTAGTGACGGAAGTCTAAACCGTCGCTAAAAGTAACGACGGATTGAATAAACCGTCGGTAATTTTAGCGACGGAGTAAAACGTTCCGTCGCTAAAAGTAAAATAACCCAGTTTTAAATCCCCTCCCCCCGATCCCCACTCTCTCTCCTCCCTCTCCCCTCCCTCCCCTCTCCCCTCCGGTTTTTGCCCCCCTGCTCTCACACCGCCGGCCACCGCCCCCTTGCTGCCGGTCCGCCCCTCCCCTTCGATCGCCGGTCCGCTCCCCTCCGATCGCCGTCCCCTCCCCTCCTCCTCTTCCTTCCCTCTTCCCGCTCCGATCTTCCCCTTCTTTCCCTCCCTCCACGTGCCATCGCCGGCGTCCTCCCCTCCGATCCGCCTGCTGCCGGTCCTGGTCTCCTCCTCCGCCTCCTCCTCCTCCCTCCACTCCTCCTCCTCCTCTCCTCCGGCGACAGGTACCCAGATCTGCCATCCTTTGATTTTTTTTTCTGTTAAATTAATTAAGTTAATATTGTTAATATTAATATTATTATTATTAATTTATTTATGTTAATATTATTTATGTTAATATTAATATTTTTGTTAATTTATTTATGTTAATTTATTTATGTTAGTTAGGCATTGTTAATTTATGTTAATATTAATATTGTTAATATTAATATTAATATTTTTCTGTTAAATTATTATTAAATTAAGTTAATATTATTATTATTGTTGTTATTATTATTATTAATTTATTTATGTTAGTTAGGCATTGTTAATGTTAAATATTGTTTGAAGAAAAAATAAATTTTTAATTAGTGTTAATTGGTGTTAGAATTAATTTTTAATTAGTGAAAATTTCACCCTTTAAAAGGGGATATGAAGAAGATCGGATTTAACTGGACTTTTAAATTTTGTTTGCACAAGCTCCGTAACAGTATGCATAAAATAGATGGTGGACTCGGATTGATTGAATTGAGTTCAAATCGGTATGAATTTAATTGGGCTAAATCGAATTTGAATCAAGGACTTTTAAAATTTTATTTTTCTTGCACAAATCCAATTTAATCCACGTAAATAAAAGGTGAGTTAGATGTGAACTGAATTGGTGTATTGAAATTACATATAGAATGTACTATAACTTTTAAAATCAAAACTGTATCAAAGTTTGCTCACATATACTTAAAATTCTTTTTATTAGTTATGTAGGTTATTGAGTATAATATTCTTATAAAGTTATTTTTTTAATTAGTATTATTATCTAGGTTATTGACTGTAATATGATAAATTTGTATTTTTTCCTGTTTTTAGCATAATAATCCGTATTACTTTTGTTTAAATGACTAGCAATTGTCGTAATTAATCATGTATTTTTCGTAAAAGTAGTTATATTTTGAGTTTCTAGCATTATTGTCTAATATATTAAGTTTTTTTTTTGAATTAGATTTTTATAATTCTATTTGAGATGTCTTCTTGTTCATGTAACAGTTTTGGAATTAATTATGAGTAACGTAAATAGATTTTGGATGTATAGACGAAAAACAAGGGATGGTTACATTAATCCTGAATTTGTGAAAGGGGTTCAGTCATTTATTAAATATGCCAGTTCTCAACCTGCACATATGGACGGGGCTAAAATAAGATGTCCATGCAAAAAGTGCCAACACCTTAGTTATCTGTCAGTCGATGAAGTATATTTTCACCTGTTAAGAAAGGGATTTGTTCAAAATTATTTTGAGTGGACACGACTCGGAGAACCATCAAAATGTAGTACATCGATGGAAAATGTGGGTAACATGTCGACAACTGAGGATGAATTTGAAAGAGAAGGGGAATTTGGAGCTGATGATGTAGGGGTGACTGATAATCCATACGTTCAAATGGTTTACGATGCAGCTGGCCATGATTTTAGGGAAAGTACACCAATGCTGGAAGAACCCAACGAAAATACAACAAAATTTTATGATTTGCTAAATTCAGCAGATCAGGAGTTATGGCCAGGCTGTGATAACATGACTCAGTTATCTTCTATAGCTCGGATATTGAATATAAAATCGGAAGGCCATATTTCAGATCGAAGGTTTGACCAAATTCTTGCTTGGTACAATGAATCATTGCCTCCTGACCATAAAATGGTTGATAATTGTACAATGTGAAGAAACTGATCAGTGGTTTAGGTTTGCCTGTTGAGAAAATTGACTGTTGTCGGTTGGGATGTATGTTGTTTTGGAGGGATGACATCAATTTACAAGAGTGCAAATTTTGTAGTCAACCTAGGTACAAATCTAAAAGTGGTGGTAATAAGTAGAAATTGGTACCTTGGAAACGTATGTATTTTTTTCCATTGACTCCCAGGCTTAAAAGACTATATGCATCCGAAATTACTGCACCTCACATGAGATGGCATGATGAGTACGAAAGTACAAGTGGAATAATGAGCCATCCATCTGATGCAGTTGCATGGAAACATTTCAATAACACCCATCCTGATTTTGCTGTTGAATCTCGAAATGTTCGGCTGTGTTTAAGCACTGACGGATTTCAACCTTTTGGTCAATCAGGGCAACAATATTTGTCATGGCCAATCATAATTACTCCATATAATTTGCCTCCATGGATGTGTATCAATGAGGCATATATGTTCTTGACAGTTATTATTCCAGGATCTAGAAATCCGAAGCACAGAATTGATGTATATTTACGGCCGTTGATTTATGAGTTGCAACAGCTTTGGGATGTCGGTGTTGAAACATATGATGCATCACTTAAACAGAATTTTATGATGAAAGCGGCATTAATGTGGGCGGTCAGTGACTTTCCTGTCTATGTTATGTTATCGGGTTGGAGTACGGCTGTAAAACTAGCATGTCCTTACTGTGGCGACGATTCAGATGCGTTTTATCTTTAACATGGGTGCAAAACTTCTTGGTTTGACAACCACATGAAATTTCTTCCACTTGATCACCCGTTCCGACGGAACAAGAACAAATTTATTAGGAATGCAGTTGTTCTTTCTAGTCTTCCAGTTATCAGAAGCAGTGAGCAAATTTTACAAGATATTGATGAGTTGTTACTTAATGTATATATATATATTGGACAATATTAAATATAAAACATAAACTTTAAAATATAAAAAATATAATTACATGTTATTAAGTAAAATATGGATACCAATACATATTATAAAAAATAATATATATAGAAGTTATTATGTTACTCTATATAAATATTAGTCTATATAATTAAAAAAAATTACATAATTTAATTATAATTTAAAATATTACATAAATTTTATAAAAATAAATAAAAAATTAAAGTATAAAAATAAAAATATAATATAAATGTATTTTAAAGTGTTTATTTATGTAAGTTTTAGAGAGAAATAAAAAAATTTTATATGAACTGATTAATCGGAAACTAACTATTAATCCGTAATTACAAATTGAAAATATAAAATATAAAAAAAAATTGAATCAATAGATTAACCGAAAATTGATTTAATTTCAGACTAAATTATTATTTTTTTTAAAATTATTTTCACCCCTGTAGACTAACGCCAGCGAGTTTGTGTTTGAAAATATAAAATGTTTTTTAAAAGCAAATAACAAAAACCTTCAACCACGCCGAACACGGCCTAAATTAATCATCAAACGGCTATCGGATATTAGCCATCAGCTGTGAACCGTCATTTCCAGAAAAACCAAAAGCAACGAAGCCCACTCTTCACTTTACTTCTATCGGAAACTAGAAACAGAGCATCGAAGAGAGAAAGCAAAGAGAGAATGCAGGGCCAATTACGAAGCGACACATCGAAAATGCATTACTGGGTTCAAGCTTCTTCTTCTGATTTCAGTGGTTCTCTCCCTCAACCTCGCAGGTCAACGTCTTTGACTCTCTCTCTCTCTCTATATATATATATCTGTCTATCTATCTATCTATCGTTTTGATACTGTGTTTACCATTTTTATAATTTTTATGATTTATTTATTTATCGGATTTGATTTGGCAGTGGTCACACTGCTGTTCTGGTCGGAAAATCGAAGATCGTCGTCTTCGGTGGCCTCATTGACAAGAAATTCCTAAGTCACATCACTGTTTATGATATCGGTAATCTTTGATTTTTTGATTCTTGATTTTTTGATTCTTACTTCTATTTCATTTAGGTTGTAGTCCTGAATAGGAATAATCTCTACGACACAATTATTTGGGGTGCTTAAGTGTGCTCCTTTTGTGCTAGGAATTTTTATGCTGTTTAAATTCTTATGTTGTGTAAATTCTTGTTTTTGACATGATTATTATTATTAGGTGGCTTGCAAGATTGTTTTTGTTTGATCACTCTAGTTTTTATGTGGTCTCCTGCTTTCTTGGGAGTTCTGGTTATTTCTTTGTAAAAATTGATGATACAAGTAGTCATTCCTTTACATTGTGCTTTAATCTCAATTTTATTCTTATAGCTTGTCTATTAATAATCACACATATGGTTTAGGAGCTTAGATGATAGATCACATTCCCCAAAGTTATGCTTGTAAAGGAGCACAGAATAGGCTGTTCAATTAGATCAAATTTTTTAAATAAACAAAATGAAAATGCTTTATGTTGATGTCATTTTTTTTTTGCCCTATTTTTGGAGAAAACTTGCATCTTCCAATTTTTCCAATCTTTTTCCATTTTCTGAGTAATTAATTTCATGATATAAAGCAGAAACCTAAGGAAGTCCAGATTTGATCGTAGGAGTACAACTTACTTCATTCTCCTTTTTCTCTACTTACAAGTTATACCTAATATGCTGGCCACTGTTTCTGTATGCTACACTAATTGAATCTGTTGACCTTTCTTCTAAATTTTGTATCACGCCTGAGGGCAGCCCCTCTAGATACAGGAGTACAGACTGTCACATGCACCAAAAAAGAGAGTAAAAATTGCATCTTAGTTGCAGTAGAATGTATAAAAACATGTCTGGTATGCATTTGTGGCCATTTTTCTCGTGCTACATGTCTTTTGTTGAAACTGACTCACTTTTCAAACCAACACCAACCCGCCAACCCCCCCGCCTTCCAAAAAAAAAAAACAAAAAATTGTTGCTTATTTCACACCATGATTTTGTAGGTTTCCAACTAATGTATTTTGTGTAAGATTGATACGCATTGCCTAGTTAAAAATGAGGCTTTCATTTCCTATTTATATTTTTGTTTGTAGTTATCTGAGGTGATTATCAAATTACTAAGGACCAATTAGAACTTATTACTTGGAACTTATCTGAGGTGTTATTAGTTAGATATAGATGCTATTAGTTTATTATAAAACTGGAATATTTATTTAGTCCCGTGTATAAAAAAATATATTGATGGAATTGTTATAAAAAAACAGGTACAAGTGTGATTAGCTGCAACTTGAACCCTAAAATAATTTTACACAGGAAATTGCAATCACGAAATGTGCATTAATGGAAAATAAAACAGCACTTGATGAGTTAGGGTAAATGAATTAATTGAGCGATTGGTCTATAATGGTTGTTTATGATAACCAGGGTATATTATTATTTTAAAATCTGGAGATGGTCATTGCAAAAGGATGCAACTTCATGGAATCTAAGATAATTATACATTGTGCATATGCATAGTATTAGAACAGCAACATCCCCTAGTTATTATCTAATAAAAACCTTTCTGTTCTTTGAGAGAGCAAGCTATGGTTTCAGCTGGAGTGCAGTAGTTGTGGGCGCGATGGACAAGTTGGTCCCTGCCCACGAGCATTTAGTGTTGCTGTTTCAGTTTATCGAGATAAATTTTGTGAGCGACCCAAAATTTGTCTACAGACTTTACACATTCTAAAATAATGCCTTTTTGTTATTTCAGAGAAGAAGGTATGGTTTCAGCCAGAGTGTAGTGGAAGTGGGTCTAATGGACAAGTTGGTCCCAGCCCACGAGCATTTCATGTTGCTGTTTCAATTGATTGCCACATGTTCATCTTTGGTGGGCGGTCTGGTGGTAAAAGGTTTGCAAAATCCAATGTATTTTGTGCTACATTAAGCATCTCAGTACACATTCTTTGATGGTGATATTTAATCTGCAGGATGGGTGACTTTTGGGTTCTGGATACTGGTAAAATCTATGCATTTATGCAATTCTTTATATATATATGTCTGCATGTGTATTTACAAATATGCATAAACGCAAACAATTTAATCAATGGCTGTCCTTTAAGATTAAATATCTTCGCTTTTGTCTCTATTTTATCTTTTCTCCATCCATCCATCTATTCATCCTTCCTACGCATCTTATTGCACCACTATACATCCGTTGTAATTGTGTATGCATGGAGGCATGCCCTTTTTCTGTTTGTGTACATGCTCTCGTGGATCCCAAAATAACATTAAATTTCCTTTATTTGATACTCTCTTAACTGGTTAGGGCTTACTGATTAATGTCTACATCAGATATATGGCAGTGGTCAGAGCTAACCAGTTTTGGTGACTTGCCTTCACCAAGGGATTTTGCTGCAGCCTCATCTATTGGAAATCGAAAAATTGTTATGTGGGTATTTAGTAAATTACTGTGTGCATCTATTAGTTTTCATGGGATTCATCTAGTATGATATACTTTTGAAGATATGTTTCAATGTAGGTATGGTGGATGGGATGGCAAGAAGTGGCTGTCAGATGTTTATATCTTAGACACAAGTAACATTTTTTATTGTTTTTTCAGCAATTGTATCTCCTTGAAAACTTTTGTAATTCAAATGATATCTTCCATATGGTATATTTCTTTGAACAGTATCACTTGAGTGGATGGAGCTGCCGGTTACCGGAGTATTGCCTCCACCTAGATGTGGCCACACTGCAATCATGGTCGAGAAACGTTTGCTTGTCTTTGGTGGAAGAGGTGAACTTCTGAAGAATATCCTCATTTGAAAATTGGTGTCTGTCACCTAATTCTTTCTTATTGCTCCTTTTACTCTCGTATATGGTGCCAATTTTTGTTGAAGATTGCATTTTGCCCCAAGTTATTTTAAAATTGCTAACAAATTTGTTTGCACACAATTTTGGGATTTCGCTGGATGAGTGTTTCATAAGCTAATCTTCTTTCAAATGCTAATAAGAATAAGTTGTTACGAAAAATTGTTGATTATTCCTAATTAGAGTTTGTTTCCTTGTTAGTTTTATTTTTCTTTATTATAGTAGGATTATGACTCTTTTATTCTTCTCTATAAATAACTTGTACATTAATTGTTTATACACAAGTGAGATAATAAGAAAAATCTCCTTTTTACAAAAATCTACATGGTATCAGAGCCTCTGCCACTTTAAAGGTTGAGTTTCCTCCCTTGTGCAGTAGGTCCAGTACGCCGTTTTTCGGCAAGTTTAAAAATATCCTGTTTCGCACCTCCTCTTTGGACACAGCCCTCAGCGGAGCATAGCCCAGGAGAAGTTCGGCTGGTACCCAAATTTTCGGCAGCGTCCTACATCGTGCGAGTACACACGCCCCCAGAAGCTTTCGGATCTTCGTCCACTCGCCGGCGCATGTAGCGTCCTCCGGCCACCTTCCGTCAATTGATCTTGCTTAGATCTGTTCGTCGGATCCCTCCAACTCTGACCAGTTGCTTTCCGGTCATTTTTGAAGTCTTTGGTTTTGGGGCTTCATGTGAATAGGTGAACAGGCTCTGTTTTTCTAGGTTTTTTGTCTATCTCTGAGGCTTTGTTTCTTTGGATTTTTTTGTCCATCTTTGAGGTTTTTCTTCCGTTCTACCAATATTATTTTGCTACTATGATGGATAATCAGGCAGTTAATTTATCTTAGAGGAGAGAAAGTCCCATTGCCAGTATTATGAAATTAGGTGAGTCATTATCTCTTAATCACGATACATGGATTGTAAATTCTAGTGCAAATAGTCATATTGCAGGTCCTCCGAGAAATTTTATTTCTTATTCTCAACTAAAAAAAGAGATAAATGTCCGAATAGCAGATGAGTCTCTTACTCCGATATCTAGAACAGGTTTTATTGATTGTACTCCAACACAGAAGGGTTACAAGTGCTATCGTCCTCCATTTCGGAAATATTTTGTTAGTGTGGATGTGAGTTTTAGAGAAAATGAACTTTATTTTGGTACTATCCAATCATCTCTTCAAGGGGAGAGTGATGAGAGAGAAGAGATGGTACCTATTATAACTCTTGATACCCTAGGGGAAACTTCTGTGGGGGAACAGGTTCAGGAAGAGCAGACTATTGTCCAGGGGAAGACTATTAGACGTTTGGATAGACTTGATTTAATGAGATATTCAAGGAGAAACAGGATAGAAAAAGCCATCGTGTAGGTGCAGCCTATTTTATGTCAAGAATCCTCTTCTTCTGTTCAGTTGTCTTTAAATTCTAATTCCACTGATAATTTGGACATGCCTATTGATCACAGATAAGGGGTTAGATCCTGTACTGAACATCCTGAAGAATTTCTTAATCTGAAATTTTATTTTTGCATTTAGGAATACAGGTATTTATACAGATTTTAAGCTACAAATAGTTAAAAAATTCTGCTACCTAACTTTGATAAAATAGGAAAAATCTTCTACAAATCTGCCTACAAATTTGCTCCTAAAATCACGTTAACAGCTATCAGCAACTAGTATCAATATTCAAAACTCCCCCTCAAGTTGGTGCAAAGATATCACACATGCCCAACTTGCAGACCAAGGTATGAAAAGTCCGATTGTTGAGTCCTTTTGTAAATACATTAGCTAATTGTTTTTCGGATGACACGTAAAACAAACTCAAAGCACCATTTGTAAGTTTTTCTTTTACGAAGTGCCGATCAATTTCAATGTGTTTTATTCGGTTATGCTGAACAGGATTAAGAGCTATACTGATGGCAGCTTCGTTGTCACTGTATAAGGATAATTTTCTTCCCTTAGATAATCTCAATTCTTCTAGTAGCTTTCTCAGCCAGAGAAATTCACAAACACCTTGAGCCATAGCCCTGTATTCTGCTTCAGCACTCGATCTTGCAACTATACTTTGCTTCTTACTTCTCCAAGTAACTAAGTTTCCTCCTACAAGAGTACAATAGCCTGAAGTGGATTTTCTGTCATCTAAAGATCCAGCCCAATCTGCATCTGTAAAGGCTTCTATTTGGAGGTGACCATGTTTGGAGAAAATAAGACATTTTCCTAGGGCAGACTTCAAATACCGCAAAATACGGAAGACAGCTTGCATGTGAGAGCCTTGTGGATCATGCATGAATTGACTCACCAAGCTCACTTAGTAGGCTATGTCCGGCCTAGTGTGTAAGAGATAAATGAGTCTCCCAACCAACCTTTGATATCTCTGTTTGTCAACTGGCCTTCCAACTTCTGCTTGTAGTTTGTGGTTGCTTTCAGTAGGCGATTCTACTGGTTTGCAACTTGTCATACCAGTTTCTTTTAAGAGATCTAGGATATATTTTCTCTGAGAAATGAAGATTCTTTTTGTTGATCTAGCAACTTCAATTCCCAAGAAATATCGTAACTTTCCAAGATCCTTGATCTCAAACTCCTGAGCCAGGAGTTTCTTCAAGCAACCCATTTCTTCTTTATCATCCCCCGTCATCACTATATCATCAACATAAACAATGAGAAGAGTGATTTTACCCTTGGAGCGTCTCATAAAGAGGGTATGATCAGCATTGCTCTGTTGATAACTAAAAGAGATCATAGTTTTGCTGAATCTGTCAAACCAAGCTCTCGGAGATTGCTTCAACCCATACAAGGCTTTCTTCAGTTTGCACACATTTCCTTTATTTCTTTCATCATTAAAGCCAAAAGGTATCTCCATATAAACTTCTTCTTCCAGGTCTCCATGGAAGAATGCATTATTCACATCAAATTGTTGCAGATCCCAATCCAAATTAGCTGCACAAGTTAAAAAGATTCCGATTGTATTCATTTTAGCAACAGGTGCAAATGTCTCCTGATAATCAACTCCGTAAGTTTGAGTGAATCCCTTTGCCACTAGTCTGTCTTTAAATCTTTCAACTGAACTGTCAGCTTTATGTTTTATTGTGAACACCCACTTATAACCAACTGGCTTCTTGTCTGGAGAGTCAACAAGTTCTCAGGTTTCATTTTTTGAGAGAGCCTTCATTTCTTTTACCATAGCTTCTTGCTACTTTGGATCCGTGATAGCTTCTCTCCAATCCTGTGGAATAGACATAGAGGAAAAAGACAAGGCAAAAGCTTTATAGGAGGGAGACAGATGATCATAAGAGACAAAGTTGGAAATGGAATGTTTTGTACAAGACCTGACTCATTTTCTTTGAGCAATGAGCAAATTTAAATCAAGATCAGAAGATAACTCACCCGAGGATTTTGGCAGTGCAGAATGCATGATAGCTTCTTCAGGCCTATTCTTCCTTGAGTATCTCAACAAATCAGGTCTATTTAAGCGACCGACAACATTCTGCTCCCCCTGAACATCAACAATATTATCCTCTTGAACATCAACAATATTATCTTCCTGAACAAGATCATGAGTTACCACAAGTTCATTTATCACTTCTTCACTATTCTCCCCCTGAAGAGGTGATTGAGTAATGCCAAAATAAGATTCAGACTCCTTAAAGGTAACATCCATACTGACATAGAATTTCCTAAACGGGGGGTGATAACACTTATATCCCTTTTGAGTTGGCGAATACCCAATGAACACACATTTTAGTGCTCTCGGATCTAATTTCCCAACATTTTTAGTATGGACAAAGCAAACACCCCCAAATATTTTTGGTGGAACAATATAGTGAGTTTTTCCGGTTAAAACTTCTAAAGAAGTCCTAAAGTTGAGAGATTTGAGAGGCATTCTATTAATAAGATAGGCAGCTACTAGTATTGCATCCCCCCAATATGGCTTTGGAACATTCATAGTAAACATAAGAGATCTAACAACTTCCAACAAATGTCTATTTTTTCTTTCAGCTACTCCATTTTGAGAACTAGTATAAAGACAACTAGTTTGATGAATGATTTCTTGAAACTCCAAATAATTTCCAAATCTACTAGCCATGTATTCTGTCCTATTATCAGTTCTTAAAACCTTTATTCTAGCATCAAACTGAGTGTGAACCATTTTATGAAAAGATTAAAAACAGGAGAAAACTTCACTTTTTGTTTTAATCAAATACACCCAAGTCATTCTGGTGCAATAATGAATAAAGGTAACAAACCATTGATTTCCAGATAAAGAGAGTGTTTATATGAGTCCCCAAACATCAGAATGAACAAGGATAAACGGAACAGTGGTTTTATTATCACTTAAAGGATAAGAGTTTTTTGTATGTAACGTACTCACAAGTATTACAAGATAAGGACTTAAATCGAGTTTTAGAAAATAAACTAGGATATAGTTTTTCTAAAACAAAAAAAGATGGATGTCTTAATCTCCTATGTCATTGTATTATTTCCTGATTGACATCCTTATGTCCTCCAAACAAAGTTAAGCCTTGACAGCTGTCCATCATGTATAAGCCATCATGCTCTATGCCTCTACCAATCCTTTTTCCTACCAATCCTTTTTCCTGTTTGAAGGTCTTGAAAGATACAATAATCAGGAAAGGACTCAACTTTACAGTTTATAGATTTAGTGATAGCACTGACAGATAAAAGATTAACAGGAAATTGAGGAACATGAAGAACGGAAAACAACTTAATATTTGGAGTATAGACAATGTAACCTGTCCCAAAAATAGGAGTAAATGACCCATCCATCAGCTACCTTGACACTATTCCTTTCTAGACATGGAGAGTAGTTAAGAAAGTCTTTAGAAGTGCCTGTCATATATTTATTCGCACCAGAATCAATAATCCAAGAGTTAAGATGAGCAAGTGTGTTACCTGTTTGGACGGAGTTCGAGGTAGCACTGGATGAAAGATTGAGTTGTGACATAAGACGTCTGAAATGTTGAACTTCTTCAGATAAGAGACTTTCGACTGGGGCTTTCTCCTTCAATGATTCAGCTGCTTCTAACATATTTGCTTGAACCCTAGTTGGATTGGCTCGTTTTCCCCCATGACCTCTAGTAGGTCTCCCGTGCAACTTCCAGCAAGTTTCTTTTGTATGCTTTGGTTTTCCACAGTATTCACAGTGCACACGATCTTGATTAGAAGAGACACCCTTCGACTGCTCTTGAGTAAAATGGATAGTTAAACCTGACTTTTCAGCTGGTGCAGTATATAGCATGGCACCTCTTCTGGTCTCTTCTTGCTGGATATAAGAGTGTGCCTCTTCAAGAGATGAAAAGGGAGATCTACCAATGACTTGAACTCTTAATTGGTCAAATTCAGAATTCAAACCAGCCAAAAAATCATACACTCGCTCTTTTTCAATCATATTTTGGATTAATATAACATCATCAGCACACTTAGCTTGAAAATTTTGATAATAATCCAATTCCTACCATAAACTGCTCAATTTAAAAAAATAATCCGAAACAGTAAGCTCACCTTGTTTCGTGTCATGAATCTTGTTCCTAAACTCAAAAATTCGAGCATCATTTCTCATACGAGAATAGTTAGTTTTTGCAGCTTTCCATATCTTCTCTGCAGTGTCAATCAATAAATATTGTCTAGAAATTTTAGGGTGCATAGAATTTAGAAGCCAAGACATAATCAATGAGTTATCAGAGTCCCATTGACTAAAAGTGGGGTCAGTAACAGGTGGTGGTTTTTTATCTCCAGTAATATACTCTTGCAATCTTCTGGCCTTAATAGATAATAGGCATGATCTAGACCAGGCTAAATAGGTATTACTTTCATCTAATTTAATTGGGCTAATTTGACCATCATTAGCCGTATAAAATTTCTCTACTTGTTTAGTTTCAAATTCTGACATAATGGGAGATTAAAAAAAAAATACAATGCAAAGAACAATACAGTTACAGAACCTGATCACGAGAAATCCAAAGTACCAATACTTCGAAAATGGCCGAAGATTGGTTGAACAGAGTTGGAAGTCTTAGAGCAGCATTCTGGTGACAGCAAAGGATGGATGGATGAAGAGCAAGAGAGGCAGAGAACACGTAACCCCAAAGAAACCCTAATGGCGACTTCAGAACTGACCGGTGAGGTGCTGGTCCGGCGACCTGGATAGACAAAATCCGGTGATAGACGGTGGCCGGAGGTAGCAACACGCGCTGGCGCGTGAAGGTTGGTGCCGAAATGATCTGACGGCGCGTGTGGCCACGCGTAAGGTCGGACGGCGCTGAGATTTGGTGCACTGATCGGACTCAGCCTGGGCTTCTTTCCGGTGAGGGTGGTGTCGCCGAAAGAGGTACGAGACAGTGTCCCCTTTTACAGCTGCCAAGAAATGCAAAATAACAGAAATGCTTCAGCGGCGCGTGTACCCACGCGTGTGGTTGGATGGCGCCGAAAATCTGGACAGTGGCCGGAAATCACCCGAGCTTCCCTTCGGTGGGGTAGTGTCGTTTAGAGAGGGAGATAACTCGACCTCTTAAATTTTGTCGAATAATTCGGTATACTGGAACTCTGAAGGAAAAACTTACTGCAAGGGAGATAACTCAACCTTAATGGAAGTATGGCTCTGATACCATGAAGAATTTCTTAATCTGAAATCTTATTTTTACATTTAGGAATACAGGTATTTATACAGATTTTAAGCTACAAATAGTCAAAAAATTCTGCTACCTAACTTTGCTAAAATAGGAGAAATCTTCTCCTATAATTCTACCTACAAATCTGTTCCTAGAATTACGTTAACAGCTATCAGCAACTAGTATCAATATTCAACACATCCTCTATCAAACTTTGTCTCTTATGATTCCTTATCTTCCTCGTAAAGAGCATTTGCTTTGTCTATTTCTGCTGTGTCTATTCCACAGAATTAGAGGGAAGCTTTTATGGATCCTAAGTGAAAGCAAGCTATGATTGAAGAAATGAAGGCCTTGTCCAAAAATGAGACTTGAGAATTGGTTACTTCTCTAACAAACAAGAAATTGGTTGGTTGCAAGTAAATTTTTTATATGAAACATAAAGCTGATGGTTCGATTGAGAGGTTCAAAGCTAGATTGGTGGCTAAATGATTCACTCAAACTTATGGAGTGGATTACCAAGAGACATTTGCCTCTGTTGTTAAAATGAATACAGTCATAATTTTGTTATCTTGTGCAGCTAATTTTGATTGGGACTTACAATAGTTTGATGTGAAGAATGCATTTCTTCGTGGGGACTTGGAAGAAGAAGTATATATGGAGATCCCTCCTGGATTTTATGATAAACGTAGTTAAAGGAAGGTATGTAGACTGAAGAAAGCCTTGTACGGATTGAAGCAATTTCCTAGAGTATGATTTGATAAATTTAGTAAGACCATGATCTCTTTTGGCTACCAACAGAGTAATGCTGATCATACTCTCTTCATAAGATATAACAAGGGTAAAATCACTCTTCTCATAATTTATGTTGATAATATAGTAATGACAGGAGATGACAGAGATGAGATGTCCCAATTGAAAAAGCTATTGGCTCAGAAATTTGAGATCAAGGATCTAGGGAAATTACAGTATTTCTTGGGAATTGAGGTTGCCAGATCAAAAAGGAAATCTTTATTTCTCAGAGAAAATATATCCTAGATATCTTGAAAGAAACTGATATGACAGGTTGCAAACCAACAGTATCGCCCATTGAGAGCAACCACAAGTTACAAGCAGAAGTTGGAGAGTTAGTTGATAAAGGCAGATATAAGAGATTGGTTGGAAGGCTTATCTACTTGTCTCACACCAGACCAGACATTGCTTATGTGGTTAGCTTGGTAAGCCAGTTTATGTATGATCTTAGAGAATCTCATCTGAAAGTTGTTTTTCGCATTTTGCGGTATCTAAAGTCGGCTTCGGGGAAAGGTCTTCTTTTCTCCAAACATGGTCATCTTCGAATTGAAGTTTTTACAGATGCAGATTGGACTGGATCTCTAGATGATAGAAGATTCACCTCTAGTTATTGTATATTTGCGGGAGGTAATTTGGTTACTTGGAGAAACAAGAAACAGAGTGTGGTTGCTAGATCTAGTATAGAATTAGAATATAGAGCCATGGCCCTAGGTGTTTGTGAGCTTTTATAATTGCAGAAGTTTCGAGCGGAGCTAAAGTTGGTTGGAAAAGACAAACTATTTTTGTATTGTGATAACCAAGCTGAAATCAGTATTGCGCATAATCTTGTTCAGCGTGATCGGACGAAGCACATCGAAATTGATTGACACTTCATCAAAAAAAGGTTAACTGATGTTATCTTGAGTTTATTCCATGTGACATCGGAAAGACAACTAGCTGATGTTTTCACAAAAGGACTCAACAATCGAGCATTTCATACATTAATTTGCAAGTTGGGTATGGGAAATATTTTTGCACCAACTTGAGGGGGAGTGTTGATAACTATTGTATATTCCTAATTAGAGTTTGTTTTTTAGTTAGTTTTATTTTTTCTTATTATAGTAGGGCTAGACTCTTTTATTCTTCTCTATAAATAGCTTGTACATTGATTGTTTATACACAAGTGAGATAATAAAAAAAATCTACAATAAGAAAAATCTCCGTTTTACAAAAATCTACAAAAACAAATATGACAAAGTTGATGTGCACATGAGTTAGATATGAACAAATGCAATAGAAGAGAGATGCTCAATTTTAGTCTCTCTTGCTGCCATTATGCCAGTGCAATATGTCATTGAATAGGAAAAGGAGAATCATTGCAATTTTATATGAGATTAGTTTCTGGGTTTGATACTTATTTAAAAAAAACTAATAAGATTCATCTTATGGTTATTTTTTGATGTCAACTTCACAATTGTGGACCCCATTGCATATTTTAATAGATTTCAATCCGTTTACAACTATAATAAATATATTTTATGGTTTGCATTTCCTTAAGTGACTCTAACATGAATTATATCTTTTACCGAGACAGGTGGTGGTGGACCAATCATGGGGGATTTGTGGGCTCTAAAGGGTCTTATCGAAGAAGGTTTATACTTTATTTTTTTTCATAACCTTTTATATACATATTCGGATTTGTGCTATCATTTTAGTTATAGAAATGACATTTGCTAACTCTATAGCTTTAGCTTGCATTCCAATTTATTAATCTTCCTCTCTCTCTAACCAAGTTATGTATTGTGTTGTTACCATCAGACTCCCTTTGCAGACACAACATTGCAAATTACTCATTTTTGTGGTTACGATGTGGCTTTTCATTTCCTTGTTGGACCTACAGATAGATCCAAGGTGGAAGCACCATGATTTAAGTAGTGGAAAAATTTCGTATCAGTTGATATTAGTTATTTGTCTTTTTACTCTCATTTGAATGAATGGTTATAGTTATGTGTTAAGAATATGAGAATAGGATCAAGACACAGGGTGATGTACATGATAGTCCAGGTTAATGGATTTCCCCTTTGTCTTGTTGCTACGCTTCAAGTGACCTATTTTGGAAATAACTTAAGCTCATTAAAGGGAGCTTGAAACTTTGGACCTCGGTAGAGAGAACTCTAGATCTTTGATTTTTTTGGTAAAATTATTGATTATTTTGTTGTTTTAATAGGACAAGTTTTATTACAATAATAGGAAACCTATAATATAGACTTAGAAAATAAAAGACGCTACTTCTAATCCAAAAAGGAAAATAAATGACTGAAATTAGAAATAGCAATACAACTAGCTAGACAAAAACCTAAGCCTATAAAAAGAGTCCAAAGTCAGCGGTCCTTCCTAGCATAAGTTTGACCTACAAAAGCGTCCTTAACATTATCCCCCTCCTGCTGAAAGAGCATGAACTCAAGCTCAAGTTATGAATAAGTCCAATGAAATTGCTCCTTTTTCCCAAGTAGTGTTTGAAACCGGTAAACCAGTTTACTGAATCAGAAGTTCTTGTTTTCCACGGTTGACATGAGTGAATTGTTGAAGCAGAGTATAAACAACATGGTCTTCTTCAATTGGTGGTAACTTTGGTGGAGTTGGAGGGGAGTCACCGTTGAAAGCTTTCAACAAAGAAACAAGAAAAACATTTTGAACCTTGATGTCTAGTTGCAATTCTAGCTCATATGCCACTATTCCATCCAGAGAACAATTGAAAATGGCCCATAGAAGTGGGGGGACAACTTATTGTGAGTAGCCAGCCCAAGAGAACTTTGCCCGTGGGCATGTAAGAAAAGCCCAACTAGTTCCCTTAGAGCAAACTCATAAGAGTCCTTTATGAATTGTTGAGCCATAAGCAACTGGCCTTTGATGTCACCTAGAACCTTATCTCTATCTAGCAAAGCATTGTCAACCGCATCCACACGGGTGGAACTAGCCACATAAGAAAGAAAATGAGGTGGGTAGCAGCCATGTGCAACCTTGAAAGGAGTGGTCTGAAGTGTAGAATGAAAAGAAGTGTTGTAGCAGTACTTGGCCCATGGAACCCAACCAACCCATTTGTGTGGATAATCCCAACAAAATAGCAATGATACATCTTGACTGTACAATTAACCACCTCTGTCTAGTCATTTGTTTGGGGGTGATGAGCAGTGGAGAATTGCAACTTTGTGCCACTCAAAGAGAAGAGCTCCTTCCAAAATGTGTTGGTGAATACCACATTTCTATCACATGTAATAGTTTTTGGCGCACTATGTAAACGAACAATTTGCTCAAAGAAAACTTGAGTTACTGGAATGGCAGTGTAGGCATGTCCTAAGGAAATGAAATGGGCATATTTACTCAAGAGCAAACACCCTGGCTATGCACCTTCTCACCATTGGCAATTGATACATTGGCATTTGGCAAAGGGCTAACACGAAGTGCTAGACAAATTAGGAACTAAATATACCTGTCAACAATCCCCCTTAAGTTGGTGCAAAGATATGACACATGCCCAACTTGCACACTAAGGTATGAAAGGTCCGATTGTTTAGTCATTTTGTAAACGCATTAGCTAGTTGCTTTTCTGATGACACATGAAACAAACTTAAGGCACCATTTGTAAGCTTTTCCTTGATGAAGTGCCAATCAATTTCAATGTATTTTGTTTGGTCATGTTGAATAGGTTTATGAGCTATATTGATGGCGGCTTTGTTGTCACAATATAAGGATAGTTTTCTTTTTTTAGACCGTCTCAATTCTTTTAATAGCTTTTATAGCTAAAAAAGTTCACAAATACCTTGAGCCATAGTGATAGAGAACAATTTCAAGGAAATCAATAAATCAACCAAACAATGAATTAAGAAGAGAATAAAATGAAGGAAGAGAATAATTTCATTGATAAAATGATTGCAACACAGCACTACAATTCCCAGGAAGACAACTTCCCTCTCCAAAAGGAGCCCTGCTCAACAGCAGCTAAAACAAATGATTTATCAAGATAGTCCTTCCCCTCCTCTGTTCCTAGCTTATATAACTAAACAAAAGAAATGAAACCGTTTTTCCCTAGTGTCCAGCCTGGCACTAGGTGCAATGCGTTTCTCTCTCCTGCCCCTAACCGAATTATTCCAACCCATTTGGTAGTGTCCAGCTAAATTCCTTCGATGCCCCTGCTGGTGCTGCTGATTTCCCCAACCTATGCTGTTCCTTAAGTAGCAACCTTGGCCCAAGCAAATCTGGATCCATGAGCATTGCTTGAGTAGTAGCCTCTCTATCACATAGCCCTATATTCTGCTTCAACACTCGATCTAGCAACAACACTTTGCTTCTTGCTTCTCCATGTAACTAAATTTCCTCCTACAAGCGTACAATAGTGGGATGTAGATCTTCAGTCATCTAGAGATCCAGCCCAATCAGTATCTATAAAGGTTTCTATTTGGAGGTGACCATGTTTGGAGAAAAGAAGACATTTCCTTGTAGCAGACTTCAAATACCGCAAAATGCGGAAGACAGATTGCCTGTGAGAATCTCGTGGATCATGCATTAACTGACTCATCAAGCCAACTGAATAGGCTTTGTCTGGCCTAGTGTGAGAGATAAATGAGTCTTCCAATCAACCCCTGATATCTCTTCTTATCAACTAACTCTCCAACTTCTGCTTGTAGCTTGTGGTTGCTCTCAATGGGCAATTTTGCTGGTTTGCAATGTGTCATACCAGTTTCTTTCAAGAGATCTAGGATATATTTTCTTTTAGAAATAAAGATTTCATTTTTTGATCTAGCAACCTCAATTCCCAAGAAGTACTATAATTTTCTTAAATCCTTGATCTTAAATTCCCGAGCCAATAGCTTTTCTAGTCAGGCCATCTCCTCTTTGTGATCTTCTAGCATTACTGTATCATCAACATAAACTATGAGGAACGTGAGTTTATCCTTGTTATGTCTTATAAAGAGAGTATGATCAATATTGCTTTGTTGGTAGCCAAAAGAGATCATGGCCTTGTTGAATTTATCAAGCCATGCTCTAAGAGATTGCTTCAATCCGTACAAGGCTTTTGCAGTCTACATACCTTCCTTTGACTACGTTCATCATAAAAACTAGGAGAGATCTGTATATATACTTCTTCTTCCAAGTTCCTATGAAGAAATGCATACTTCACATTAAATTATTGTAAATACCAATCTAGATTAGCTACACATGATAACAAAATTTTGACTGTGTTCATTTTAGCAATAGGGACAAATGTCTCTTAGTAATCCACTCCATAAGTTTGAGTGAATCTTTTAGCCACCAATCTAGCTTTGAACCTCTCAATCGAACCATTAGCTTTATGTTTCATAGAAAAAAAAACCCACTTGCAACGAATCAATTTCTTGTTTGGTGGAGAAGTAACCAGTTCCCAAGTCTGATTTTTAGACAGCCTCGATTTATTTAATCATAGCTTGCTTTCACTTAGGATCTGTAAAAGCTTTTCTCCAATTCTGTGGAATAGACACGAAAGAAATAGACAAGGCAAATGCTCTATAAGAGGGGGATAAAGAATCATAGGAAACAAAGTTAGAGGATGTTTGGTACATGACGTAATGCTTTTTCTATGAGCAATAAGCATGTCCAAATTATCAATGGGATTAGAGTTTGAAGTTGATTGACTAGAAGAAGAGGATTCTTAACATAGAGTAGGCTGCATGATGGCTTTTTCTGTCCTGTTTTTCCTAGATTATCTCATCAAATCAGGTCTATCCAAACGTACAATAGTCTCCCCTTAGACAGTAGTCTCCTCTCGAACTCCAACAGTCTCCTCCTGAACTTGTTCTCCCATAGAACTCTCACCTAGGGTAAAGGCATCAAGAGTTATAATAGGTACCGCCTCTTCTCTGTTCTTACTCCCCTCCACCCGAAGAGGTGATCATATAGTACCAAAACGAGGTTCATTTTCTCTAGAAGTTACATCCATACTAACAAAATACTTCCTAGATAGAGGATGATAACACTTGTAAACCTTCTGTGTTGGAGAATACCCAATAGTTAGACATCTAAGAGCCCTTGGGTCTAGTTTGCCTATATTCCTATTATGAACAAAACAAATACACCCAAACACATTTGGAGGAACAGCATAAGCATTTTTTCCTTAAAACACTTCTAAAGGAATTTTAAAGTTAAGAGTTTTGAGAGACATTCTATTGATCAGATAAGCAGCTGCTAAAATTGCATCCTTCCATTAAGGTTTTGGGAGATTCATAGTAAACATAAGAGATCTAGTCACTTCCAATAGATGCCTATTTTCCCTTTTGGCTACCACATTTTGTGTGCTAGTGTAAGGACAACTAGTTTGTTGTATTATTCCATTGTTCTCCAAGTAAATACCAAACCTAGAATTCATGTATTATGTGCTATTATCTGTTCTCAAAATTTTTACTTTAGCACCAAACTGAGTACGAACTATCTTATGAAAAGATCGAAAAAAAGAAAACACATCGCTCTTTGCTTTTATCAAATTCACTCGACATTTTAGTGCAAAAATCAACGAATGTAACAAACCATCGACTACCTGATAATGGAGCATTTTTAGTGGGTCTCCAAATATAGAATGAATGATAGTAAAGGGAATATAACTTATATTATTTCTCAATGGATAAGAACTCCTAGTGTGTTTAGCAAGTGCACAGGTATCACAAACCAAAGAATCAAACTTACCATTCTTAAACAGATTAGGATATAATTTCTCCAAAACAAAAAATGATTGATGTACTAACCGTCTATGCCACTGAATGATTTCTTTATTAGCATCATTACTCTCACCCAAAAAAGCTTGCCTTTTACTAGGAGCTAGGCTGCTGCTGTTGTCCAAGTTATATAAGCCATCTTGCAACCTATCGGCGCCAATCCTCTCGCTTGTTTTAAGGTCCTGTAAAATACAATGTATAGGAAAAAATTCCACTTTGCAATTAAGAGAATTAGTTATGTAACTAACAGATAGGAGATTAGCAGGAAATTAAGGTACATGCGGAATAGAAGAAAGTTTAATGGTTGGAACATAGTCAATAGAACTTGTTTCAGATATCAGAGTAAGAGACTCATATGCTATTTGGACATTATCTCCTTTTTAGTTGGAGAATAAAAAATAAAATTTCTCGAAGGACTTGCCATATGACTATTTTCACCAGTATCCACAATCCATATATTATGATTGGGAGAAAATGGCTCACCTAATTTTGCTGGATGAAGGGGCAGTGGGATTTTCTCTCCTTTTAGATAAATTAACCGCCTTATTGTTCATCATAGTAGCAAAACAATATTGCTAGGACAGGAAAAGAAATTTCACTGAACCAAATAGAGAACTTGGAAAGGAAACCCCAAAAACCGAGATGACCGATTTAGGCTGGAAAACCCTTAGACAAGGTCGAAAAATGCCGGCAAGAAGATTGGAAAAAGAATTGGGATCGGATGGTGGCCAAAAAAAACTATACGCGTCACTAGTTGGTGTGTGAACACTGACACCGACAGCTTCTACTGGCACATGGGGCCATGTGCGGTGGCAGTTGATGGCGAAAATCTGGGTGACGGCCGAACAAAGTGATAGAGAATAATTTCAAGGAAATCAATAAATCAACCAAACAATGAATTAAGAAGAGAATAAAATGAAGGAAGAGAACAATTTCATTAATAAAATGACTGCAATACAAGATTACAATCCCCAAGAAGATAACTTCCCTCTCCAAAAGGAGCCCTGCTCTACAGCAGCTAAAACAAATGATTTTCCAAGATAGTTTTCCTACCTCTGTTCCTAGCTTATATAACAAAACAAAAGAAATGAAATCGTTTTTCCCTAGTGTCCAGCCTGGTACTAGGTGCACTGCATTTCTCTCTCCTGCCCTTACCCGAATTATTCCAACCCATTTGGTAGTGTCCAGCTAAATTCCTTCGATGCCCCTGCTGGTGCTGCTGATTTCCCCAACCTCATGTTGCGTCTGCTGTTCCTTGAGTAGCAGCCTTGACACAAGCAAATCTAGATCCATGAGCTTTGCTTGAGTAGCAGCCTCTCTATCAATACCACCCTCTTGAAATAAAGTCTTGTCCTCAAGACTTAGCTGAGGGTACTCATCCCGCATTACAAATTCTTCTTTCCATGTTGCCTCGTTGATGCTCTTCGACTGCCATGGCACCAGCCATTAGGACACACTTCCGCTTTCTTGTTGGATCTCTTGAGTAGCAAGCACCTGCTGAAGGACATGATCTTCCACTGTCTCCAACTCTGAATTAAGTGGCAGCTTGTTAGAGCTAGTTTGGAGCCATTTGGCCTTGGCTTCGAACTGATTGGGCCCAAAATAGGGGAGTTGGTCAGCAGATGCGAAATGGAATTCATGGTACCCTTCACGTGTCTGGTGAAACCGCGAGGTCAAGTCCAACAGCGAGAAAAAATCAACCCTATTTTCAGTTTGAGCAAAGACTTGAAGACGTCCTAAATCACCAAACCTTATCTTCAACTTGAAATGATGCATTCTTGCTGTTATCCCTTTCAGTTTTAGCAAAGATTTTCGTTTTACTCCATATAATTCACACAGTAAATGGACCCAATTATGCCTAACAAGACCCAGGGTTTTAAGCCATTCAATTCCCCATACAACATCCAATGGACTGAAATCAAGCAAGAACGCATCCATATACAGCAAGACCCAAATCAATCGTAACTTAACACTCGGACACTCCTCATGGACAGTAACACGGTAGCCATCCCATAATTTGATCATCTTAGATGAAATAGAAGCAATAGGAGGGTTTAGGGACCTTACCTTCCTTTCTAGATGGCACAATTGATAAGATGAATGTTCACTCGCTCTCAATTTCTTGAGTAAGCCCATTAATTCTCCCGACATCTCAGTACCATGCTCTCTGAAAGTAACCTTTGATAGTTCGGCTGCAGCAACTGGCCCAAGTAGTCTCTGTATAGCGATTTCAAGCGAAAGCATCCTTCCAAACCATAAAACCAAGTGAAAACCATAGTCATACGTACAAAGGCTTCTAGAATCCAGGCTCTCTGTAGTCAATGGTAGTCTCCTTATATTTTTACTGAACTCATCTGCTTGGGCAAAAGGCTTCAATAAACGAACATCTATTCGAATCAAGCTAGGGCACAAAAATTTCAGCCAATTTTTAACAGGTGATGCATCTTCGTCAACCCCATAGCACACCATTCATTAAGCTTAACATCAGCAGCTCCTGAGTCAATCCGCAAAATGATCTGTAGCTTCACAGTCCGGTGTGCCGGATCCCCTTCCCCTACCCTGAAAAAAACTCCATGGCAGTGTATTTTCCTTTCGCCCCATCTTCTTCTTCTCCTGTTTTTTTGCCCTGTATCCACAGATAATTGGTTCTCCAAGGTGGAGATCCGAAGTTCTCCGATGTTGCAACGTTGTTGGGGATTGAAGCAAAGTCCTAACCGAGGACGTTCGGCGATCTTCCGTGGCGCCACAGGACGTGGTCCCCTCTCTCGTGAAGCTTGCTGAACTCGGTTGGGAGAGGGAAGCGTTCTTGGTAATGGAGAATCAGCTGGATTTAATGGTGATGGGCCTAGGCTTTTACTCTTGAATCTTGGGTCGGGTTGAACCTCATCTCTGGTGTCAAGAGACCGCGAGATTTGGGGATTTGGGTGGGGAAAATCCATGCGGCTCCAAATTGCTACACCTTTCTCCCTTGCTGCTGATATGCTCTCTGAGGGACGGAAGGTGAGCTCTGCATCGCGCGACGTTGGGGAATCGTGGTGACTCACGTTCTTGGGAATAAGTGGTCGGACGACTGGCGGGGAGACGAGTGGTGCTTCAGATCTGCTCCAGTCTCCTCCACCTCTCTCCCTTGCGACCGCCGCTCGGCTCCTTGGGAGCCTGAAAGCGAGCTCGACATCCCTAGCTAATGCCATAGCCTCCTCACAATTTTGAGGTTTCAGGAATCTAACCCATCTCCCTGCTTGTCCCTGCAATCCTCCCACGAAATACCCTACGTATTGAGCCTTGGATGTCTTCGGTATATACCCAATGATTGCTTTGAATTCCTCAATATATTCAGCCACTCTGCCGATCTGGGACAAGGTTCGTAACTTCTCGTAAGGGTCTTGGGTATCTTTTTCATCGTTTGCTTGCTGGTCGTTTTCCTCAGCATCTAATGGTTGGGTTTCTCGGTGTTTGGTTATTTTGGCATCCAGAGATTCGAATTTTTCTTCTACAGATTTTTGGATTGCAGCAAAGGACTTCTGCAATGTGGCAATGGACTTTTGCATTGCAGCCAAGGTTTCTTCATGATAATCAATTCGTTGCTGTAAAACAATCTCAGCCTGCAAGTGTGATTGGAGTGGGTCATTCATTTTCGATTTGTTTTGTGTGAGAAAGATCGATGGGGATTTCCCACAGACGGCGCCAATTGATAGAGAACAATTTCAATGAAATCAATAAATCAACCAAACAATGAATTAAGAAGAGAATAAAATGAAGGAAGAGAACAATTTCATTGATAAAATGATTGCAATACAGGATTACAATCCCCAGGAAGATAACTTCCCTCTCCAAAAGGAGCCTTGCTCAACAGCTGCTAACAAATGATTTTCCAAGATAGTTTTCCTCCCTTTGTTCCTAGCTTATATAACAAAACAAAAGAAATGAAACCGTTTTTCCCTAGTGTCCAGCCTGGTACTAAGTGCACTGCATTTCTCTCTCCTTCCCCTACCTGAATTATACCAACCCATTTGGTATTGTCCAGCTAAATTCCTTCGATGTCCCTGCTGGTGCTGCTGATTTCCCCAATCTCATGTTGCGTCTGCTGTTCCTTGAGTAGCAGCCTTGGCCCAAGCAAATCTAGATCCATGAGCCTTGCTTGAGTAGCAGCCTTTCTGTCACAAAGCTTGGGCTTTCTTCCTATCGGGGTGGTGTCAATAGAGAGGGAGTAAAACTCAACCCCTTGAAACTTGCCGAAAACCAAGGAACCTAATTGTAGGAGGGAGGAAACTCAATCTCTAGAATAAAGGTACTAGGCTCTGATACCATGAAGATTTTGAAAAAATGTTTGATTACTTTTTTCAATATTAACAATCAATTTACATAATTATTTATACAGAAGAATTTAAGATTAGCCAGGAAATATACAAGAAAGGTAATAATATTAAATCTCTACAAATTAGGAACTAAATATATCTGTCAATAGTACTTCCTGAATCAACCAAGCTCAACAGCGTCTGTTTGTTCATTACTGCCTGCTGTTGCATAGTTCTAGCATGAGTCTTGCTTGTAATGGCATGTAGAGAGATTTCAGGAATAGCATCTGCTGCCTCTGCAGTAGTATTATCAAGGGACTCAGACAATTCGAGCCAAAATAACTTTTTGCATTGGTGTGTAGCTGAGTACGGCTCATCACAGTTATAGCATAGCCCCTTGGACCTGCATTCTATCATCTCCGCATGACTTAACCGCTTAATAAAAGGGGCTGGTGGGTTGTTGGTTGCACTAACTGTAGCCTGAGGAGCTGTGAGCCCTTTGGAACATGTGCTGTTGGTGTTATTAGGGCACCTGAACTGGTCCTTGATTGCTGCCAAGTTCCCTTGCGATATTCTGAATCTTCAAAAATACCGCTTTTGTTCAAAAGCTTTGGCAAGGTTCATAGCCATAGCCAAATCATGTGGTTTATGCATTTGGATGTCCAGACGAATGGAATCAGTCAAGCTAGCCACAAACAACCCCACATGTAGGCTGGTGGGAACAAGTTCACTAGCCCATGCAAGTTTGTCCTGAAATATCTCGGTTTGTGTCAAAGTAACCAAATCTCCCAGCGGGTTGTTGCCTTCCGACGGCCTGAACCCTAGAGAGCAATAATTTTGAAGTTCCAGCCAGCTATTTACCCCTTTTCCCCGTTTGAGTTGGTGATACCATAATTGTGCTTCTCCCAACATGTGAAATGTTGCCAACACCACCTTAGCAGTCTCTTTTGTGTTTTGATTCTCAAAAAATTGTTCACAACGATGTAACCATATTAAGGGGTACTTAGATATGTCAAAAATGGGAAAATGAAGTTTAGCATTGTAATGCCTCAATACCCTTTGAAAGGATATCGGAGTCGCTACGCACGCATACAACCAAATACATATGCAAACACATACAATACAACCATACAGTAGCGGAAACGACTAATAAGCGGAAAATAAAACACCATTAAAACAAAACATACTTGAATTAACAAACTCTAATACTCACATTACAAAACTCATTACCTTGCATATATTATTGTAACATTCTCGTTTACAATACTACACTGTCATATACAAAAGCCTTTACATCATCTATACTGATTATTACAAAAAGAATTATTTCATATACAAAAAGAACTCCACACAATCTCCTAGTGGCCAGTAGATGCACAACTTCTATAACCAACCTGCAACTTACACGGGAAAACACACGTGCTAAGTGATAACGCTTAGTGGGGATAACAAAAGCAATGGACTTGTCACAAAGTCACAATCATTACATATATACATATCAATAGGCATGCTTATCACGTAATGTCATACATTAACAAGTATCCCAAAACGAGCATACACTTAGCATAACTATATCATTAACATATAACTCTTCATGCCATGACCACTGATTCTTTAATATAATTATATACGTATATAATTAACATATCAATCTGCCTTTTCATATACCATCACTTGAACATATACATAATCTCTAACTTAGCACACAACATAAACTACATGCGATAACATATCACTGCTTCTATTCATAATCAATACCGGTATGCATATCACTGCATCTCTTGCACAAACATAATAACTCAATAAAATAGCCTGAATTCACATCAGTGGCGGATACGGGTATTCTAGATACTGACAAACAGTACCAACTATCTAGAGACCTAACTCAATTATTTGAATACCCAAAGGTATCAACATCTAGACACATACGGTGTCACTTTGGCAGTTGCACGCTAACCCCTTATAACCATGTTTATCTATTCACTACCATGCATCTTTCAGGCTTAACATAAATACTTTATTCACTATAACATATACCTTGCAATTAATCAAGTGTTTAACCATACCATCACTCATCAAGCTCAACTCATGTATTAACTAAGCAGACCATGAACATGCATATGCATTCATTTATCATCTATGACAAGCAGTATAATTTAACATGCACATAGTATGTACAATATCTTGGATTCTAGTTACTCACTTAACATACCAATACATCAAACGTATGATTCATATATTCAATTATGTTATTACATTTAAACGTTACTATTCATGGTCATATATAATCCAATGTAATATTCACATAAATAAGAATAAACAACTTGCCTTCAAAACCATAAGCAGTGTCACGCTGGCGACCCTTGTCGAGCTCGTGACAGAACTGAAAATACACTGCTGTCGCGCTCGTGGGCAATGTCGCACTCTCGACGGAGATCGCGCTCGCGACAAGACTCGGCAAGGCAACCCTTGCCAAAAGGAGCATTCTGTCGCCCTCGCGACAGAACATGAATTTTGTGTTCAAGCTCCCAACTTCACATATTTCAAGCACAAACTTTACAAACACAGTCCTATAATCACATGCATGACTTTTAGCATAATAAACACGCTAATTCAGCCGAAAGGGCCTTCAAACAAACACTCATATACATGTAACTTTCTCTACATATCTTGTAACTAGCATATCACTAACATGCAATTAACCAACTTTAAATCGTCAAAGAAGCACCATGCAACTTATCACTAAAAACCACATGCCATTATAACAACTAAAAGAGCTGTTGAACTAAATCAAAGTTCACTAACTCTGAACTAACCAAACATGCATCTAGCAAAACATCAAGTACAATCTCAACTTAACATACATGCATTTAACAAGAAATCACATATGATCCCAAATCTCAAAATGAAGCTTGATCAATCTTCTCTTCCTGCTCAAACCTTGTCTTTACCTTTGTTTCTTCTCTTATTAACAGCTTCTTGCACAAAACCAACAAATACATACACTTAATCCAATACTCATACCACTTTAAATCAAAAACAGAATTAGGAGAAGAAGAAGATAATGCTAGAATATCCAACTACACTTACCTTTCTAGTATAAATCTCTTCAAACCAATCCGATACAAACGAAGAAGAAGAAAAGCAAAAGAGATTTAAAATGCAGCAAAAAGAGAATAAGGAGAGAGAGGGAAAGAGGACAGCCGGACCACATACAAGAAATGGGCAGATTTGCCTCCACTAACTCACTATATATTGCATGTAGGGATCCTAGGTGTCACCTCCTCCACCTGCCACATGTCCTCTTCTTGACACATGTCAAGTCTCTAGCAAATAACCCAATAAGTCCTTGGCAAACTCCACTTAAATCCCTCCAATAAGTTCTTTCCTATAATTACTTATATTCTCATTTCAATTTCATCTTCACATATACCATAACTCAAACTTACACAACAATTAGTACCACAAATCCTACTAGGGTACTCTACGGGTCATTACAAGCATACTGCAGAACTGATCTGTCGATTGGTGGTGGTGCTGCACCCTTTCTGTGCCAAGAGGCATGGCGTGTCGGCCCTACTGCGTGGTGGCGCTGATGGTTTCACCTACTCAAATTACAGACTTTAAAATAAATCCTGATTAGGTGGATTTGCATTTGTTTGTTAAATTGCTGTATAATCTATTTGATTTGTACTCCCAAATGCTACTCGATTGTGGAAACCCTAGTCTCCATCATAGAGGTTGTCACTGGTTGGTCATCTTGCAAACGAGCATTATTTTAGTCGCCCATTGTGTTAGACTTTGATACCAAATTGTTAAGAACACAAGAATAGGATTGTGTCACAGGGTGATGTACAAGAAAGTCTAGGTTAATAGATTTCCCCTTCATCTTTTTCCTATGCTTCGAATGACTTATTTTGGAAATAACTCAACCTTGGACAATGTTATAGAGAGCTCCAGATCTCTGTTTTTTTTTTTTTTGATAAAATACTACTTAACTTTCTATTAATTGTTTTGTCCTTTTAATAGGACAGGTTTTATTACAACAATAGGAAACCTATAATTTAGGCTTCGTAGAAAATAAACGACTCTACTTCTAATCCAAAAAGGAAAAGAAATGATTGAAATTAAAAATAACAATATGACCAGCAAAACAGAAACCTAAGCCGACAAAAGGAGTCCAAAATCAGCTGCCCTTCCTAGCGTAAGTTTAACTTACAAAAGCATCCATAACATTATGGGACTGGTCCTCATTTCTAGCTGGGGTTTTAATGGCATATAAGCTGTTTTGAAATGGGATTTTAGGCTACTGATATTACATTTACCATGTCATGTCAGAGTTTCCTAAATCACATGGGATGCAGTTTTCAAATTGCCTGTAACACAGCCAAAATGGTCATTGTTTGCAGAGACTGAACAGGGGAAACAGCAGCAATGTTGTTAGTTGTTTTATTTGTTTATGTTGCATCACAATCAGCTATAATCTAACTCCTAAGTACTCTCTAAACATTGAACTCTAAACTTATAGTAAGTAAGATTACTTTTTTTTTTTTTTTTAAGTTTCAGATATTTATTTTGTGTTCATAGTTTTTTCGCAAACTGTAAATAACTAGATCTGCCTTTCTAAGAACTCAAGATTTAACTCGCATAAGTAAGTCTAATTTTGAGATTTTTACTCAGAATAAATTATTTAATGGTAAATTGTAAATTTTATGGCTGTGATTTGACAATTAAATTACGGAGAATAATCTGTCCAACAAGTGTATGAAGAAAGTTGAGTTTTGAAAACAAGAAAATTTTCCTGTAGTATTTATTGAATCTTCAACTTGCATATTCGGTCTCTTGAAGTCGTATACATGAATTTATAATGCAGAAATGGAGGTTAAAGCGCATTATCTGCTCCATGGTATACCATTGTGTTAATGGGTTTTGAGAATTTATGGAGAAATAAATTGATTGTGAAAATTTTATGACTTTTTATACTTGCATACCTTTCCTCAATGAGTTCTTGATATTAAAGTGGTTCATTTGTTATCCATTAGGAGTTTCTCTTGCAATACTTGCATACAATTCACTGGTCTAATTTTATGTTGGCAGAATTCATTTTGCATTATTGGTTTCATTACAAGTGATAGTAGTTGGTACTTAATATGTTGGGTTACAACTAATTTATTGAGTCTGCGTGAAAGGTTAACGTGTCTTAAGTAAATAATTTAAGTGATGGCAGTCCCTTAACAGCACAGTAATTTTTTCTGCATCTTTACGAGTGCGTCTTAGTTGTCAAAGCTTAAGATTGAAATTGTTGGTAGCAATTATTTTAAATGGGAATACTTGTGAGTGGGACTAAATTGGTTTTTGTTTTTGCTTTGTTGTGGAAGGAAGAGAATGAAACACCCGGATGGACCCAATTGAAGCTTCCTGGTCAAGCACCTTCTCCACGTTGTGGTCACACTATAACATCTGGAGGGCACTATGTAATAACCTCATTTAACTTCAATTATTTTCCTTGTTATTTTCTTTGATAGCAGTTGCTAGTCTGCTTCAGTTGTTATATATATAGCTAGTTATTTAGGGGCGCACGTGCTCCGCATGTGATTAATTATTTTTAATAAAATTTAAGAATAAAGCCTTGAAAAATCATGAAAATTAAATAATGAAAATTGAAGATAAAAATTAAATTAGAGATAAATAGAATATGTTACCATGAAAAAAAAATGTTTATTTTTATCTACAAATAATATTGACTATTGCAATCAAGTAATCTAAGTTTTACAGTTTGCATTAAATTTTATTTTTAATAAAAAAAGATATATATTGTTATTTTATTTGTGAAAAAAAAAAAGAAATTTTAATTTTATTTATTACTGAAAAATATATATGCATTGAAAAATAGGAAAAAAAAATCTTTTAGAGTTGAAAAATAAAACAAAAAGTAATTAGTTGGAATTTGAGATAATTATAACTAATTTTATTTATTTGTGATGCATTACGTAATTAGAATTATAATTTCTATTTTATATTGTTTTAAGAGTTAAAACTTTATTTTGACTCGATACAAAATACCTAAGAGGGTGATAATTATTAACACACACACACACACACACACACACACACACACACATATATATATATATATATTTTTTTTTTTTTCAAAATGAATATATAAAAGAAATAGTCTTAGTAATTATATAGGAAATTAAGAAGTTAATAATGAATAAGGTTTAAGTGTTTTTCCTTAACAAAATTTGAAGACGTAGGATATGAATATAACTACAAGTTGGTTGTTAGTAGAAAACATGTTAGTATACATACACACGACAAACAAAGAAAAAGAAATATGTATTTGAACTTTTAAAATTGATAATAAGTTAAAATATAGAATGCTATGCAAAATGTAATCTATAAATTTTTATTCATTTTGACAATTATATGACTGTTAAATTTTTTAGTCTTTTCACATTAATAATGCATTAACTGTTAACATCAAAATATCTAAGCTAATTATGCAACCGTGATAAAAATATCAATTTTACAATTTAAATAGAATCCCAAAATATGAAAAAAATAAATGTTTTATATTTTGCATCTTTTGTATATGTTCTTTTATGATCATTTGATTAATCTGCGAGTAAAACATAGAAATTATTTAGTTATAAATGGATCAAATAAATAAATTTAATAATTACATACACAAATATATAATTGATAAAAGTAGTTTTCTATTTATAAAAATAAAAATGAATTTACACAAATATTTAATTGGATTTGTGAATGGATATCTTGATGTAATTAAATAATTTCATGAAGAATATAGCCAAAAATTGGTGCATGATATAAAAAGATAAATAAAATTAAGTAGCATAAGAGCAATTTGTTAAGTAATCTTTAGACATTTTTTTTTTCCTTTTTTTACAATTGATTCCTAGATTTGTTTTGAAAAACCAAAGGAATAGTAATTCTAGCGTTTTATTTTATTTGTGGTTACAATTTAGTAAATTTAGTGTTTTTAGTACTGTCGAATCCGTATTAGAATATAAAAAGGTTATTTTTGTTAATTATCTAAATATATAAGGTTATTTACGTCTATAAAAGGTTTCACCTAAATTTATACATTTATATATCGTGTAGATAGATATATATGCTGATATTTTTCTAAATTACTCTAACTAGAACAATTGAGAGAATATTCATTTTCTGTTTCAATCTCTTCTAATAATTTCTAAAAGTTTTATTTGTGTTCTTGAGTTAACATCTCAATACTCATTAGAAATGTCTTTTAGAAATCCTGATCATTGTAAAGCAAGAGTTGTGATGTCTTATTTTTACTCAACAGTTATACAGTGTGCTATTGGGTGTGTTTGTTTACGTATATGCTTAGTATTGCTCTCTCTCTCTGTCTCTCTCAATATACATCAATTTCTATTCAAAAATTTCGGCATACAATTTCTTTAAATTCAGCCAACTGGTTCTTCATTGAATATCAATCAATCCCAACTGCGTTCAATTTCCTACATATATTTTCCAACAACTTTTTTTTTTTTTTAAAAAAAGTTATACAATTTTCTAGAGCCTGCCTAAGAGAAAAACTCTCACAATCTTCTTTCTCACATATGTTTTGTGCCATTTTGCTGTTGGGAAGTTACGAGGTAAATGGAACTATGAGTGAGGTTCTGTGGCCTTGAGTTCAAGCCTTTAACTTATAAAAAATGATGAGGTGGGATATGATAGATTAGGCTTCAAACTCACAAAATATATAGTAAAAAAGGAAAATAGAAAGTGATGCATTTATCTTCTTTCCTAGTTGAAAGTTGCGGAATTTTCGTTAACACTTGATGGATATCAGGATAAGCAGATTTGTCTAGCTATCATCCTATTCTCAACCTCTGCAATTCTTAAACTTGGGCATTCGAGAATACTCCCAGCTTAAAACTTCAAGCATGGTTGGAGTCTATGCTGTGCATGAATATTTCTTACCAGCTTCAAGTGAGAAGAATTTTATTATTGTGTTTGATGGGCTCAGTGTGTGAAGTTTCTCATAATTTTGGGAATGTTGATATTGCAAGAGACTGAAGTTGGGCAAGCTTGTCCATCTCTATAGTCAAAAGGAAGTTTTGTTTGGATTTGATACCTAACATGTAGACGTGTTTCAAAACTATGAGGCCAAAGTGCAAATTTGCTCTTAATGTTTGACAAAATGTGTAATTTTACCCTTAATATTTCAACTGGTGTAATGGTACCCTCCATATTTTAAAATTGTAAACATTTTGCCCCTCTTTTAATAGCCTCTTGACATGTGATACTTGAATAAATAGATACGTAGCATAAGAGGGCTAAAAGTCTCCAAATTTTAAAATATGGAGGGTAACATTGTACTAATTGAAACAATATGGATAAAATTGCACTTTTTGTCAAATATTAAGGGCAAAATTGCATCTTAAACTATGACCTTTCAGCGCCAGTTCTTTTCTAAGTATTGCTTTTTGATAAATGAACTTTACCCATTTGCCCACACATAATTAATAATGAATTTGGTATAGTAAATTGCCATTTGCTGTAAATTTTCCTTCTCTTCATCTTCTTCTTTGTGGATATAGCTGACTATTGAAATGCTTTATTTTCAGCTCATGCTCTTTGGTGGCCATGGGACTGGTGGCTGGTTGAGTCGTTACGATATTTATTACAATGACTGCATTGTTTTAGACAGGGGTATGTCATTCTCATAATTACTAATTGAATATCCTCAGTAGTGTTTACTAATTAAATATCTTCAGTAGTGTGTTCTGAAATTATATCCTCAGACATGAACTTTTATTGACAATTTCTGTATGAAGTTGTTTTAGTTGAAAATCATTTGTATGATCTGATTTCACATTTAGTTTAGTAGCTATTGGGGGGTGAGAAAGGTTTCCACAATTCACAATATCAATAAGAAGGGAAAAGTGCAGTTTGAGAGTATCAGATTTCATTGTTTGGAAATATCCAATGGGATTTCTGTTATTGTAAATTAAATTCACCTTTTACTTGGACTATTCCAGAATTATTTTATACTACATATTCAGTGTGATGGCTGACATAATTTCTTATTAAGCTTAGTTCTTTTTAAAGAATATTTTGAGTTGGTAATGGCTTTGGACATATTTTGTAAAAATTTTCCATTTTGTGCTCAGTGCCTTTTTTCTATTGTACTGACTTAGGGTTGTTAGGGTTTGTTCTAAGCGTCACACTTGGAACTACTTAGGAACCACACCTAAGAATCTAAAGGAGTTGCACCAATAGAAAGAGTTGTACCACTCAATTCAATAGCAAATTGCCAAAAACTGTTATTCATAAAAAACTGACGAAACATTGTAGATCTCTTGGTATTTACAAGACTAACCAGTTCTAATCCTGTTAGAGTCTAAACTCAAATAAAACTAATCCCTATCCTATAAGGAATGGAATCTTATGACTTGTAAACTCAACTAGAATTCCTAATAAAAAATTGAAGACTCAAGAAAAGGCTGTACAATATGTTTCCAGCAATTCTGAAAATTACACTTTTGAAATTATGAAAAATATCCCTACTCTACAAAGAGCTAGTTTTAGGCATAAAGACACTGCTACATCATGTACATTACAAGGTAACAAGTGATTTTTGCATTCAGAAAGAAAATTTTGTGTGATTTTGAAGGGAAAAAGTATGCACTCATATATATTTTTCATAGCACAGCTTGTGTATATAGCAGAAAAATGTAAAATAGGAAAACAAGAAAATCTCTGTAATTGTGCCAACTCCTATTACTTTGGTATAATGCCGAAGATAAGACTATTTACATATCACCCTCCTGCTCTATGACATTATGAAATCAATTGAATTGATTTGCAATGGATTTAGTTGGCTTTATTGAACATTTACACTCTGTTGCATAACACAATCTTGGTTAAATTGCAGGCAAGTAGTTATCCAAAACAGTATGTTATCTTAACCAAATTTACATCAACTTTGCATCTCTATGTATTTTACTTATTCTAACTGTTGGCTTAATTTTAAAGTATATGCACAGTGGAAAAGGCTACCTACTAGTGGTGACCCACCTCCTGCACGGGCATACCACTCGATGACATGTATTGGTTCAAGATATCTGTTGTTTGGTGGCTTTGACGGGAAATCAACATTTGGTGATCTATGGTGGTTGGTTCCGGAAGGTACCATATTTACTTTCAGATAATATCTATACTCGTCTATGATTGCTGTAATCAACTCCCTTACTTTTTTTTTTACTCGACATTGCTCTGTGGCAGCACGTCAAATTATCTTATTCGCAAAGTTCCTCCTGTAACTCTTGTGAACTTTTTATAATTCAGAATACCATTTATGCTAGAGTAATGTATTAATATATACAAACAACACATATTGTATGGCTATCTGCTCTGTATTCAGAACTATTGATTATATGAAATAAATAAATAAATAAATAAAGGAGTGGGTTGAAACAATATTGATAAATAAACAAAGAGATAAGGTTGAAACAATGGCATGAGATCAATGTTTTGTTTTGATCCTATTGAAATTGCTTGCATCATATTTTCTAAATTACATGATTGAACTCGGGTTGAGTCTTAGCTGAAAGTAAGTTTGCTACATTGCAACCTAAAAAGTAATACCAAATGTATGGATAAGCCTGTGAGCATCTAATCTTAAGGCATGCAATCCTAGTTGACTTGTCTACTGGAACAGCTTTCTGTAACTTGTTAAACTGAAAAAGAGTAATGCAATTTATTTATTGGATTTGCAAGAAAGCAAATTGCCTCATTTCATCTGTTGCAGAATGTTGAATCAGATCTTTTTGCGTGGTCATTAACATGCCATTTATTGCTGCAATTTTTTCCTTTTTGTCTAGGAGACCCTATTGCAAAACAGTTGGCTGCATCTCTGAGAAAAAGTCTTCCTAAGAATAATGACATGGGCACAGCAAAAAATGGTGACCAATCTGCAGTTAAGGTATCAAGGCACCTTCATAGTCCTCTCAACACCTGTTCTAACTAGGAGGAGAGTTGCACAAGGAGCTTACTATTATCTCCTTGTACGTCAATCATTCTGACATTTGGCTATACTAACAACAAGTTTAACATAAAATTTTAATTTTAATATTTTGCCAAAACTATGATACATGACTTTATGCTTTCTTTTAGGTGGGAATTTGACATTTCGTAGAATGATTTGTAACCTTAATAAGGCAATCCATATTATAGAATCAGCGGTTCATGGTTGCGAATATGAATAAACTGCTGCATTATTGTATTTTTCCAACTAAATCTATGTTCGATTTGAATTTTGTAGGAGTCAAGTACCCTTCAGAATATCTTTTGAAACTTGTACCACATTAAAAAGTGCCACTATTTGCAAAATTCAGTGGATTCAAAATACTGAATTGCCCTTATGCAGACTTTAAACTTTTCATAATTCACTTCATTCATATCATGCTAATTTGCATTTTTCCCGGACATTATTCTGGATGACCCGGCATCTCTTTCCCAGGAAAGCCGCAAGGAAGAATCAGCAATCTCAGAATTACAAAGGAGATCTGGAATTGCAGTTTCACTATCGAGTTCCAGTTCCCAAATTGTTGATGAGGCAGAAGATGGAGAACTTTGTGACCTTGCATCAGGATTTATGGGAGATGTTCCTAATAATCAACAGGTTTTGCAATAACTCTGGTTAACTTTATGATTCATCTATTGTGGTACCACTAATAACATCCTGTGATGTGGGGAAAAAATGAAAAAATAAAAAACAGAGAATTCAGGCACTTCGTGATCACTGGAAGAATTCTTCACCCAGGTCTATGCCACTTAAGGAGCTTGGACCTTTGCTTCGTGACTACCAGAGATTGATTACTCGTCATCATTTGTAAGGACTACCTTATTCTTCCCATATCTTATAATACACTAACCACAAGAGCCAAAACTTCAATTGCTGGCTACTGTCCGTTACATAATATCTCTGGACTAATCAATGCTTGGCTTAAGTTGCAATGATATGGGTTATCAACTGTTTCATCTAAAGTTGCAATGATATGCTTCCTTTTTTTTTTTGAATAAAAGTATTTTGGGTGTTAGAACTTGGTATCAGAGCCATCCTCTACTCTTGTAGCTGCCTTTATGTACTACTGCAATGACCATGGAATTGCAGAAATCAAGCAACTTTGCTGAAGTGTGATAAAAATTATACTTCAATCATTTGCTTTATTATAGATTTAATATGATTAACTCTGTAAATTATTATTATTATTTTTATTTTAGTTTTCAACTCTAATATGTACCCACCCATTAATGTGTTACAGGGCTATAAGTGGAGCTGATGCACATTTCGTGGCGTCTAGATTTCCTGGGAAATACACTTACCAGTTTTATCACATGAAAAATGCTTCTCAGGTATGAGGCATGTGCAACATGTTTGCTATCTGTTTTTCAGCTGATTTTATTCAAATTTCAAAGCTAGCTGACATATCTTATGTTGCACAATTATAATTCATTGTTTGTTTGTTGGAAGATGTCTAGATCTTGTCCGAGTAACTTTTACTACAGAAAATGAATTACCGCCTACCTGCTTGTGGTTGTTCTGGGTCCTTGAAGAAAAGAATGCAACTATATCCTGTTCTGATATATTATTTAGATAAAGTAGTACTATAAATAATAATGTCCCAATAATCAAAACTATATTGCGTAAATGCTTTTTGTGTAAAAGAAAAATGTTATGCTATTTCTTTCCCCTTTTTTTGCCTTATTTTCTCAATAAAGGTATTGGGCTTTTTAGAGAAAATTGTGAATAATTTTCAAAGTCTAATATGCCATATATTTTTGAGATGGAACATGTCCATTTATCTACTTATCTTTGTGCTTTGTGCTTCTTTTAGTTTGCATTTTTTTTTTCAAATAAATTCGTACTTGCCTTTTTGTTAAATTACAGTTGCGAATGGATGATGTGTCGAAGCTGCTGTCTGAGTATAATCAGCTTTCATCTGATTGAAGAACAATTTGGCGGCTTCTCGTGATAAAATTGCTATTCGGCCTTTGTATCTCTTTCGGTATCTGGTTTTAACTCTGACCATGTCCAAGTTTTCTCAATACACGTCTAGACCATGTTTGTTGATAAGAATATGTTTAATGATTTTTACATTGTTACCATTAACTCTTATCTTCTTTTTGATAGCTAACTGGCTATTACATTGGTATACTGTTGGTCGAGTGCTTGCCTTCTACAGTTCTACCTCAAGACTTCATGAGATATAGAGAAGGAAAAAACACATCTTGAAATCCCTTACTCGAAAGTTTTCTACATTAGGTCCTTATAGTTTTAAAAGTTGACATTGGATTCTTGTTCTTTTTGAATCATTTGTATTAGGTTTAATGTAAATGAGAATGACGAAATCGAAACGCATGCTCTATTAATTTGACATAAAGTTAACTTAAAATAATAGTGGAATCCATCGAAACATAAAATATTCATTTTTTTTGCATGTTTTAAATAATTGTATATTTTTTTATTTTTTATTTTTTTAATAATTTGGTGAATTATACAGCCATTTCAAATTGAATTCACTTCACGCAAGATTAGCTGAGTGCATTTTAATTTCGTCTGTCTTGTTTAAATTGGATCTAATGTTAGTTTTGAAAAGCACTAAGATCTAATGTAAAAAACTAAATTTAGGATCCCAAAATGATTTTTTCTATAGAGGTGTTTATTACGTAACAGAAAAAACTGCCAAGTGGTTTCAGTTTAGAAGCTTTAGAAAAATAAACCACTTGCAGAGTAGTTTCAATTTCAACTGTGGGTTAAAAATCTCTCGAGGCCTTGTACTACAGCTTCAACAAATTTCATGGAGACGTTTATTTAATGGAAAGCACAAATTATTGAAAATAAAAAACAGCGAATGGGATTGAAAAAATGTGTATATAAAGTACTAATAACTTAAATGACTGACATTTAAGGGTTGGATTATAGATTCTTGCTCAGGTTCTCCAGCTTTTGCATCCTCAATCTTTCACTCTCTGTCAACAGCTGGTTAAAAACAAGGCAAACATTTGAAACAGATATTTAATAAAAAATTAGTTCAATTTTATCTTTAATATTTTAATTGATTTCACAGTTTAATTTTTTTTTTAAAAATTACATCTGTTTTAATAGTCTCAGGTGATATTTGAACATGTGTCCAACAAGGTGGTATAAGAGATTTTTTTTTTAATTTTAAAATATGAAGGATAATATTGCATAACACTAAAGATAAAATTGCATTTTAAATTAAAAAAAAAATATTTAAATACCTCCATTAAGGTGGTAACTAGCTGGGCTTTTATTTTGTTCTTTTCGTTGAATGCCTCAAATGCTTCTTTATATTCTTTCTCCTATGGAAAAATAATAAACTGTTAAATTCATTTGAAGTCATATAATTAGGGTCAATTTAATGTCATGATCACAATAAAATGATTCTATCAATAAAATAATACAATTATTATTTTGTATTAATAAGGTTATAATATCCAGATTTTGGGTGCACCAATAACCCAAATTTCATTGCGGATTGTGAATTAAACTATCTTATTTCATTGATACAAATTTATTTAACTTAAAGGTGCAAATTTGCACTTAATGTTTGACACGGTTTTATTTTACCGCTAATGTTTTAAGTGGTTCAATGTTAACTTTCATATTTTAAAATTGGAAGAATTTTGCCCATTTTATAATAATATCCTAACATGTGACATTCGAACATGAGGCATACCATGGCATAGGAGGGGCAAATTTAGTCTAATTATAAAATATGAAGAGAAAGATTGCATCAATTAAAATATTAGAAGTAAAATTATATTTTTTTTGTCAAACATTAAGGGCAAAATTACACTTTAAGCCATTAATTTATTTACCATAACGTTAAATTAGTTATATGACCACTTTAATCCTTAGATAAATATGACTATATAAAATGCATATTTACAACCAAAAAATAAAAATAAAAAGTGAAAAATGCACCTTTTTCTGGCAGCTCTGCCCTAATGGCTTCAGCTCTCGATTAGCCACGTCAATCTTCTTACGTACAATTGCTACTTCTTTTCTCATGGGATCTGATAGAACTTCAAGCTCCTTATAGATCACGAATGAAAAAACTGTTTAATGAGTCGTTATTTAATTTAATTTTTCTCATTATTAGATCACATTACATGCATTTTAAGATAATTGCATTTAATTTTTTATTTAAAATTTTTTAAATATAAAATTGAAACTATTTTCAATATAAAATGATTAAATTATGCTGAATTAAGTTTTTATTAAGAAATAAACGTACTTAACTATAAAAGAAAACAAAAGCAAAATAAATTTTAGACATTAAAATTATTAAGTTAAATTCTCTAAATGTATATGGCTGAACAGAATTTTATATATGTCATAAATTAGAAAAATTAACGTGAAGCATAAGTTTGTTCTTGTTTTTCTACTGATTCTATGCGAATCCATATTTACAATTATCAAAAATTAAAATATTCTATCTATATTATATATAAATGTACAAAGTAGGGTGAATTTTTTTAGATTAAAATAATCGTTCATTTGTATTTAATTAACAATTTTATCATTAGTAAGAGTTCTACTAAATATTAAATACTGTTAATATCTGCAATTAAGTACTAACCAATGAGGGAAAACCATTGTAGCTGTGGTTTATACCAATTGCATGTCATAAAATCATGATGTAAGACATGCAAATGAATGGGATCAATTATCTTTTGGAGTTTTAAACATTTGAATTTCACTATATTAGTGTTTTTATTTTCATTGCTTTTTATATTAACATGCTTGGATATATTGAAAAATCAATTTTCAATATTGTATGTATCTTCTTTGATTAAAATTCTAAAATTTGGATTAATTGATTGTAATATTCATTATTATTATTACAGACAAATATACAATATTTGTTTTTTTTTTCTTTTTTCTTCTGCGATAACATATATATTATATTATGTTTCTATTTAATTTAATTTTTGTTATTTAATTTTCATGAATTTCCAATGTTTATTTTTAATTTTTTGTATTAGTAATTAATTAAAATTAAATAATATTAAAATAAACTGTACGTAGTTGGTCTGGTAGTCAGTATTCTGTAAAAAGTAAGGAATGACTCAAATTAGATTCCTTCTAATAACATGTTTGTAATTAGGTATCATGTCTTTCTAGTAAAAAAAAAAAAAACAAAAAATACTATTATTATAGTATTTACAATTAATTTTGTTTTGTACCAAAAAAATCAAATATTTTTATTTATATATTTTTTTATATGTGCTTCAATTATATCAATGTTTTGCATTTATACTTTAATCAAACTTTTATATTTGATTTTTTTTTTAAAAAATTATGAATAAAAATATAATTATAATATTTATAAAACATAACTTATTTAAGTGAAAACCATGTGTACATTTATCTAGTATGTATATATATGAACTTACCTCCCAAATCTGAGTCAAACGTCTAGTTTCTTCTTCAGCGCGGCCTAATTGAAGTTCAACTTTCTCTTTAACTTGGCTTTTCTTTCTTTCAATCTCTTCTTCTCTATCTTGAAATGTGGAAATGTCAAATCTTGAAGTTTCATGAAGTTCTTGCTCATTTTCTTCCATTGATGATCTCCCACTGCTGCTCATAAACCTTTCTTTCTATGTATATATGATTTTTGGCGCTCCAGTTTCTTCAAATTCTATTCTTAATTAGTCTTATATATTGATCCTCTGCTATATTGTCTTTGCTTTGGCTTTAAAATTCTCTTTCTCCATACAACTCTTGCTTTCTTTTGACTGCATTCCATATGAAGCAAGCGAAGCTATCCAACGGAAAAGATTGTAAAGAAAGAAAGAATATTATCAGAATCACCTACATATATGTTCGATCTACACTTTTCTCTAACCTCAATTGTCATTCAATATAATTTTTTTTAAAGGATATTTTACCTTAATGCTTGAAATTAAATTTGCAAGAATATGCATATATATGTTCATAGAATGTTAAGCTTTTTCTCATTGAAGCAATATATTTGTATTTAGGGCTAAAAATTGACTATAACTCATCTTAATCAAAATATAAAAATAAGGTGCTGAACTCTAAGCCAGTTTTTGTTGAATGTTTGTTGAACATAATGAAATCTATTAATGGTCCCTCTCATAGCTAACCTGCCTCCTCCTTATCCTCCCTCTTTTTCTTCTTCTTATTCTTCATTTATTTTTCTTTTTCTAAGAGTATATATTAATATAATTAACAAAAAAGTAGCTTCAATATGAATTTGAATAAAAAATAACTACTTAATAACATAAGTCCAATTTTATACAAAAATTAAATGTATGAAGTAAGGTAAAAACTTTTTTTGGACTAAATTAATTAGCTCTATATATCAATATAATTAACAAAGATAAATTCAATAAGAATTTGGATAAAAAATAACCACTTAATAATAAGAGTCCAATTTTACGAAAATTATTTATGCTTTATCAGTTGTCACCCATCCACGGACACGTAGCGTACAAGAAATTTCTACCAACTAAGAAACTTTCAACCAACATAAAGAAAAAACTCTTTATTTGTCTCGTTATTTTTTCTTCGTTGGGTTTGATTTATGTTTTTAATCATCTTTTCTAATAATTTTCATTTTTCAATTGAGAATGATGTATATTTTTTTTTATAGTATAAACTAGCAGTCGACATCTTGCATTACGTACGGATAATTTTTTTTTCAAAATTTGAAAACTTTATCCATATCCACATTAAGATAATTTTTGATATCCAATTCCTTAATCAATAAAATCCGTGAACTGTTGTGAAATATTGGAATATTCCTATTGGATAACTACTTTTAAAACTAATTACATTCTAAATCTACTAGTATTATATTTATAATCAAATTTTATTACTAAATGTCTATAAATATGCTAGTTGTAAGCTATTAAAGTGATACAATAATTATCAGAGAATATATATTTTTCATTCATCTCTATTTCTGTTTTGATTTTATTTTTATTTATAATACGTTATTAGTACGATTTATTATGAAATATATTATTTTTCAATATTTCTCAAAGAAATTTATTGATTTCTAAAAGATATTCGCTAAAATAGATATCATTTTGAGGTTGAAATTAGAATATTGAAATATGTATATGACAATATTTGTATCGGAAAAATATTCTTGAAAATTATTTGATTTTACTAACAAATAAAAATATTACGATTTATTATGAAATATATTATTTTTCAATATTTCTCAAAGAAATTTATTGATTTCTAAAAGATATTCGCTAAAATAGATATCATTTTGAGGTTGAAATTAGAATATTGAAATATGTATATGACAATATTTGTATCGGAAAAATATTCTTGAAAATTATTTGATTTTACTAACAAATAAAAATATTAGTAACCTGAAGTCTACTAACTGTTATACAAATATTAGTAAACTGAAATTTACTAATTAATTGATACTAATATCAGTAAACTTGAAGTTTATTGATAAATACAAGTATTAGTAAACTCGAAATTTACTAACTGATAGATATTAATATTAAGAAACTTGATGTTTATCAATTGATATAAATATTTGATATAATAAAAATAGTGAACCTGAAGTTTACTAATTGAATGACAATTGATTACTTGGCATGACTGGCTTAACCATCCCAAATCAATTATAATGCATAAATTATTGAGAATCTATATATACTAGAGAACCAGGAGTTCCCTCAAAAAAAAAAAAAAAATAAATAAAGAGAACCAGGAGTTTCTTTAATTCAATTTAAGAAATTCTTATAAGCTACTTGTTCTCAAGAAATATTACTAAAGTATCGCTAGCTAATAAAGGAACTGAATTCCCTTCATTCTGAAATGAATAAAGATAATATATGTGGGCCCACTATCCATCATGTTAACCACTCAAATATTTTATGATTTTTGAGAGATGCATCGATAAAATGGTAACATGTGTATTTATTATCAACTCACAACCTATAGTTTGTTAGATTATTCAAATTAAGTGCACAACCTTCAGATTATGCAATCAAGACATTTTTCTTGATAATGCTGGTGATCATATGTCGCGGATAAATGATTGTTAGAAGCCCTTGTCAAAGGTATAGCAAAATATTTATGCCGCTGATTAATTGCTAGATATTTTTAAGAGAATAACAGTACTCCTATTTTTAAATATGGATATTATTGCTTGAAACAATACTTATATGAATTATGCCAATAAAGATCATTAAACTCCTCAACTGAAATTTTTAGTTAAAAATTGCATTTTGATTAATTAGTTTTTCTAATATCAAGGGAAGTAAGCAGCTGAAAAATAAAACAATAAATACATTACGTGTAATTTAGATCCTTATATCATGAACTTGAAGTTCAAATTATGATGCTAATGTATCTGTTAGTGTGTAAAGATTTATTGAATCTCATGTGTATCGGCTGCAAATGCTCCAATTTAAAATAATGTCCCAGTAGAACAATTTGCCTTGTAGGGTAAATTATTCGGTTCCAAATAAAAATAAAATATTTGAATAATAAGGAGCAAATAAATCAATATGGTCATATTATGAAGGCAGGTTGTAATGACCAGAAGAGTACCTTAGTAGGAATTGTAGTGTTAATTGTATAGTAAGGGGTACACAAGTAATTTTGGCAAGTATAAAATTGTGAGTTTGTAGGGATATATTTGAAAGAGAAAATAAGTTTATAAAGAAAAGAAATTAATTGAGGGACTTTAAGGGAATTAGCCAAAGATTTATTGGAAATTTGACAAAAGTCGGACATGTGGCAAAAAGAGAGAGTGACACCTAGACCTATTTATGCTTTAAATAGTGGATTAAATGAAGTTGGTGGCCTTAATTGGGTTGGTTAGCCGATTTTCCTTTCCCTTCATCTCTCCCTTTTGTCTTTCATTTTCTGCATTTCCCCTTCTTGTTTCTTCTTCCTCATTTGGTTCACTTTAAGATAAGCTTTGGGTTTGGATTGGTTTGAAGAGTTAATTGAGATTTTGGAAGGTAAGTGTGGTTGGATGTTCTAGAGTCTTTCTCTTCTTTTCTATTTCTGTTTTTGATTTAAAGTTGTTTAAGTGTTAGATTAAGTGTATATTTTGGTTGATTTTGTGCAAGAAACTGTTGATAAGAAGAAAAATAAGGGTAAAGACAAGATTTGAGCCAGAGAAGAGAAGAGGTTCAAGCTTTATTTTGAGGTTTGGTATCGTGTCTTATTCTTGTTTACTTACATGTGTGTTTAGTTTGGGGTTGTTTTGTTAATCCTTCTCTAGATGCATGTTTGAGTAACGTAATTGTTGCTTAACTTGTTGTGATATGCATGCTAATGGATTGAGGGAAAATGTGGTTTTGTACTAGTTCAATAGCTCTTTTAGTTGTTAGATTGTGTAAAAGCTCTAGGGATTTGCTTGTTTTGGAGGATGTTTTGGGTGAGGAGAGCTATGCAGGTCGGTATCTGAGGGTGAAGCTCGACTCTGTAGCGAGCGCGACAGAGGGCTCGGTTATTCGAGTTTTCGATGAGGAGTCCTCTATCGCGAGCGCGACAGAGTTCGGTAGCAGAACTTCTATCGGGCTATTTCGATTACGAGCTCGTCTGCATACGCGAGAGCAACCGAGGCCCTTTTTCTCTCTATTGCGAGTGCGAGCTTGTGCGCAAGTGCGACAGAGGTAATCCAGCTCTCTCTCGCGAGCGTGATGGGTAGCCGTGAGCACGACCCTTTGTACATTTTATCTCTGTCTTGAGCGCAACTATGGTCACGAGCGTGACCTTTCCTGGTGCTTTGAATAATTATTGTTTATGATGCTATGTATGGTTTTTCATTTATACTTTGCATGCTTTGCTTAGTTAATACTTGAATTAAGTTGATGTATAGTGATTTGAATAGATATTTGAGTACATGTAAAGTATTAGGTTTAGTGTGTAGAGTTTTTATTTTCAAGCCTGAATGATCATAGTAGTGGATAGATAAGCATGCTTATAAAGAGTTAGAGTGCAGCTGCCAGTGTGGCACCGTTTGTGTCCAGATGCTGGATACCTTAGGGTATTAAGATGTTGAGTTAGGTCTCTAGATGTTGGTACTGTTTAGAAGCATATAAAGTACCCGTATCCACCATCGATGTGAATTCAAGCTATGCTGTTGAGTAATTATATTTGTACAAGAGATATAGTGATATGTATGTATACATATTGATAATGTAATAGAAGTAGCGATATTTTATTACTTATTGTTTGTAATGTTCACTAGCTAGAGATTATGCATATGTAGAAGCGGTTATAAATGATAAAGACATGTTGTTATGTTCTATTTATATATATACATGACTATATGAAGGACTTATTAGTTATGTGTATGAAGAGTTATAGGATAATGAATGATAGTATGTGTTTAACATTCTTATATGTGATATGCATATTGTGATCCTTGTGGCTTCGTTAGAGGTCTTTTGTCTTTATTTATCTTCACTAAGCATTATCGCTTAGTATGGGTGTTATTCCTGTGTAGGTTGCAGGTTTGGCTTAGTTTAGAGAGCGTTCATCTACTGGCCACTAGGAGCTTGTTGTGGAGTTCTTTTTGTATAAGAATCTTTTGTATTGTATAGTAAAGAGATAGTGTGAACAGAATTATGTATTTGATAATGTAATGTTATAATAGTGAATCTTTTTGTAATATGAATATTAGGAATTCTTTTTTTTATATATACATTTATATCTTCGTACTATTTAGGTTTATTATTTTTCGCTATATTATGGTTGTATTGTATGCGTATGTGTGTGCGTAGCGACCTCGATATCCTCCCAAGGGGTATTGGGGCGTTACAAGTTGTGGTATCAAAGTTTAGGTAGGTGATTTAGGACGATAAGATGTTAGTGTATAGATTAGATATGTGTGACTTATCCAGTGTCGTGGCTTAATGTAGATGTTGTTTTGTGTAGGGTATAGATGGAGTCTGATCCTAGTGAAGATATAGGTGAGACGACGGGAAGTGTAAATCCAGTGAGTGTTAATTAGCCTGCACCCGAGAGACCTCCAGCAGGAGAATTAGGTCCTGCTCAGGGTGATTCGGCATTGATGCAAGGTTGATGTAGTTGTTAGATATACTAACTTCTCCTAAGGCTCCTATGGACCTTATAAGAAAGAGAGGAGTAGAGGAATTCAGTGGAACCTCTTTGGATCAGTCGGATGTGGCGGACTTTTAGTTATAAAGAACGGGAAGGATTTTGCAAGAGATCAGTTGTCCTAAGAATCAGAGAGTGGCTTGTGCTGTGTCCTTGCTGCAAGGTTCAATATATAACTAGTGAAAATTAGTGTTGAGAAATCCTCAACGACCGGTTGAGTTGACGTGGGACTTTTTTGTCTAGGAATTTAAGGAGAAATATGTCACCAAGGCTTATAGAGAAGCAAAGTGGAAGGAGTTTGTGAGTTTAAAGCAACAGAATATGGCAGTGGGAGAGTACAAGAAAGAGTTTAGCATATTAAGTAAGCATGTGCCCGATGTGTTGCTAACTAAAGACTTTAAGTGTCGACAATTTGAGGATGGTTTGAAAGAAAGTATAAGAGGACCCTTATCAGCAATGGCTACTATGCAGTCAGTGAGTTATTATAAGTTGGTTTTGGCGGCTATGAAGTTGGAAGAATCAAAATTAGTGAAGCAGAAGAGAGAGCAGAAGAGGAAAGTATCAGGTAGTGATATGATTAATGGCAATAGAACTCGGGAGATTACTAGTAGGTAGGTTTTTGAACCGCCTCTACCTCGATAAGGAGTGCTGTGGCACCCTCTAGTAGAAGAAGTACTGGACCAAAGTGTGAGCATTATCAAAGGCATCATTGGGTCAAGTGTAGAAAGCTCATGGGAGCTTGTTTTAAGTGTGGCAGCATGGAGCATATGCTTTCCCATTGCCCCAAGTCACGAGAGAATTTGATTTTGAAAGCAAACGAAGGTAATGTGAATATGTCAGGAGCTGCTGGAAGCGATAGACGAAGAGGTAGAGCTACGCAAGCACCATCGAAAACGGTTGAGAAGCCAGTTACTTCAGGTGGCCCTGTGTGAGTCTTCGCTATGATCAGAGAAGAGGTGGAAGATCCAGTAGGTTCATTTGGTGAGTTTTATGCTTGGATTAAGTTTGAATCGTATAAGATATTGGTAAAGTATAGTATAGTCATATGTTTAATAGCGAGAGAAATTTCGAGGACGAAATTTCTTAAGGAGGGAAGAATTGTAATGACTCGAAGAGTACCTTAGTAGGAATTGTTAATGGTTATGCCCTAGGCCAAGCATTTGGACCTTGATGTAATCATTACATTTTCATTTATACATAATGGTTTTCTTCACATTAATATTATTGGCATGTTACATTATTGTAATGTTTATGAATAACAATGTTATTCATGATATCCCTAGTCATTTATCACTAAAAGGGCATAAAGATAAATTAAGACTAGTATTGATTTGTATTGATAATCATGGGATGATTATAAATGATGATATAAATCGAATCTATAGGTATTTGTTAGAGAACAAAGTACTGGATAGACCCACTATAAGATCACTACATGGGATGGTGTCATAAGTGATCTTATAATAGTTGTGTTATTGAATCCTTTGACCTGAGGTTATTACAGTTTCCTACATAAGGAACATTATGTTTTGACATAATCAAACGTTATCTTTAATCGGATAATTATAAAGTTTATGATCGGATATAATGAGAATTATGCAGAGGAAAGTGAATAATCAAGATGGAATTTGTCACTCTCTTTTGAGAGAGATATCTATTGGGCCCCTCGATAAGTAGGACTGTAAAAGCATGGCCGTGCTCGAATGAATTGATAGTGTGATCAATGTCATTTGAATTTATCAGTCTACTTAGTGATCGAGAAATTATATGTTTGAACAATATAAGTTTGAGATGTACCATGACTTATGTTCAAACAAGATATCTATGACAAAAGGATAATGACATGTTCTATTGTCAGGTTAAAATCGGACTAACGATATTTATATTATTTAGGTAGTCATAATGTCTTGCTAGAGACTAATTATGACTTGTGGGCTTATTATGAGATTAGGTCCACTGCCAACTTAATATAAACCTATTGGGTCACACACCAAGACCAAAAAATGAACAAAATGGATTTTATTAGGTTATTTCGGAATAATATAAATATATGTATTTATATTTAATTTCGAAATTATATATATATATATATATATATATATATATATATATATATATATATATAATTTATTTCATATTAATTTGAATAAAAAATAAATATATATGTATATATATTTATATAAATATCTCTTATTTTGAATAAGTGATTGTATTCCTATTTATCTCTTAAGGTTTCATATTTACATATATATATATATATTTGGATATATATATATATGTTAAATAAAGGATGATTAACCCTAATAATTGAAGAATCACGTTCTTCTAAAAAGGAGAGATTGAGAGTGGCTGTAACTTCTTAAGTGAAGAAAAGAAAAAATAAACTAGCCACCATTTTTCTTTGAGAAAGAAATAACACAAAATCCAGTCGCAACATAAGGGAGCTAGCACCCCTGCAAAATTTTGTTCGTCGGTTCATGCGTGTGGATACCGGTAGAGGGTGTTCGTGATTGTTGTAGCGCCTGTAGTCCGAGATAAGGAGTTAATCTCGATTTCCTGCGTTTGAGAAAGGTCGGTAAATCTTAATCTCTTCCTTTTGAATCAATCGAAAATACATGGATCCTATTTTGGGTTTTTGATTTATTCCGCTACGTTAATTTGAATTATTACGAATAAACCCAATAGGAATTGTAGTGTTAATTATACAATAAGAGGTACAAAAGTAATTTGGGCAAGTATAAAATTGTGAGTTTGTAGGGATATATTTAAAAGAGAAAATAAGTTTATAAAGGAAAGAAATTAATTGAGGGACTTTAAGGGAATTAGCCAAGGATTTATTGGGAATTTGACAAAAGTTGGACATGTGGCAAAAAGAGAGAGTGACACCTAGACCTATTTATGCTTTAAATAGTGGATTAAATGAAGGCCTTAATTGGGTTGGTTGGCTGGTTTTCCTTTCCCTTCATCTCTCCCTTTTGTCTTTCATTTTCTGCATCTCCCCTTCTTGTTTCTTCTTCCCCATTTGGTTCACCTTAAGATAAGCTTTGGGTTTGGATTGATTTTGTAACAACCCGAAATATACCCTAAAAGGATTTGAGCATATTGAGGATTAGTGGTGACTAAAGTTATGCAAGTTGAAGTATTTGGTATGCTAGCTGGATAATTTAAGAATTAATGTAAAAGTTTCGGCAAGTGCGGCCAATGGTAAAATTGTGAAGTATGTATTTCAGACTTGAATAAAAGAATAAAATTTATTAAGTGGGCCAATGTGATCGATTAATAAGTTATTAGTGTCAATGTATGAGGTTATGGGAGTTGGAGGATTAAAAAGAGAATTTGACATAAATATCTAAATTGGACCAATGGAAATGTGACAAGTGGCAAGGGGATAGGAGGAATATAAAAGAGGAGAGAGAAGGCAGAAAATCTGCCCTCTCCCTTTCCCGTTCTCTCATTCTTTCTTTTTTCTTCCTCTTTTTCTTTTCCTTCTTATTTCAATGCCTTGTGTTTACCCTATGATCTAAACTCAAGATTGATGATGAAGTTGATTAACTTAAGTGATTTAAGTGAAGATTTTATTAGGAAAGGTGAGTTTAAGTTTTGGATTCCATCTATCTATTTTGATTAGCTTAAACCCTAGATTTATGATTTGTATATGTTTGTGTGTTTTGGATGAGGATTCTTGGATGAGAAAGATCTTGAATGATTTTGGAAGTAAGAAAGATCATCTAAGAAGCTAATGGGAGTAAAGGAGTTGAGGTATGGGAATTTAGGTTTTGGTGTAATATTTGATTGTTTTGATTTTAGTTAATTTTCTGGAAATTTTGGGGCTAAAGTTGGTTAGATATGTATGAAAAGTTATGGGTCTTGAACAATTTGGGTTAAGATGCTTTGAATGTGAATTATTGAATCAAAGTGTGTGTTTGATTGAAAATATGAAGTTATTTTGCTGATTGTCAATTTAGAGATTTTGATTATATTAATTGCATGATTTAATTGTGATAATTGGTGTAAAGGTTGGGTTTATGTTGTTTGTGATGATTTTGGGTGTTTAATATGAGTTGTGATGAGTTTTGGGTTGATTAGAAGGTCTGGTTAAGTTTTTGAGAGAAGAAGATTTTCTGCAGACCTAGAAACGCGACTCTGTCGTGAGCGTGATGCCTGTCGATATTGCGACAGAGCCAGGTGACTCCAGCATCACGCAGGCAGCCAAGTTCTCAGAGGGGGATTGCACGTGTCATGCAAGCTAGCACGAGTCGTGCAAGAAAGCACGAGACCTGCAAGCTAGCATGAGTTGTGCAAGCTAGCACGAGTCGTGCATTCCCTCTGTTCTTTGTTATGCTTTGATGTGTTGCCTTCACGAGTAGCGACAGTGAGCACGACTCGTGATTGCCTCCTGGGGCTCGTCTGTCGCAAGCGCAACAGACCTCTTTGCCTAAAAATGTTTTTGAAAAGATTTATTCTTTGCTTGGTTTCTCACTTATGTTATGCATATGTGATTTAAAATGTGAATTATTCAATATGTTCTTTGGCATAGTAATTAATAAAATATGATAATTTGATCCTCTATTATTGTGTTATAAATGTATATGTGTATCGAAATGTAAGTTTATCTGTTAAGTTTAAACGAGCTCATGATGATTAATAATATGATTACGTTTACTAAGTTCATATGATTACTTTAACTTATAACGTAATACGTGATTAGTTTTGAGTATAATAAATGCAAATTGATTTGTTATGTGTAAATAAGTGCTTGATACCTAATATTATGACATGATAAATGTAATTAGTGCTAGTGATATGCAAGTATTTAGATGCATGTGCCTATATGAAAATGAATGAACGTTATAAATACTGAAGTGAAACTTATGTGTTTAGCCTGCATCGGTCAAGTTGTGGATAGATAGGCATGCCTATAGAGTTCTGATGTTACAGCGCTTTGTTCTGTTATGGACCCTGATCAGGTCACCGTTTGGATTCTCGCGATCCTCAATGTGTACGGATCTTGTTTGAGATCCCCAATGTGAAAATGTTTTGAATGAGAAAAATACGATGTTGCTTTTCGATTGTACCCTCGGGTACCCCCAATGTGTTCTGTTACTCGCTTATCCACCCTTTGACTTAGCAGGCAGTTAAAAGAATAACAAAAAGTAAATGAATTGATAAGTTTTGTGATGATGTGCAAAGAGCTATGTGAATAAGCATTGGAAAGTGTTTACGAAAATGTTAAGCTTGTGCTTTACGCACTCAAATGTTCTAGATCCTTTATGGACTCGAATGTAAAATGTGTGGTGTCTTCGGGTACCTTTATGTTTCGTGTATTAAGGCAATATTTGTTAAATGTTAAGAGATAAAATAAATAATGTTTATTCAAATAAGCATGTGTGTGTAAATCCTGATTTCATGTGAATTCGTATGTGGATAATACATGTTATAAATCTATTTAAAGGTTAAGAGTATGATGGTTTGTATGAAGTCTTTGTAAAGAATAATTGGAATAATTGATATGCATGTTTTCTATAGTTGAATAATCAATGAATGAATTTTATGTATATATTCATTTACATGTTTGAATTGAGAACACATGTATGTTATGTAATTGCTTGTCCTCTGAACATTAGCTTGGATGACCAATGTAAGTATATCGGTAAGGAATCTTTGTGTAATGTTTGTTAGTTCTCGATGGACATGATGATTGCATATTGATTTATAGTTAAAGGGAAATAAATTGGAAAGAATGAAATAGATAACCGAATTTAAGAAAGGATTTAGAGTTAATTTTGGATTATTTAAGTATAAAATTTTTCTGCAGAACTACGTGGTTCTGATTCCCAACAATAGGAATACGTAGGAAGCTTGGAATAACAGTTTCAAGGCCGAACCAAATCTGAGTAATGAAATGTTTTGTTTAGTTCTGAACAAGTAATGGCTTAATCAAAAGAAATATTTTGACTTAAGTATTGATATTGTAATTTGCATGGTTTTGGAAATATTCATAATAATGGGAATTTTTAGACTTTAAATTTCGATTTTCGAAAACGTATTTCGGGAATTCATGGGGTATAACTATTTATAAGGTCATTAAGCGATTTAATGCAAATGATAAGTATGTATTTTGTATTGTGATGAAAAGTAGTAAAGTATTTCTGTTTATGGTTTATAAAAGCCATATACGTGTGAAATGGCTTAAGTTTTTGTATGAGATTAATGTTGCAATTCCGTGCTAACTCTAGCCAGTATCTTTATGCTTTTGTACTTATGGCTTATGCATGTATTTGAATCGACCGCCACTGTGATTGGCTGTCTATTATTTGTGCACCCCCGCTAAGTGTTATCGTTTAGTACGGTTGTTTATCCGTGCAGGTTAGGAGATTGAAGTTTAGTTCGTGCGGTCCATTGTGACTTTGGCCAACAAGTTAATAGAGTTGTAATAGGCTTTGGTTATTGTATTTCGGAATGTAATTAAGTTTCTTTATTTATTGTTTGATGGGTTGTAATATTTGTTATGTGTGAGTTATCGTCTGCCGGCTATATATGCATGTGTTGGGTATGTTTTAGTGGTTTAGTCTTAGAAATTTTATTGTTCAGTTTTCTGTTATGTTTTTGTGTAGTAACACCCTCCACTCACCGTAGCTCTCTGCCTACTTTTTCCTCTGTATGCTATGTGTGGGAGTTGGGGGTGTTACAGATTTGAAGAGTTAAGTGAGATTTTGGAAGGTAAGTGTGGTTGGATGTTCTAGAGTCTTTCTCTTCTTCTTTATTTCTATTTTTGATTTAAAGTGGTTTAAGTGTTGGATTAAGTGTATGTTTTGGTTGATTTTGTGCAAAAATTATTGATAAGAAGAAAGATAAGGGTCAATACAAGATTTGAGTAGGAGAAGAGAAGAGGTTCAAGCTTCATTTTGAGGTTTGGGATTGTGTGTTTTCTTGTTTACTTGGATGTGTGCTTAGTTTGGGGTTGTTTTGTTAATCCTTCTCTAGATGCATGTTTGAGTAACGTAATTATTGCTTAACTTGTTGTGATATGCATGTTAATGGATTGAGGGAAACGTGGTTTTTGTACTAGTTCAACTAGTTGTTAGATTGTGTAAAAGCTCTAAGGATTTGCATATTTTGGAGGAGGTTTTGGGTGAGGAGAGCTGTGCAGGTTGGCATATGAGTATGAAGCTCGACTCTATAGCGAGTGCGATAGAGGGCTCGGTTATTTGAGTTTTCGCCAAGGAGTCCTCTGTCGTGAGTGCTACAGAGAGTTCGGTAGCAGAATTTCTGCTGGGCTATTCAATCGTGAGCTCATCTGCATACGTGAGAGCAATCGAGGCCCTTTCGCTCTCTATCGCGAGCGCGACAAAGGCACTCTAGCTCTCTGTTGTGAGCACGACGGGTAGCCGCGAGCGTGACCCTTTGTACATTTTATCTCTGTTGCGGGCGTGACTATGGTCGTGAGCGTGACCTTTCCTGGTGCTTTGAATAATTATTATTTATGATGCTATGTATGATTTTTCATTTATACTTTGCATGGTTTGCTTAGTTAATACTGGAATTGAGTTGATGTATAGTGATTTGAATAGATATTTGAGTACATGTAAAGTATTTGGTTTATTGTATAGAGTTTTTATGTTCAAGCCTGAATGGTCATAGTAGTGAATAGATAAGCATGCTTATAAATTATTAGAGTGCAGCTGCCAGTGTGGCACCGTTTGTGTCCAAATGCTGGATACCTTAGGTTATTAAGATGTTGAGTTAGGTCTCTAGATGTTGGTACTGTTTAGCAGTATCTAAAGTACTCGTATCCACCATCGATGTGAATTCAGGCTATGCTGTTGAGTAATTATGTTTGTACAAGAGATATAGTGATATGTATGTGTACGTATTGATAATATAATAGAAGTAGCAATGTTTTATTACTTATTGTTTATAATGTTCACTAGCTAGAGATTATGCATATGTAGAAGCGGTTGTAAATGATAAAGACATGTTGTTATGTTCTATTTATATGTATACATGACTATATGAAGGAATTATTAGTTATGTGTATGAAGAGTTATAGGATAATGAATGATAGTATGTGTTTAACATTCTTATATGTGATATGCATATTGTGATCCTTGCGGCTTCGTTAGAGGTCTTTTGTCTTTGTTTATCCCCACTAATCGTTATCGCTTAGCATGGGTGTTTTTCCCGTGTAGGTTGCAAGTTTGGTTCGGTTTAGAGAGTGTTCATCTGCTAGCCACTAGGAGCTTGTTGTGGAGTTCTTTTTGTATAAGAATCTTTTGTATTGTATAGTAAAGAGATAGTGTGAACAGAATTATGTATTTGATAATGTAATATTATAATAGTGAATCTTTTTATAATATGAATATTAGAATTTTTTTATATATATATTTATATCTTTATACTGTTTAGGTTTATTATTTTTCGCTATATTATGGTTATATTGTATGCGTATGTGTGTGCATAGCAACCCCGATATCCTCCCAAGGGATATTGGGGCGTTACACGGGTACTCTTGAAGAGACATATGACATAACTAATTTCAAAACCACAAAAGTGATTCAAGTACTTGAAATTAAATAAGAGATCTCAATATGTTATTGAAAGGAACTGAAAAAGTTAAAGTTGTCGACAACATGTCTGTACAAAAATATTGATGTTGATATTTTCAATATAGTGAGGATCTTGAAATTAAATCTGTTGAAAAATACAGATGCTAATTGCATTCAATTCTATAATATGCATTTTTGGACCTGTAGTTCAAATATTGAAAAATATGATGCTAATTGGGTGCACATTCATGCAATGTACAATGAAGTCATGACTTATTTTACGACATTTATTGTAATTAATTGACATTTATTATGAAAAAATATATTTTCTTATAATAGATATAGATGCAATAATTTTAAAGCATTTATCAATATGGCAATATATTATTAGTATGTAAATAATTGATACTATTTGCCTATTTGATAATGAAATTATTACATAAAATTTCTCGAAAAAATTATCATGCCTGAAGCATATATAGATGTTTTTGAAATTTTTTTGAAGTATTATAATGTTGCATATTATCATGATTTATTTATGATTTTGATTGTTATTGAAACTCTAGAAGAGTTTAAAATATTTTAACAAATAATGAAAATTAAAATTTTATATCGATCTAAAGATCGAATACTATTTGATTGAAAATACAATTTTTGATAAACTAATTACATGTTTATAAATTATTTTTCATTAAATACCCCAATGGTTGTAAAGTCACTATAACATATTTCTTGATCATATATTATTGCTATTATTGCTATTGATGTATTACGCAATCATGCATTATAAGGTAATTGTCAAATTATTATTTAAAACTACATATTGTTTTCTATATAATCATATATTTTTATTTGGAAAATTCGATTATTTTCATTTATTTGTAAGTATTATTTTAGAAATATTTGAATTAAATTACTAAATGGATTCATTTGCAATAGATATTATATGATTATGTTATACACGTGTCATGAAAAATATTTTCTTGCATTTGTTTGATTCCCTGAAGTGAATGAAGCAATATAAAATTATAGCCATAGAAATGGTATTTTCAAGAAATGACAATTATTGTTATTATTATTATTATTATTACTAATTTTCACCACTAGAAGTGGATGATAATTAAAAGAGAAAAAATAAGAATGGTTGAGAAAACCGTTTGAGAATAGATAACTTATCCATTATATGATATGAAAGTTATTTGTCACGTACCTGTTGTATGTATGATCATATTATTAAGTTTTATAAATTCTCCAATTTAAATAAATGAAAGATGTGGAGATAAACTTGTACATGCTTGTGAATTTACAACATGTAATTTTACAAAATAAGTTTTAGTTGTGATTATTCAGTTCATGCATAATATATCCAGAAGATATATCGCTCGCGTATCCAGAAGATATGTGTCTCATTTTTAGATAAAAAATCTTATAATATGACATATCAGAACTCTTTATGCACAAGTTTAAAGTTGTGTATTGATATTGTTATAAGTGAAAGAAAAATATACATTATCCTCATTTTTCCTTAACTAAGGTTTTTTTCCCATTGGATTTTCCTATTAAGGTTTTTAATGAAACAACTTATGATATATATTAAAGATATTTTGTACTCTTTTTTCCTTTATTAGGTTTTTATCCTCTAGGATTTTTTCTAGGAGGGCTAATGAGGCACAATACGTATTAATAGACATTCAAAGGGAAGTATGCACTACGAATCCCATGATTATGACCTTAAGATTGATAGCATGGCTTATCAAAAGAAAAAGGTAAACAGTCATTGTCTATGCAAAATATTTTACAATATTGTCAATAAATTTAAAGTCCGCTAGAAGCGTGACAGATATTTTAGTGAAAAATGGATGCGAGAATAATTCCATTTGTCCGTGCATTTTTATTAAGAAGATAAATTTTGAATTTGCTATAGTTGCAGTTTATGTTGATAACTTAAATATAGTAAGGACTCTAGAAAACACATATATTACTGTAGAATATTTGACAAAGGAGTTTGAAATGAAAGATCTTGGAAATTTTTTTTGTCTTGGGTTTCAAGTTGAATAATTGCCAAAAGAAATTCTTGTGTATCAAGCAACCTATATAAGCAAAATCTTTAAACAATTTTATATGAATAAATCCTATCCATTAAGTATTCGAATAGTTGTTCGTTATCTTAATGTCAAGAAATATCATTTTCGTTCACAAAAAGACAACAAAGAGATTCTTGGTCTTGAAGTACCATAACTTAATGTAATAGGTGCACTTTGATATTTTGCAAATAGCACTAGACCAGATATAGCTTTTGTAGTTAATTTGCTAGCAAGATTTAGTTCTGCACCAACTCGAAGACACTGGACCGGTGTAAAACATGTTTTACATTATCAACGTGGCACTTCTAATATGGGTTTGTTTTTTTCCAAAAGAGCAAAGTTAGAATTGGCTAGGTATACTGATGTTGGGTGCCTATCAGATCCTCATAAATCTCGGTCACAAATAAGTTATGTGTTCACATATGTGACGCTGCTATTTCTTGGTGATCTGTGAAGCAAATAATCAATGCTACTTCCTCAAATTATTTAGAAATATTAGCCATTCATGAAGCAAGTAATGAATGTGTGTGGTTGAGATCCATGACTCAACACATTAAAGGAGAAAGTGGATTAGTGGTGGAGAACAAGCCAACAAAGTTATATGAGGATAATGCAGCATGTATCTCACAACTCAAAGGTGGTTATATCAAAGGAGATAGAAACAAACATATCTCACCAAAAATTCTTAAATTATGAAGGACAAATTGATGTTTTGAAAGTTCGCTAAAGTGACAATCTAGTAGATTTGTTTACAAAAACCCTACTAAGTTCAATTTTCATAAAGCATCTGTACAACATTGTAATGCGCCAATTGAAAGATTTAGTATGATTCATTCAATTTTTGAGGAAAAGTACCTATAAAGATTGTACTCTTTCTCACCTATAAATATTGTACTATTTTTCCTGCGCTAAGTTTTTATCCCACTGGGTTTTTCTTGGCAAAATTTTAACGAGGCATATTTATAGTGTATAGTCATATAAGAGGAAGTGCTGTAGAATATTGGAATATTCCTATTACATGACTACCTTTAGCACTAATTAGACTCTAACTCTATTAGTATTATATTCCTAATCAAATTCTATTACTAGGTTTTTGTGCTTGTAAATATACTAGTTGTGAGCTATTAAAGTACACAATAATTATCAAAGAATATATATTTCTCATTACTCTTTATTTCTGCTTTGATTTTACTTTTATTTATAACATGAACAAATTAAATAATAAAATTATATGCTAAAATTTGTTATCACAAATTTCAGTTTAAGATTAAAATAATTTTTTATCCTTCAATTGATATTTAAATTCTTTTTTTTTTCTCATTATATATTTTTTCATAATCATTCAATTCTCTGCATATATTGAAGTAAATCAGTAATGAAAATGGAAAAAATAAACTCCATAAATTATTGATTAAAATACAAATTTTATTGTGAATAGGAAAAGACTTATTAATAATGAATAACAATTAATTCATCCAAATCACATTTGAAATGTGAAGGGTTTATTATTAATTAATAATACACATCAATTTAATTTTTAATTGAATTAAATAAATTCTTTATCAATATATATACATATATATAATTATTTTATCCAAAAATTAGCCAAGAGATGTAATTTTAATTTTCTATTTTAAATAGAAAAATTCAATCTGTTCTTAATATTAATTATATTCTTTGTGCTAGTAACAATATAATAATATTCTATTTGGACTAAATATTTTATTTATTTGATTAATTAAAAAATACCAAGAGAGAAATTTTTTTAGAAATTGTTCTTTCAATTATTATTAAAATTTTGTGAGAAAATTTTAGCATTATTACATTATTCAATTTGTTCGCGGGTTCCATTAGTCAATAGTTGATAGCAAAGGTCGGACTCGATGTGAATTATTGTTGGATGTTTATGACCCGTAGTGCAACACAAAATGATCTAAAGTATAATATGTTTGAGTTTAAAATTTAGTTTAGATGTTAAAAATTAGATCTAAAACTAACTTGGAGCAGTACATTCAAAAATTTCTCTTAAATTGTGAAAACTTTATGTTTATTTATTGAAACAGATCTTTACTATAAACTTCTGAATTAATGTAACCTGTGCACAAATTGGATAATAAAATTCTATATTAATTTTTTTCCTAAAAAAATTCAGGTTAAGATTAAAAATAATTTTTAATCATTTCAATTAATATCTATATCTTTTTATTTTCTTTTTTCATTATATATTTGGCCATAGCCATCTAATTTCCTTTCTATATTGAAGTACGAGAATAGAAAAAGCCAACTCTTATTAAAATCCAAATCTCATTTTGAAATAGAAATGGACTTATTATTAATAGATAATAATTAATTCATGCAAATCTCATTTAAAATAAAAATGACTTATTATTAATTGATAATGAGTACATATTAAATCAATTAAGAATTGAATTAAATAAGTCATTTATCAATATATATATATATATATATATATATATATAACTATTCTATCCAAAAATTAACTAACAAATTGTTGTAAAATATTAGAATATATATTAACATAATTGAAATATGCTATAATTAATAATTTTATACATGGTCCAATAACAAATCAAAATAAATAAACTTCATCATTATTATTTTAGATATAATCCAATGTGAAATAGTAGCCCATAAGTAGAAAATCACGCAAAAAAAAAAGGAAATAATAATAATAATAATAATATTCAAACTAAATAAATTTAACAAACTATTATAACACATAAAATATATATTCACAAAATAAAAATTACAATAAAGCAATAAAATAGAATTTATCTAAAATGAGAAAAAATGGAGATTAAGATAAACATCGTATTAAATAAATCCAAGGGGAAGATGTGTATTCTTTTATCCTGTGTATACATGATATGAATTAAATCCTGCATTATATAATACGTGTATTATTTTTAAAAAAAATTAACCAAACACCCGCTAATGTATTAGAGAGTATTATTTTATGCTATTCCATATACTATACGGGAAAGCAAACATGGCCTAAATCTACTAGTATTATATTTCTAATTAAATTCTATTGCTAGGTGCCTATAAATATGCTAGTTGTGAGCTATTAAAGTTACATAATAAAATTGTCAAAAATATATATTTCTCATTACTCTCTATATTTCTTCTTTAATTTTAACTTTTATTTATAACATATTATCAGAATGATCAAATTTCTCCCATAAATTTTGATAATTGGAAGCCGATGATTTACTATAACCCGGCTAGAAAGAATCAAGATTTTAATTTTTAAGAATTAGACGGTAAGTAATTTAATCCGTAAATTTTGAATTGTTCTAATTTTCATGAATTAGTGAAATTGATTATAGATTGAGTTATGGTATAATGCATTGTATAACTTTTTGTTATGAGCAACATAATTATTTGAATACTTCTGAATAGCTGTAATGCCATTACCTGCATTAAAATTACTTCTCAACAAGCTCTAATACCATTAAAATTAAAGAGCAACATCATCATAAAGGAGTAGCCATAGGTACTATTTAAAAAATAAGAAATTAAAAATTGAGATTGGAAAATTTTTTAAACTCTTGGTTTTTTATGCACATAATCCACTATTATGGCAAGTGCATAGCATACACCAAGTTTTGTCTTAACTAGGAATATATATATATATATATATATATATATATATATATATGAAATAAAACTAAACAAAAATCACAAACACTTCTGAACTGAAAACGAAACTTTTATTACTGTGCTCTCCATGCTACAACTACTGCCCTTTATACAGGCAACACAGCATGTGAAGGGTTACAAAAGAAAATATTAAATTAATTACATAATAAAATATTACATAGGAAATGGGAAATGAAAAGTCTGCATTATCAAAAGTCTTGAAAAGATTTTGGTTGCTTTGAGAGTTGCCCACGTGTCAGTTGTATATGCTTTTTTCTTTAGGTGTCCTTTTTAAATGTTTCCTTTTGTCCTAGTGTCTAATTTGCATGTCATGATGTCCAAGTGTTATTACAAATTTTCAGTAGTGTTTTTAAATGGAAATACAATTTAAGTAGAGGAGATGTCAATTCCAAAGCAATCGTCTTCATTTTTGGGAGTAAATCCAGTTGTCAATGCATCATCTTTATCATCATCTTCATCTTGTGACATGTTTGAGTAGGTGTGACGACGCAGAATCCCGGGACGCCCCGAACCGCCTGCTTTTAGGGCGATCGGGATGAGATTTATGAAAATTTGTAAAAAATTACAAGTGCGTCTATATTGAGCAATAAGGAGGTTTATTGGAGTCGCCATCCAATAAAATATTGAAAAACGTCGTCTAACCTTAGTGAGCCTAAAACGGCGCATATATATCCATTTTGGTCAAGTCAAAGGGATTTTAGAGATCTCATCCCAATATAACATTGTAATGATCCTCTAACCCCGTGGAATCTAGGATTATTCGAGTTGGGCCTTTTGGTGAGCAACAAGAGATATTTTGAAAGTCATATCCCAATAAAACATTGAGATGGTTCTCTAACCTCGTTGAATCTAAGACCAGAGTGAGTCCGGGACTTCCCATTTATTCATACCTTAGTTAAGTTTATAATTGAGTTTTGAATTTAAAGTTTCATCCCATTTCTCATTCATTTTAATGCAGCTAATTAAAGCGCAGGTTGTCTACTCAAGGAAAGCGGTAAATAAAACATAATCAAAGTAAAGCACATGAAAGTAAACACAACAAAACTAGTGGCGGAATACAACCCCCATTGTAAATAAAATACAAATCATGTATAAATCGGGGTATTCATTAATGATGAAAATATTGATTCTCGCATGCATATTTATTATAAAACAGTTTTGATGTGATGATTATGGATGGAGAAAATTGAGACATTGGTCCCATTTTTATTAGGAAAGACTCCAAGTTAATTAATAAAAAATGGTTTAGCGATTTTCTTTCTAGCGTGCCTAAAATAAACAATTTTATATGAAATTACATGCAAAATAAATAAGGCAAATAAATAAAATATTACAAATAAAGTAATTAAACATTTAACCCAAACGAGCCTTCTGGATCCCCTCGTGTGCTCGCAAAAATGCCCAAGCGGAAAATAAGTTTTGACATAAACAAACAAAACACAGATGAAATAATGTTAGTAATTAAATCAATTAAATAATAATAAATTAATGACAAATTAAAATAAAACAAGGTGATGTGAAAGAATGATAATTGAATTAAAATGTTAACAAATCAAAATAAATGAAAATATACATTAAATGATAAAAGAATTAAATGATTTAACTGGAATAAATAAAACATGTTAATGAGTTAATATGTAAAAATATGAACATGATAATAATAATGATGAATAATGAAAATAAATAAATGAATGAATAAATAGCAATAACAATGATAAAAAATGAATAACAAAATAATGATAACAATTAAATGAATGACATGGTTAATCAATATAATTACAATTAATATAAAACATTCACATGGTAAAAATATCAATTAAAATGAATGTATTAATTATATGTTAAAAATAATGAGAAATCAAAGAAAAATAAATCAATTACATGTTAGGAATTAAAAAAAATCAATATTCACGTGAACAAGAATAAAATACTATATGAACATATTAATTAAGTAAAACAAATATAAAAATAATAGAATAAATGAATAAATGAAAATGATAAAAAGATACATAAATAAATTAAATATGGACAGAAATAAAATAAAATAAAAGCGTCAAACCCAAAATATTTACTCTCAGAGTTTCGGATTCGATAAAAGTAAAAATGATATTGATTTCCTTATTTGTGGTTTGCAAGATGTAGAGTGAAATATGATAAAAATGTTGGAATTTTATTCCAAAGAAAAATAGGCTTGATTTAAGAAGTGATAAAAAATTCTTTAAGAACAAAGAATTAATTTCTTTGCCTAAAGAATAATATTTATTGATTAAACAAAAAAAATATTTTCAAGAACAAACAATTATTTTGTTTGTCTCAAGAAACAACATATAAAAAAAATCTTACTTTTAGAAAATCAAATAAAAAAATTAGATTTCAATAACAAACAATTTGCTCTGATTGTCATCAAAAAGAAATTTAAACGAAAATCATTGAAAAAAAGTTTGATTGAAAAACAAATTACAAGTTAAAAAAATTGAAATCAAGCAATAAAACTTATCTTAGAAAATGTTTAAAAGAAATTCTATTGGAAAAAAACCAAAAAGATGAATTGAAATTTTTAATTCTTTTTGTTAGGGAGATATCTGAAAATTTTTAGAGAGAATTTGAGAGGAAACAGAAGAGAAAATATAAAAAAAACCTCAGAAAAATCCCTCCCTTGATTTTTTCATCTTTTTCTTTTTATCTCAAGAAAATAAAAATAATTAAATGGATAAAATCTAATAAAATAAGATATTATCTATTTTTAATTTTAAAAATTGAATCAATCACTAAAAATCTGAAAAAAAGGATAAGAAACCAAATTTTAGGCCCCAAAATCCAAAAAAAACGCATTTTTTGGCAAAAAGGGGCGAACTGCTGCGGAAAAAGGGGGCTAGGCGCGGAAATGGGCGACCAACGCCCGTCTGCACGCGCGATGGGCGTCGGTGCCAGCAGATCGAGTGCGGGACTGCGCGCGGTTCGTCGCTCCGCGCGCGCCTGCCCGCTGCTGCGCGACGACACTTGAAATGTTTTTTTTAAATTTAACTAAAAATACAACAATTTCTAAACCCCATTTTTCAAATATAAATTTGAAAATATTTTTTATTATTATTTTTTTAATTCTTCACTCTAAAATGCAAATTTTACAAGGAAATCACCACTTTTAACCTTTTTGCCTGTGGCAAGGCATCTTATCATCATAGGCTAACTCTGATCTGGGCCGTCTCAGGACCTGGTGTCTACAGTTGCTCTCAATTTTGGGAAAACTAGTGCACTAGTGCCTAGATGAGCCAAAATTCAGAGAAGAAAGGAAAGAGACACGTACCTAAGGCAGCTCTTACCTTTTGCCGTGTGGAATGTTGCGACTTGTTGCCGTTGAGCTGTAGTGCTATCTAACTGTGACCCATTTGCAATTTGTCCCATCGCATTGTCCCGCTCGCCTCTGGTTGGCTTGCACGGCATCTGTGAGATGCGGTACTCTCTAACCACAATCCCGTCGCGATCTGCTCTATCGCTGGTGCCCCGCTAACATTGTCTCGGTCTGCGCGGTAGCTGATCTGTCCCGCTGGCCTCTTCTCGGCTTGCACGGTGTGAGGTGTAATGTCTCTAACTCCATCCTCTGTTACAATTTGTTCTATCGCTGGTGCCCCGCTAACCTCGTCTCAGTCTGCACGATGGCTAGTCTGTCCCGTTTGCCTCGTCTCAGCCTGCGCGGTATGAGGTGCAGTGTCTCTAACTCCATCCTCTGTTTGCAATCTGTTCTACCTCTGGTGATCCGCTAGCCTCGTCTCGGCCTGTACGGAGTCTATGAGATGCAATACTCTCTGACTGCAACCTCGGTTCGCGATCCGTTCTATCGCTGGTGCCCTGCTAACCTCGTCTCGGTATGCACGGTGGCTAGTCTATCCTGCTGGCCTTGTCTCGGCCTGCGCGGTGTGAGGTACAGTGTCTCTAACTCCATCCTCTGTTTGCGATCTGTTCTACCGCTGGTGATCCGCTAGCCTCGTCTCGGCCCGTACGGAGTCTGTGAGATGCAGTACTCTCTGACTACAATCTCTGTTTGCGATCTGTTATATCGCTGGTGCCCCGCTAACCTCATCTCGGTCTGCACGGTGGCTAGTCTGTCCCACTGGCCTCGTCTCAGCCTGCGCGGTGTGAGGTGCAGTGTCTCTAACTCCATCCTCTCTTTGTGATCTGTTCTACCGCTGGTGATCTGCTAGCCTCATCTCGGCTTATACGGAGTCTGTGAGATGCAGTACTCTTTGACTACAACCTCTGTTTACAATCTGTTCTATCGCTGGTGCCCTGCTAACCTTGTCTCGGTCTGTACAGTGGCTAGTCTGTCCCGCTGGCCTCGTCTTGGCCTGCACGGTGTGAGGTGCAATGTCTCTAACTCCAACCTCTGTTGCGACTTGTTCTACCGCTGGTGACTGCTAGCCTCGTCCTGGCCTGCACGGTATCTGTGAGATGCAGTGTTCTCTAACTACAATCCCGTTGTGAGATGCAGTGTTCTCTAACTGCAATCCCGGTTGCGATCTGTTTTACCGTATGTGATTGAATGTTCTGTCGTGGTAGCCGCTTCTGGGCTTGCACAGCATAACCTTGGTAACCTCCAACCAATTTGTGTAACATCCTATCTGCTAACCATTATTCGGTCAGTGTAATATCTGCTAACCACCATCCGGTCAGTATAATATCTGATCTGCTAACCACCATCCGGTCAGTATAATATCTGATCTGCCAACCACCATCCGATCAGTACAATATCTGATCTGCCAACCCCCATCCAGTCAGTAGAATATCTGATCTGCTAACCACCATCCGGCCAGTACAATATCTGATCTGCTAACCACCATCCGACCAGTACAATATCTGATCTGCTAACCCCCATCCGGGTAGTACAATATTCTGATCTGCTAGCCCCCATCCGGCTAGTACAATGTCTGATATGCTAACCCCCAATTGGCTAGTACAATGTCTGATCTGCTAACCCCCATCTGGCTAGTACAATATTCTGATCTGCTAACCCCTATCCGGCTAGTACAATATTCTGATCTGCTAACCACCATCTGGTTAGTACAATGTCTAATCTGCCAACCCCCATCGGGCTAGTATAATATCTGATCTGCTAGCCCCCATCCGGCTAGTACAATGTTTGATCTGCTAACCCCCATCCGGCTAGTACAATATTATGATCTGCTAACCACCATCCAGTTAGTACAATGTCTGATCTGCCAACCCCCATTCGGCTAGTGCATTATCTGACTATCGACCATCCTTAGGTCAGCATGGTAAGCCATTCATCGCTTTCTTTGCTGGCGCTTATCCTGGACCTCTTCTTTTTTACTACAAAAAGGGAAAAGCAAATGTACAGGGTGTCACACCCCGTTTGCCGCCTAGTAGAATGAGCCTGTCTGTGTGAGCATGCATGTGCATGTGTTCAGCATATCATGAGGGTAGTTTAGTAAAATGCATGTTTTTGAGTTTTATTAGTATGTGGTTGCACGTATGACATTAGTGTGTGTACTAATTGGGAATTGCTTGTGTGCACTTGAGCATATCATTTTATGGTGTTTTAAGTTGAGAAGTGCTTGTGTGTGTGAGTTCATACCATTGTAGGGTGTATAAGTTAGGAGTGCATAAGATGTGTGTGAAGTATGGAGTTAAGGTGTGAGTGAGCAAGTTCCACCACCAAAAGATTGACATGTGTATTAGGTTAGGGAAAATGAATAAAGAAAAGAAGGAAGAGTGAAGGGAAGATCAGATTCACGTTTTCCCTTCTACCTCCATCTTCTTCTTCCTTTTCCCTTTCCTAATTATTGCTAACTGTAAATCAAATTGTGGTTATGGAAATTGGTCACTCTTGCTCCTAACTTGGTAAGTACGTATCTTGGTCTTGCTCTTATTCTTCTTCTTCTTCCTTGAGTTTAGATTTAACTTAGGGTTTGCATTGTTGGATGTTTGTGTTTAGCTGAGGCTCCTCGCGATCCCAAAGACAAGGAGATTGCTGGGAGTAGTGGGACTAAGTGAAGTGAAGCTTAGAATTCAGGTTTGGGAATTGTTTGTTATGATTTGTGTGATTTTGAGGTTACTGTAAAATTCTAGGGTTTATGTTCTTGAAGAGCTTGATGTATATATATATATACTTGATTTGGTTGTGTAAATGCTAAATTGAGTTGTATATATATGTTGTTATATTGTTTGGAGTGTCTTCTGTAAAGTAAGAACAGGTTTGAATGACTTTTAATCAAATTTGGATTGATTTCTTTGTTCTGGGAAATTCTGGAAAATCTGGAAATCGATTACTGTAGAAATCCTCGTCTGTCGCGTGACTAGCCAAGAAGAGAGGCAAGTCACGAGACGTGACTTCCAGTCACGACTCGTGACCTGCCAGATAGAAGCCAGTCACGAGCTGTGACTGCCTGTCACAACTCGCGACCGGCCATGAGGAAGGCAGTCACGAGGCGTGACTCCCAGTCACGACTCGTGACCGGCCTGAGAGAGAACGGTCATGATAGCCAGTCACGTCGCGTGACCAGCCCAAAGAAGGAAGCCAGTCACGAGATGTGACACCCAGTCACGACTCGTGACCAGCGAGAGGTAAAGGGCGAGTCACGCCGCGTGATCCGCAAGGGACAGAGCCAGTCACGAGGAGTGACCCTCAGTCACGTCTCGTGACCAGCCTTGTGAGGAGGCCAGTCACGTGTTGTGACGCCAGTCACGCCTCGTGACCAGCCAACCTCGCCCGTCACCCCGTTCGGCCCATTTTCTGAAATTTCCCGGATTTTAACTTATAAATGGATTCCGTAATTCCTTCGAATGAATTTATACTGCTGTATGATGCATGTCATACTTTTATATGCTTTGATATGCGTGACACCATGATTCTTCTGATGAATTATTCGCGATGTTTTGAATTGTGATTTGAATGAGTTATAGCCTGCTAGAGTCAAGTAAGTGGATAGTTAGGCATGCCTAATAGAGTCCTTTAACTGCAGCCCTCAGTTTAGTTTGGACCCCGATCAGGTCCCCCGTTTGGTTCCCCACGAACCCTTCAGTATTAGGATCTTGTTTAAGATCCCCTCAGTATAAAAATATTGTGCTTTGATAAAATGAATTGACTTTTGATTTGTACCTATGAGGTACCCTCAGTATTCGACTCGTACCCGTAAGGTACCCTCAGTTCACTCGTTATCCACTACCTAGAGTCAGCAGGTGTTTATTAAATAATTGATTGAATTGCTCTGTTCTGAATGACTTGGACGCCCTTGGCTTTTGGAAGGTCTAGCTCATTTTGACTGCAACTTCCCTTGCTTAATAAAATAGGTGAAATGCTTTGACAGAGGCTTTTCCAAGATGATGCGGTCACTTCGAGTCGCTCCCCTAGCCGAAACCTTCATGTCTCTACCACTTATTCTGCTGTCACTGCCATGACTTGAGCACCCTTTAGTAATTCCAGGCAACTCAAGATTTTGAACCTGCTTCCTCGAGACTTGCTAGTCATTAAATAGGCCTGTGGTATGCTGATGAGGATCCATTATCCCATAACCCACAACTGGCTTAACTGACCACACATAAGGGAAAGACTCGCCAAAGTAATATTTCTGGGCCACTCCAGACACCGGTACTTTTTTAACCCCCTGAGCGCCGATGCAACTGTCATATCTGTACAAACCACTTTCTCCCTCCGAGTCCATAGTACCAAAGGCGAGCCTCTTATTGGCAGCTTGGGCAGTAGCATGTTTGGATCGCTGAATTTCCTCCTCGATAACGTCCACTCTTCTCTTAGGGCCAGCCATCGTCGTCATCCCGAACTCTTCATTACAAACATGTCCTTTGCCCTTTTACCTCAACTGCGAAACACAAGGCATCTTTCCTCTAGACCTAGTTCCTAGCATGTATGCTATCGCAGTTGGGCCACGTCTGCTCTGTGGGATGGTAAAATTAGTGTGTTGTGCCTTGGTAGACGGTGTCATTGTGGCAGCAAAGTCTTACTTCATAGTCTCCATCCTGGCTTCAAACTCTTTCAGCCTCTTCTCTAAGTCCTGTGCTTTCCTATCCATTTCATCAATAATGAGTGCATGGGTTGTGCCAGGTCTTCCTGATGGATTGACCATGTTACTTTCTTCCGAATATCATAAAAGGGGATGACTTGCCGTTCTTTGAGCCCACGTGTTCTGCTCCTTAGAATAAAAAGGAAAATGAATTGCTGATTAGTCACCTATCAAGACCTTTAGACCACCTGGATAGATTTATGATGGCTGCAAAAATACTTGTTAGGATGATGCATGAATGACATATAAGTGCATGATCGTGCTATGCAACATCCACAAATTACATGCCAGTACATAGGTCCTTCCAACCTTGTTACCCCCACATACGAGGTCGTAGTCTCTTTCCTAGGTGGGATTAGCCCATGGGTTAACCGGGGACCCGCGTATGGTGCACGGCGGAAAACCGGCAGCATAACCTCTCTTAACTAATGCTCATGCGCATGGGTTATGATCGTTACATATTTAGGCAGTCCGAATAAATCGACATGGGCCTATCGGGGCATGAAAGCCTTTGATTAAGTGACCAGTCAAGTTATTTGGGTTTGTCCATTACAGAATGATCCATACAGCAAGCAAGGTATTATGGTTCATACTACCTAGGGGAAGTATCTATTGCCATTACATGGGCTTTGGTCAAAGATGACATATAAGGTCTACCCAAGCATGGTCCCTGCTAATGGGTCTAGCTCATCACGAGCGTAATGACCGGTCGGGTCTCCCTTTAATATACCAAAATGGTACGAGACTTAGGCTGGTGATTATCTTTAATACTTCCCTATATTGAGTGAACGTAGGGTTGTACTTCGGGAATGCACCGGGGTTGAAAGAGGGACCAAACTAGCATAGATCTAAGGCTCTAATGAGATGCAATGCAGTTTTAAAAAAGGATGAAATTTTTAAATTAAAACTCAATTGTAAATTTTAGCCAAGGCACTTTCGAAGTGAAGTCTTGAGTATTGTCCCCAGTGGAGTAGCCATTGTGACGCGCGCCGAACCCCGGGGCACCCCGACCTGTCCTCTTCTAGGGCGATCGGGATGAGATTCATGAAAACCTGTAAGAAATTACAAGTGCGTCTATGTTGGGCAACAAGGAGGTTTCTTAGAGTCGCCACCCAATAGAACATTGGAAAAGATCGTCTAGCCTCAGTGAGCCTAAGACAGCCCATATATATCCATTTTGGGCAAGCTAGAGGAATCTTGGAGACCTCATCCCAATAGAATATTGGAATGATCCTCTAATCCCGTGGAACTTAGGATTATTCGAGTTGGGCCTTTTGGTGGGCAACAAGAGATATTTTGGAGGCCCCATCCCAATAAAATATTGAGATGGTCCTCTAACCTCATTGAGCCTAAGACCAGAGTGAGTCCGGGACTTTCCATTTATTCATATCTTGGTTAAGTTTATAATTGAGCTTTGAATTTAAAGTTTCATCCCATTTCTCATTCATTTTAATGCAGCTAATTAAAGCGCAGGTTGTCCACTCAAGGAAAGCGGTAAATAAAACATAATCAAAGTAAAGCACATGAAAGTAAACACAACAAAACTAGAGGCGGAATACAACCCCCATTGTAAATAAAATGCAAATCGTGCATAAATCGCGGTATTCATTAATGATGAGGACATTGGTCCTTGCATGCATATTTATTATGAAACGGTTTTGATGTGATGATTTTGGACGGAGAAAATTGAGACATTGGTCCCATTTTTATTAGGAAAGACTCCAAGTTAATTAATAAAAAATGGTTTAGCGATTTTCTTTTTAGCGTGCCTAAAATAAACAATTTTATAGGAAATTACATGGCAAAATAAATAAGGCAAATAAATAAAATATTACAAATAAAGTAATTAAACATTTAACCCAAACGAGCCTTCTGGATCCCCTCGTGTGCTCGCAAAAATGTTCAAGCGAAAAATAAGTTTTGACATAAACAAACAAAACACAGATGAAATAATGTTAGTAATTAAATCAATTAAATAATAATAAATTAATGACAAATTAAAATAAAACAAAGTGATGTGAAAGAATGATAATTGAATTAAAATGTTAACAAATCAAAATAAATGAAAATACACATTAAATGATAAAAGAATTAAATAATTTAACTAGAATAAATAAAACATGTTAATGAGTTAATATGTAAAAATATGAACATGATAATAATAATGATAAATAATGAAAATAAATAAATGAATGAATAAATAGCAATGACAATGATAAAAGAATGATAAAAAATGAATAACAAAATAATGATAGCAATTAAATGAATGACATGATTAATCAATATAATCACAATTAATATAAAACATTTATATGGTAAAAATATCAATTAAAATGAATTTATTAATTATTTGTTAAAAATAATGAGAAATCAAAGCAAAATAAATTAATTACATGTTAGGAATTAAAATAAATCAATATTCACATGAACAGGAACAAAATACTATATGAACATATTAAGTAAAACAAATATAAAAATAATAGAATAAATGAATAAATGAAAATGATAAAAAGATACATGAATAAATTAAATATGGACAGAAATAAAATAAAATAAAAGCTTTAAACCCAGAATGTTTACATTCAGAGTTTCGGATTCGATGAAAGTAAAAATGATATTGATTTCCTTGTTTGTGGTTTGCAAGATTTAGAGTGAAATATGATAAAAATGTTGGAATTTTATTCCAAGGAAAAATAGGCTTGATTTAAGAAGTGATTAAAAATTCTTTAAGAACAAATAATTAATTTCTTTACCTAAAAAATAATATTAATTTCTTTACCTAAAAAATGTTCTCAAGAACAAACAATTATTTTGTTTGTCTCAAGAAACAACACATAAAAAAAAAAATCTTACTTTTAGAAAATCAAATGAAAAAATTAGATTTCGATAACAAACAATTTGCTTTGATTGTCTCAAAATTAATTTTTCATCAAAAAGAAATTTAAACGAAAATCATTGAAAAAAAGTTTGATTCGAAAACAAATTACAAGTTAAAAAAAATTGAAATCAAGCAATAAAACTTCTCTTAGAAAATGTTTAAAAGAAATTCTATTGGAAAAAAAACAAAAAAAATGAATTGGAATTTTTAATTCTTTTTGTTGGGGAGAAATCTAAAAATTTTTAGAGAGAATTTGAGAGGAAAAAGAAGAGAAAATATAAAAAAAACCTCAAAAAAATCCTCCCTTGATTTTTTTCATCTTTTTCTTTTTATCTCAAGAACATAAAAATGATTAAAGGGATAAAACCTAATAAAATTAGATATTATCTATTTTGAATTTTAAAAATTGAATCAATCACTAAAAATCTGAAAAAAGGGATAATAAACCAAATTTTAGGCCCCAAAATCCGGAAAAAACTCATTTTTTGGCAAAAAGGGGTGAACTACCGCGGAAAAAGGGGGCCAGGCGCGGAAATGGGCGATCGACACCCGTCAGCACCCGCAGATCGCGCGCGGAACTACGCGCGGACGCGCGCAGTCTTTCACTCCGCGCGAGCGACGTCTTGTGCGTCGCTAGTGCTTCACGCACGCCTGTGCGCTGCTGCGCGACGACACTCGAATTTTTTTTTTTAAATTTAACTAAAAATACAACAATTTCTAAGCCCCATTTTTCAAATTTAATTTTTAAAATATTTTTTATTATTATTTTTTTTTTAATTTCACTCTAAAATGCAAATTTTATAAGGAAATCACCACTTTCAACCTTTTTGCCTGTGGCAAGGCATCTTATCATCATAGGGTAACTCTTATCTGAGCCGCCTCAGGACCTGGTGTCTACAGTAGGCTTGTTTAAATTCCTTCAGAGGATGCTCCAGTAAGCATAGCTTGAATTTTGATTTTATTTGTTAAGAGATTTTAATGATCAGATGAAATTGCCTAGGCATGGAGATTAAAATTTTTGCTAATCAACCAATTTTGAATAGTTTCTTTAAATGCTTGGATTTCTATAAAACCATTCCACCATTTAATGCTAAAGGTTCTAACTAAATGGGCAGAATAAAGTGGATAATATTTAGATTCAAAGGCCCAAGAAAATATTCAGGGTACTCCAAAAGTGACAGTGAAGGATAACAAATTTTGTTGTTTTCAAACTTGCCATTTTTTCTAAAAATATTAAAAACTCTTGTTCAATAGATTGAGGAAGACTTTCTCTTATAAGACCAAAGCGAATCCAACAAACATTAAACTAAGTAGAAAAATTTGAGGAACAAGGTTTGGTAAATATGAAAAACTATAAGTGAGACCAATTTCAAATGTAAAAGGTATTGTAAAAAGCTTTTTGATAATCAGAAAATAATTATAGGTTTAAGGGGCAAAGGGCACAAAAAAGGATTTTCTTGTGTACATATACTGATTTCACTCAGAAATGGTCACGACTTTAAGAATTTTGCATTTAGAATATGAGATTTTTTTTTATGGATCTTTAGGGTCAAAGGTATGTCCAAGGTCAATAGATTCTGAATTTGCAAGGATAAGTTCGTAAAAGTTTCAATTTTTGTAAGGATGTTCAAGGATGAAAAAGTTGTCCATGGAAAAAATGGCACATATTATTCCTTGATAATTTGGATTATCAAGGTTTTTATTAAAAATTTTTGGTTCAAGGAAGGTAACATGTTTCGTGGCTTATTTTGTGTAGTACTTAGAGTTTTCAGTTTGGTTAATAGAAAAGGAGATGGTGGTTTTGGGCTTTTTACCCCAATAGCTTGTGAAAAGTTAAAGGTAGTTTTAGTTGAAGCAGAGGCTACAATTGAAGATTGAGAGGATGATGATTTAACAACTTGAAAAGGCAAAGAGAGGGTATTTTGCAAAACCTAAAATCTATTTTTAGAGGTGTTTTGTGCATAATAACTACTTAAGACATATTTTTTATGGATCCTGGAGGGTTTAATTTATTTCTGCTGTGTTTTAATTTTGAATTAATTCGATTAATGCAAATTATAGTATATGGTATGGCATTAAATGATTCATGGAATACAAATGGAAATTTACATGCATTGTGTAACCACGTTGAGTTACTTATGAATTATATAGAATTAAATAGATGAACGATAAGTAGTAGATTGACTGTGAATGATATTTTCTTTTAATTTGAGTCATTTAATATCAAATGGTGTGTATTTGGATAATTATGCATATGAAGGGTTGAGTATAGTGTGTAAAGTGTATTTTATCATATGTTATGTGTGCACTATGTGGTAAAAAATGGTGGCCTTTGTATATGTTTAAATTTTATGTGTATTGATCATGTATGTGTATGTTTAAAATTTATGTGTGTAGACACCAGGTCCCAAGACAGCGTAGATCAGGGTTACCCAGTAATGAAATTAATGTCTGTTCATAGGCAAGAAGGTGGGAAGTGATATTTCCTTGTCAAATTCTATTTGAAAAAAAAAAAATTTACTGACATGTGCGAGCTGCCACTCGAATGAGGGTGCCCCTCGCACAGCTGCCTACCCCCTCAGGGGCGGGTTGTGCGAACGAGCGCCCCTCATGCATGTAACCGCCCCTTGCGAGGGGCGGGCTGTGCGAAGGGGCGCCCCTCACCTATGTACACAATACAACACTTACTCATCTATAACACTGACTCTTCTAGTGCGAAGGCAACAAGAAGTTAAGAATGGCAGTGACACCTTACCAAGCTTGCTCAATGTATGCAATACAAGGTGTGTTATAAGGCTGATATTTCTCTTATTTTTCTCTTGTTTGAGTCTTTATTTATGAGCTATTGATATCAATTAGCCACTTGAACTACCTTTAAAGAGTAGCTAAACTGTTTTAGATCTTGGTTTTGATTCTAGCTAGGAAATAACATCCCCTATTACAGTGTGTGATGCGTGCCGAACCTAGCAAAGGCCCTCGTTGAAACCGCTTTTAGGGCTCGAGAGATTGGTTCGCGTCTTTTTGATCTTGGATGCCATGAGACATCTTGGATCCCTCCTTCTCAATAGAACATTGTGAAGGAACATCTAGCCTCATGACACCTTTAAGCATCTTTGAGATATTTTGGAGTCGCCACCCAATTTACGAGAAATTGGAAAAGATCTTTAATCTCTTATTGGTCTAGACCAGAGATTGGTGTTTGGAACTTCACTCTTATTTATGCTTTGGTTAATTATAAATGAGTTTTTAGCTTCCTAAATTCTATCTCTCATCTCACGCGATTAATGCATTTAATTAAAAGCACATCGCAAGCATTCAAAAGCAATAAAAGGAAAGCAATAAAGAAAGCGATAAATAAAGCAATAAAGGAAGCAGTAAACACACCAAGCACACAATTACAAGGAAAATTGGGGCGAAATACAACCCCCTTAAAAGAAGATTAAAAGTGTAAATTGGGACGGAATACAATCCCAAATGGAAATTAAATAATGTTGCCACAAAATTAATTACAAGGGCCCAAAAGAAAATGAACATAAATTTAAACAATCAAACAAAATAAACTATAAGAAAAACATACATAAATCGAGACATTCATTTGGTTTAGGAACATTGGTTCCTTCGCATTTGTTTGAATGTTTAGCAACATTGGTTCATTCGCACTTATTTGAAAAGGGATCAAAGAGTGGTTTGGTTGTTAGATTGAAAACCGGGATGAGTGATCCCATTTTCGAAGAAAAATAACTCTTCGTTTTACTATGACATTTTACACTCCTTGGCTAAAACGCGGGACATTGGTCCCAAATTTAATAGTGAAAATTCCAATTTAATTATAGAAATATTTTTGCGACTTTTTATCTCACACGTGAATAAATAAAATCATTATTTACAAATAAGCACAACATAAAGAGAGGGAAACAAGAAAAGCCTCACCAAACCGACGTGATCATCCACGCATCGTGACCCATCCGAGGAGCCACGGGGACACTCACATAATGCGACTCAAATCAAATCTCAGACAGAAAAATAACATCGAAAATATTAGTAACTATTCTACAAATCAAGCAATCAAAGGCAAAATAAATATGTGACGTGTTAATTTAATATAGCAAGTAATTCACATGCAAAAATAAATTAAAAGAATCATGGAAAGACCAAAAATAATAATAATAGCTGATATCAAAGTAATAGAATAACAATAATAATATCAACAGTGGAACACAAACATGGAACTATAATATTAATACTTACAATAAATGACAATAATAATATGATGCAGTAATAATAATAATAATAATAATAATAATAATAATAATAATAATAATAATAATAATAATAATAATAATAATAATAATAATAATAATAATAATAATGAGAGGAAAAAAGGCATGTCGGCAACTAATGAAAGAAAGGAAAACTAAAATCTCAAGGGTTAAACTAAAACCCACAAGAAAATCAAATAAATAGCTACATAAACATGTTAACAGTGGCAAAACGACCTCAAAAATATTAGGCAATAGACATGGTATTAATGGCAGAATGCAAAAATATTAATAACAATAAATAATGTACAGGAAAAATAAGTAAATGAGAATGGTTCTAAGTGTTTACCCTCAGAAATTATAGATCGGAGCAGACGGTATTTTGATCCGTCCTCCTTGTCGATATTCGGTGATAAAAAAAAATTCAAGAAAAATCCAAGTTTGAACAAGGAAAGCTTAAGAAGATATTTTAGCAAAACAAAGGAAATTAATTTTCCTTTGTTTGAAATAAACTCCGGACTGAAAAAATATTTTTGAAGAAACAAAGAAGGAGAAGAACCAGATGTTAAAAAAAAAAAAATCTGAATATATATATATATATATATATTTTCTTTGAAAATAATTGGCTGCTCTTCCTTTTGGTTGAGAGAAAAATTAAGTTTTTCTCCTAAATAAAATTGCAACTCCCTCCAAAATGAATCCAGAAAACCCTTTTAATTCATGCCTCGTCCCGAAATGGAAAAAGACAAAATATTCTTTCATTTTAGTTAAACAAAAAGCCCATATATCTTTTTCTTCAAAAATGTGTTTAGAGGAATAAAAGAGATTTTCGACAAAGAAAGCATCATTTTTGACACCTTTTCTTATGGCAAGTATCATTTTCATCATCAGGTAATTCTGATCTTAGACTTCCTTGGGATCCAGTGTCTATAGTTGCCCCCAAATTTAGGGAACCTAGAGCTTAGGTCTTTGGGTAAGCAAAAATTCAGAAAAGAAGGGAAGAGACGCATACCTGAGGCGGTCATTATCCCAGACTGGACGATATTTTTGGCGTGTTATCCTTTATGAGGTGGGCCCCCCTGAGAGGTCTTCGGCTGGTCGGTTGGCCCCTGAAAGGTCTTCGGTTGATTGCCCCCTGAGAGGTCTTCCGTTGATCGCCCCTTGAGAGGTCTTCGATTAGCTGCCCCCTAAGAGGTCTTCAGTTGATCGCCCCCTGAGAGGTCTTCGATTCGCTGCCCCCTGAGAGGTCTTCGGCTAGTTGGTTGCCCCCTCAGAGATCTTCAGTTGATCGCCCCCTGAGAGGTCTTCGGCTAGTTGGCTGCCCTTTGAGAGGTCTTCAGTTGATCGCCCCCTGAGAGGTCTTCTGATGTTTGAATTGGTGTTTTGATCGATGTCGTCGCCCACCTTTTATAAGAGTTCGCATTGATTCTCTCTTTTTGCAAGAGTCAAAAAGCCAAATATGCAGGAAAAATAGTAAGCATGCACGTGAGATGCATGTGTATGCAGTGATGCAGGACAAGAATTCTTCTAAGTGGACTTAGGGCGAAAGCTGGTTTGGTCGCTATTTGTAGCAGGATCGGTGCCCTCTTGAATTGCTTTTAAATTTCATGCCTTAGGGGATCTTGAGGTTCTCCTCTGACACCTGTAGTCATTCTTTTAAGGTCGTGCGTCCCTTGTAGATTTTCACACTAGCTTTTGTTAGCAGAAAATGCGTCCTTTTCGGATTTTTACATAACCTTGTGCCTTATTTTTTGCCTGGAATGGATCCAATCCAATCCAGCGGCTTTTATTCATTTCATTTTTTATAGGATAGACTGCCTGTTTCTAGGTTTTCACCCTGCCCTTTGGGCTGACTTTTGCTTAGAGCGCCAATTACGATTTTCATCTCTAACGGCCTTTCTGTTTTTTTTCTTTATTGAGAGTGGCTGAAATTGTCACCAAAGATTTTTCGGGTATGATCGGCATGTGCTTATGTCTTAGATCATTATTATATAGGCTCGATTCTTTATCGGGAAGGTGCAGTAGAATTGGCCTCACAGTTGATAGCAGGATGAGTTGACTGAAGTGCTTGAGTGGCGAGGATAACAGAGGGTAGATAGTGACAATGTGCTGATCTTATAACGGAACTAGACAACTTTGAGTGAGCAAAATGAACTGCTCTGGTCAGAGACTACACCCTCGCCTCCATAAGTGCATGTAAGAGAAGGGTACTTAGCCCCGTTGTAGATAATGGGACCCATCAGCTTAGGCATCTGGTCGGTGAGAGCAGAAGTAGAGTATAGCCATTTAGATTTCACACATTCAACAATGAACAATATCCCTCTTTTTATAAAAGAACTAGGAAATGATGAGTTAAACCGCTTTTGCTTTATGTTTTTCCTCAAAACTATGCACATTTCAGTATGATTTCTCCATACATGATCACCATTTAACATAGATTCAGAATGCAAAATTACATCTAATCTCGGAGTTGATCTTATAAGCATCAGACTCCTGTTTCCAATCAGCCCTCTCGGGTTTTCTTAATTGGACATTTCTTCTCAAGCCTCTAATTTTTGACCAGGATGCCTTTTTTCGGTTTTCACCCTGATGAGGCGCCCAATTTTAGCAAGACTGCCTTTTTTCGATTTTCAACCCGTGGGGCATTTATTCTCTTCTTTTGATTTTTAGTCTTTAGCCATGGACCTTCTTGGGTCTATTGATGCTGACTGGTTCTTTGAACTTGCTTCCCTTGCTGACTGTCAGAATGCTGCTCCCTTGGATAATAACTTTTCAAGAATAAATGTGTCTTCATACGTTGTCCTGAATTTACCTCGTCTGTCTGGAACACTCGGACCTATTTGCTTGAAGACCAAATCTCACTCTTTCAGTGGGTGCTTTATAACTTTTTTCCCCAAATGATCGAATAAGGTGTTTTTGATAGATCTGATTGCGATAGTAATCCCAGAACCTATTTTCTTTTAACGCACTTAGCTGTTGTAGTCGTTGCTTCCATGACTGCCCCTCAAAGATTTGATGTGCTTCAATGGGCAGTAGTACTTGCGCCCCATGCATCAAGGAATAAGGCATGACACTTGTAGGGGTTCCGACTGCAGACCCCAGCATAAGTCTCCTCCATAACCTTCTTGGCCTTCCTCTTGTCTAGCATCTCAGCTGCATGTCATTAGCTTACCTCTCTTACTGCACACCCTCTACATTAATGAACTGGGTGGAAAGCTTGTGAATCAGTCTTTTGGTCCTTTTCAGTAGCTAAGAAGAATGGCAAAATACAGGTATGTGTAGATCAATGGGATTTGAACAAAGCTTGCCCCTAGATAACTGTCCCTATGTCGATGATCAATTTTTTTTCTCTTTTTTTTTTTGTTTTTTTGTTTCTTTTTTTTTGCGTACATTTTTTCGCTCCCCAACAAGCTTCGTCCAAATCCTGATAGTTTACACATACGCACACTTCTCTTCTTAACCATTGGGGATGTCGTTAATCCACCTAGTTGGTCATTGCGCTTCAGTAAAACATTTAGCCCTGGTTCTGCTTGTGGATCTCCCTTTTAACCTTTCCTGTCCCTCTTGGCTTGAATCTTCTGAGCTTCTGCTTGACTGGTCCATGATTGGGATACACAGGCATAACGTGTTCGGCGGCTTCATAATCATCTCTTGGCATGTCTTCATAGGTCCAAGCAAAGACTTTTTTTATTTCATTTTTTTTATTTTCTCTCTTTTTAATCTCTCTTCAGGAGTCATAACAGATGCTATCAAGATTTTCTTTGGGTTCCCCAAAGTTTCGAGATTAAATGGAGTGGCATCATTTGAATCATTATTAAATATGAATGTGTCATGATCATGCATGGTAAAATCACAAGAAACATCACACAAATAAATAAAAACATTCATTCCACTTCATAAAAATTAGCATTAAAACATCGTCATTAAGTAGTTCAAAAATAAAAAAAAGCATCTAAATAGCTAACATCCTCTTTTCTGGCCAACACGGATGCTGCAGTCGATGGTCTAATATCATCCCCGGGAACCATTCCCTTGCCTCATCGGTTCCTCATTAATTAGGCCTTGAATAAGCTTTTTCAGAGTTTAGCACCCATCAGTATCATGCCCAGTATGCTAATGGTAGGCACAATACAGATCTGCTCGGTGACTGGGATGCCCTTAGCTCTTGGCGGGTTTTGCAGGCTTTGGCTGTAGCTTCCCTTGTCACACCCCGTTTGCCCCCTAGTCGAACGAGCAATATGTATGTGTGTGCATTTGCATGGTTTTGGCATATCATAGGGGTACTTTGGTATATATGCATATTTTGTGGGTTGTTCCTGTGTGGTGGTGCATATAGAAATAAGGTGTCCATAAGTGGAGTTAGGATCACATGCATGTGAGCATATTATTATGTGTGTGTATTAGATGAGATTGCATTATGTGTGTTGCTCATACATGTGTAGGGTGCATTATTGGAGTGTTTCATTGTGTGTGTGTGACATGTGCATCTAGTGTGTGAGTGAGTGGTTTCCACCACCAAGATTTTGACAAGTGGAGGGTGAGAAAAGAAAGAGAAAGAAGAAAAGGGGAAACTCAGAATTTGGGTTCCATTTCCCCGTTCCCTCTTCTTCTTCCACCTTCTTATTCTTCTTCATTTCCCCTAGCCAACATTCCCTTGGTCCAAGCTTGTGTGGTGGAGATTGGTCACTCATTGTGTTATTTTGGTAAGCTTCTCTGCATTTTCTGTTTTGATTTTCAGGTTCCCTTCTCTTCTTCATCTTCTCTGTTTAGGGTTTTGATTAGGGTTGCTTTGGTGTGTGTTTCATTGTTTTGGGTGTTTAGCTGAGCCTGCAAGAGATCCTAAAGGCAAGGAAGTTGCTGGATCTAGTGGAACCAAGTGATAGAGCTTCTAATTTTGAGGTTTGGGAAATTTAATTATGTTTTGGCTTTGCTTGAAATGTGATTTTGGGTTTTGTATGTATGTATGATTGCTGGAAATTTGAGTATGAAATTGGTTTACTCTATGTGGGTTTCAAGTTTTAAAGTGTAGAATTTGGATGATAAGCTATTGCAAAATGTTTAATTTTCTGAATCTGTGGATGTTGAGTTCATGTATGATTGGACAAATTGATGCTATATTATGTTGTTTGCGTTGTGGTTTTGGATGGCCAGGTTAAGGTAAGTTTGAGGTAAGTTTTTGGTGTTAATTTATTGGTCAAAATGTGTATATTTCTTTCTGGTTGGTTGTGTGAAAAATTGGGAATCGTTGAAGTTGGAATTCTGTAGATTTCTGGAAAATCCAGGAGTCACACGTAGGTAAGGTTTGGTCTCACCGCCGTGTGGATCGTGGGTTTTGCCTTAGAATTCTGGAGCTGTGTCTTTACACGGCGGTAAGGGCAAAGCCATATCGCCGTGTAAAACCATTCTGCCCAGGTGTGAGGCAGGTCACACGGCGGTATGGCCTAAGCCTTACCCCTGTGTGAGTGTCTTACACCGCGGTAAGGGTAAGGCCATACTGCCGTTTAAAACGGTTCTGCTCGCCTCTTTTGCAATTTTTCCACTTCTTTCTTTTTCATTCCTTTTCTTCTCTTGTATAGTTTTAAATGTTATTTAGTGTCTTTTAACATGATTTACGTCTTTAAAAGGGATATTTTAGCTATACAATGGATGGATTCTATTATTTGTTTCCAATTAAGTTAATTGCTTTGCATATGATATATATATGAAGAATAGTAAATGACCATGCTATGTGAGTTTGTAATGTGAGTTTTTATAAATGATATAGGGGGTGATCACATGCTATATCATGCCATGATTATTTGTACTATGTGAATATACATGTTAAGCTATATAATTGCTTGCTTTAAATTGGATTAATGTTTATTTGTGGATTGTGTTATGTATGACCTGCTAGAGTCTAGAAAGCGGATAGTTAGGCATGCCTAATAGAGTCTTATAGCTGCAGCCCTCAGTTCCGTTTGGACCCCGATCAGGTCCCCGTTTGGTTTCTCGCGAACCCTTTAACGTGTATGGATCTTGTTTAAGGTCCCTTTTGAAAATGTTTTGTGAAAGTTAAAAGTAAAATTGGTTTCTCGATTTGTACCCGTAAGGTACTGTTCGTAATCGGCTCGTACCCGTAAAGTACTGTCCGTATACTCGTTATCCACTCCCTCGAGTCAGCAGGTGCCTTGTATGAATTGTCATATGAGGAAACGTATGTGATATATGTATGGGTTCAATGGTGAAAAGTATAATCTGTTATGAGGATATAAATATTGTTATGAGCTTTCTGATGAATGGCTTATTTATGTGAGCATGAGTATATGCAATTGTTATGCTATGATTATCGTATATATATACATGAGGTACGCGTGTGTATTGCCTTGACGACCGTTGTGAATGGTTGTCCTTATGCTATATGTGTGTTTCCCCACTAAGCGTTATCGCTTAGCACGGTGTGTTACCCGTGCAGGTGCGAAAGGAGTTTGCTTTGGGAGAGTCGTAGCCATCGAAGCCAACACAGTAGAGTCTTAGTGTAGGGCTTTAATTTTGTATTTTGAGGATTCTTTTTGTATAGAACTCTCTTACATCAGTTTTGTAATAGCTCCCGCTTATGTACATGTATTTTGGGATTTATAATTATCTGTTGTATCTCTTGGTTGATCAAACAGTAATGTAATGCTTCCGTTATATTAATGCATGATCAGCCTTAGTTCTTATATTTCGCAAAAGTTTTTAATTTCCCCATATTTATGTATGTTTATCTTTGATTGAATTTATATATATTTATGCTTTGTGCGTTTGCACCCTGACTCGTATGGCATCTTACTCCTCATGGGATAGGGTCACCTAAGTACGGGTATGGGGTGTTACATCCCCTTTTTGATGAAATGAAAGAGGTGCTCAGATAAAGGCTTATCCCAGATGGTATAGCAATCTTGAGTAGGTCCAATGTTTGGAGCCTTGGTGGCCCCAACATCTCTCACACTGTTATCACCGAGACTTGAGCTTTCCTGATTATCTCCCCCAATGACGTTGCCCCCTCCTTCAAAGGCCACCAGCTTTTTGCCATTAATAGGATTCCGCACTTGACCTTTTGGGGTTTGGTAATCATGCCTCAGATATCTAGCGTGCCGGCGACACTTCATATGCCCTAGATTTTTGGTTGGGTTAGCCAACCATGAACGCAGGTCTCCTCCCATGCTTGAGGCAAAGATCCGTCTATGCCGAAACAACACTTCTGGGCTATTTTAACTATTGATGCTTCTCTTGTCCCTCGAGTGCCGGCACAGCTGTGACACCTATACGGTCGACCTCTTTTCTCCAAGTTCACAGAGACTTTCTCGTGAGCATCCAGGGTCATTGTAAGTTTAGACTTTGAAATCTCTTCTTCGAGGATATCCATCCTTCTCTTTAGGCCCCGTGTCACTATCAGAATCCCATTCTCTGAAACATGCCCTTTGCCTTTTCGCTTAGGTGACAGAGCAATAGGCGACTCTCCTCTAGGTGTGCTTCTTTAGCCAGATCATGCTCTTCTCGTAACATGGTAGGAGCAGTAGGCTGTTGTCCGACAGGTGGCACCACAGCGGCGACTAAATTCTCCATAGTGGTCGTTGTTTAAGCTTCAAACTCTTCAACCCTACCTTTTATCTCCTTTACCGTGTTATCCTCTCCCTTGGGGACTTCATCCGTCATAGCCCGAGGAATTACCTGCTCATCCTCTTCCTCCACCATGAGATTATCTTTCGGGTCAAGAATTCTTTTATGCTCAACAGGTGCCGTTGCTCTGGGCTCAACGTCTGGTTGTCATATGGTAGTGACTACTATAAGAGCCTCTTCTATAATAGGCAATTTAACTTATTCAACAGCAGGGGCCACAGGCGATTGCCTGGTATTTGGCGCCATTTGAGCAGCGATATTTTCTATTATGGCCAACATCCTCCTTTCAAAATCCCCAAGCCTCTTATCTTGGTCTTGTACCGTTAAAGCACCAGTCTCCCGTGGTTGTTTTGCCATCGAAAATGATTTACTAGTTGTCGAGAATGACTTAGAATCCCAAACAAGCACTAATTCTAGCAATCCAAAGGGCGAGTCTATCCTCACTAGTCGATCGCTAGAACCTCTAGTCCACTTGGATGAATCTATGGTGGCTGAAAGATTCAGATTGTTAGAATGATGCATGGACGACAGGTATAATGCATGATCGTGAGTTGTGCAACATTTCGCAACCACATATGAGCAGGTAGATCCTTCCAACCTTGTTACTCCCACACACGAGATCAAATAGTCTCTTCCTAGGTGGGCTTTGTCCATGGGTCAACAGGGTACCCTATGAACGTGCATAGTGTACGGTGAAAAACCAGCAACATAACACTCTTAATTTAAAGCACATGCGTATGGGTTTTGGCCATTATGTATTTGGACGTTTCAATTAAATTAAGGTGAACCTATCGGGACATGAAAGCCTTTGATAAAAGATCACTTAATTTTTTTTAATACGCAATAGCCCACATCATAAGCACCGTATTAAGGAGCATTTCACTTAATGGAAGTTTCTATTTGCTATTACATGAGCTTTGGTCAAGGTGGTGATACTTTAGGTCTATCCAAGCATGGTCCCTGCCAATGGGTCTAACTCATCGCGAGCATGATGACCGATCAGGTCTCCATTTTGTATACCAAAAGGTACTAGGCTTGGGCTGGTGATTATCCTTAACACTTTCCTACAATTAGTGAAAGCAGGATCGTGCTTTCGGAATGCACCGGGGTAAAATAGGGGACCAACTAGCATAATTCTAAGGCTCTAAAATGATGTGATGCAATTTTTGAAAAGAGATAGAATTTTAAGTTTTAAAAACTCAATTATAAACTTTAACCGAGACACTTTCAGAGCAAAGTCACAAACAAGTCCCCAGTGGAGTCGCCACTGTGACGCACGCTGAACCTATCAAAGGCCCTCACTGAACCCGCTTTTAGGGCTTGAGGGATTGGTTCGCGTCTTTTTGATCTTGGGTGCCATGAGACATCTTGGATGCCTCCTTCCCAATAGAACATTCGGAAGGAACATCTAACCTCACGACACCTTTAGGCACCTTTGAGGTATTTTGGAGTCGTCACCCAATTTACGAGAAATTGGGAAAGATCTCTAACCTCTTATTGGTCTAGACCAGAGATTGGTGTTCTGAACTTCACTCTTATTTATGCTTTGGTTAATTATAAATGAGTTTTTAGGTTCCTAAATTCTATCTCTCATCTCACGCGATTAATGCATTTAATTAAAGGCGCATCCCAAGCATTCAAAAGCAATAAAAGAAAAGCAATAAAGAAAGTGATAAATAAAGCAATAAAGGAAAGCAGTAAACACACCAAGCACACAATTACAAGGAAAATTGGGGCGGAATACAACCCCCTTAAAAGAAGATTAAAAGTGTAAATTGGGATGGAATACAATCCCAAATGGAAATTAAATAATGTTGCCCCAAAATTAATTACAAGGGCCCAAAAGAAAATGAATATAAATTTAAACAATCAAACAAAATCAAATATAAGAAAAACATAAATAAATCGGGACATTCATTTGGTTTAGGAACATTGGTTCCTTCACATTTGTTTGAATGTTTAGGAACATTGGTTCCTTCGCACTTATTTGAAAAGGGATCAAAGAGTGGTTTGGTTGTTAGATTGAAAATCAGGATGAGTGATCTCATTTTTGGAGAAAATTAACTCTTCGGACATTGTTCCCAATTTTAATAGTGAAAATCCCAATTTAATTATAGAAATATTTTTGCGACTTTTTATCTCACGTGTGCATAAATAAAATAATTATTTACTAATAAGCACAACATAAAGAGAGGGAAACAAGAAAAGTCTCACCAAACCGACGTGATCCTCTACGCGTTGTGACCCATCCGGGGAGCCACGGGGACACTCACATAATACGACTCAAATCAAATCTCAGACAGAAAAATAACATCGAAAATATTAGTAACTATTCTACAAATTAAGCAATCAAAGGCGAAATAAATATGTAATTTAATATAGCAAGTAATTCACATGCAAAAATAGATTAAAAGAATCATGGAAAGACCAAAAATAATAATAATAGCTGATATCAAAGTAATAGAATAACAATAATAATATCAACAGTGGAAAACAAACATGGAACTATAATATTGATAATAACAATAAATGACAATAATAATATGACACAGTAATAATAATAATAATAATAATAATAATAATAATAATAATAATAATAATAATAATAATAATAATAATAATAATAATAATAATAATAATAATAATGAGAGGAAGAAAGGCATGTCGGCAACCAATGAAAGAAAGGAAAACTAAAATCTCAAGGGTTAAACTAAAACCCACAAGAAAATCAAATAAATAGCTACATAAACATGTTAACAGTGGCAAAACGACCTCAAAAATATTAGGCAATAGACATGGTAATAATGGCAGAATGCAAAAATATTAATAACAATAAATAATGTACAGGAAAAATAAGTAAATGAGAATGGTTCCAAGTGTTTACCCTCAGAAATTATAGATCGAAGCAGGCGGTATTTTGATCCGTCCTCCTTGTCGATATTCGGTGATAAAAGCAGAAAATATTCAAGAAAAATCCAAGTTTGAACAAGGGAAGCGTGAGAAGATATTTTAGCAAAACAAAGGAAATTGATTTTCCTTTGTTTGAAATAAACTCCTGACTGAAAAAATATTTTTGAAGCAACAAAGAAGGAGAAGAACCAGATGTTAAAAAAAATCTGAATATATATATATATTTTTTTCTTTGAAAATAATCAGCTGCTCTTCCTTTTGGTTGAGAGAAAAATTAAATTTTTCTCCTGAATAAAATTGCAGCTCCCTCCAAAATGAATCCAGAAAACCCTTTTATTTCCTGCCTTGTCCCGAAATGGAAAAAGACAAAATATTCTTTCATTTTAGTTAAACAAAAAGCCCATATATCTTTTTCTTCAAAAATGTGTTTAGAGGAATAAAAGAGATTTTCGACAAGGAAAGCATTATTTTTAATACATTTTCTTGTGGCAAGTATCATTTTCATCATCAGGTAATTCTGATCTTGGACCGCCTCGGGACCCGGTGTCTATAGTTGCCCTGAATTTTGGGGAACCTAGAGCTTAGGTCTCTGGGTGAGCCAAAATTCAGAAAAGAAAGGAAGAGACGCGTACCTAAGGCGGTTGTTTTCCCAGACTGGACGGTATTTTTGGCTTGTTATCCTTTTTGATGTGGGGCCCCCTGAGAGGTCTTCGGCTGGCCGGTTGTCCCCTGAGAGGTCTTCGGTTGATCGCCCCCTGAGAGGTCTTCGGTTAAATCACCCTTTGAGAGGTCTTCAATTAGCTGCCCCCTGAGAGGTCTTCGGTTGATTGCCCCCTGAGAGGTCTTCGATTAGCTGCCCCCTGAGAGGTCTTCGGCTAGTTGGCTGCCCCCTGAGAGGTCTTCGGTTGATCGCCCCCTAAGAGGTCTTCGGTTAATTGCCCTTTGAGAGGTCTTCAATTAGCTCCCCCTGAGAGGTCTTCGGTTGATTGCCCCCTGAGAGGTCTTCGATTAGCTGCCCCCTGAGAGGTCTTCGGCTAGTTGGCTGCCCCCTGAGAGGTCTTCGGTTGATCGCCCCCTGAGAGGTCTTCGGTTAATCGCCCTTTGAGAGGTCTTCAATTAGCTGCCCCCTGAGAGGTCTTCGATTGATTGCCCCCTGAGAGGTCTTCGATTAGCTGCCCCCTGAGAGGTCTTCGGCTAGTTGGCTGCCCCCTGAGAGGTCTTCGGTTGATTGCCCACTGAGAGGTCTTTGGCTAGTTAGCTGCCCCTTAAGAGGTCTTCGGATGGTTGAATTTGTGTTTTGATCGATATCGTCGCCCACCTTTTGTCAGCATTTGCATTGATTCTCTCTTTCTACTTGAGTCAAAAAGCCAAATATGCAGGAAAAATAGTAAGCATGCACGTGAGATGCATGTGTATGCAGTGATGCAGGACAAGAATTCGTCTAAGTGGACCTGAGCCAAAAGCCGGTTCGGTCGCGATTTGTAGCACGATTGGTGCCCTTTGGAATTGCTTTTGAATTTCATGCCTTGGGGGTTCATGAGGTTCTCCTCTGACACCTGTAGTCATTCTTTTAAGGTAGTGCGTCCCTTGTGGATTTTCACACTAGCTTTTCTTAGCGAAAAATACGTCTTTTTCGGATTTTCACATAACCCTGTGCCTTATTTTTTTGCCTGCAATGGACCCAACCCAATCCAGCAGCTTTTATTCATTTCATTTTTTATAGGACAGATTGCCTGTTTTCAGGTTTTCACCTTGCCCTTTGGCTTGACTTTTGCTTAGAGCGCCAATTACGGTTTTCATCTCTAACGGCCTTTCTTTTTTATTTTTATTTTTATTGAGAGTAGCTAAAATTGTCACCAAAGATTTTTCGGGTATGATCGGCATGTGCTTACGTCTCAGATCATGGTTATATAAGCTCGATTCTTTATCAAGAAGGTATAGTAGAATTGGCCTCACAGTTGATAACAGGATGAGTCGACTGAAGCGCTTGAGTAGCGAGGATGGCAGAGGGTAGATAGTGACAATGTGCTGATCTTATACCGGAACTAGACAACTTTGAGTGTGGAAAATGAACTGCTCTGGTCAGAGACTACACCCTCGCCTCCATAAGTGCATGTAAGAGAAGGGCACTTACCCCCGCTGTAGATAATGGGACCCATCAGTTTAGGCATCTGGTCGGTGAGAACAAAAGTAGAGTATAGCCATTTAGATTTCGCACATTCAACAATGAACGGTATCCCTCTTTTTATAAAAGAACTAGGAAATGATGAGTTAAACAGCTTTTGCTTTATGTTTTTCCTCAAAACTGTGCACATTTCAGTATGATTTCTCCATACATGATCACCATTTAATATAGATTCAGAATGTAAAATTACATCTAATCTCGGAGTTGATCTTGTAAGCATCAGACTCCTGTTTCCAATCAGCCCTCTCGGGTTTTCTTAATTGGACATTTTCTCTCAAGTCTCTAATTTTTGACCAAGATGCCTTTTTTCGGTTTTCACCCTGACGAGGCCCCTAATTTTAGGAAGGTCACCCTTTTTCAGTTTTCAACCCGCGGGGCATTTATTCTCTTCTTTTGATTTTTAGTCTTTAGCTTCTTAAGTCTGTTGATGTTGACTGGTTCTTTGAACTTGCTTCCCTTACTGACTGTCAGAATGCTGCTCCCTTGGATAACAACTTTTCAAGAATAAATGGGCCTTCATACATTGTCCTGAATTTACCTCATCCATCTGGAACACTCGAACCTATTTGCTTGAAGACCAAATCACACTCTTTCAGTGGGTGCTTTCTGACTTTCTTCCCCAAATGATCGAATAAGGTGTTTTCTGATAGATTTGATTGCGATAGTAATCCCAAAACCTGTTCTCGTTTAACGCGCTTAGCTGCTGTAGTCGTTGCTTCCATTAAAAGTAGGAATACTGTTCATAACAAGCTTAAGGAATGGAGATGACAATCCTTATCAAAGCTCGATCCCAATGTCACTTCTTAACAAGAGTTGTAGATCACTCTAGACTAATTCATCCCTCATAGATGAGATCTTGCACATTATTCTTGAGTGCAACATAATCCTTAGTGTGGTGTCCTTTGTGTTAGTGGTACTCATTGTATAAATCTGCACAGTGTCTTGGCTAACCCTGCCTTCTTGTCGACTTGGCTAGTAGAGGGTGGAGTAGTCCCTCTCTTTATAGCTTCTTAGGACTCCAAGATAGAGATTTCCCAAAGTTAAAATAGCTCATTTCTTCCTTTCTTATGGCTCTCTTACTGAGATCTGAGGTACAAAATGGCATTAGTTTAGATGGTATCATTTTGTCCATGGTTAGAGGTTCAAAAATCCCTTTTGTGTGCATGGCTAAGGTGATTATAGCAGTAATAATGTCTATCAAAGTAGTATAAATAATTGTCAATAAGTCTTGCTTGATAGTATCAATTTCTGCTAACATCTCTTGTTTAAAAGCAAACTAAGCCTCTTGAAGTTCTTTGCAGGTTATTAGTGCATCATCTGGATGGAACATGTGAGTTAAATCGTTGAAAGTTATAGGGGTGCTTGCTGAGGCATGAGCTGAGACTATTGCAAAAAGGGTGAGCATTTCTTGCTTGAAGAGAGCCAAGGTCTCACAAAGTTCTCGAAAAGTAGTTATAGCGTCTTCTAAACTATATGTGTTGTTATTGGAAAAGTTTACCGAATGATGAGACATGTTTTCTATGCAGGCAATTCTGGAAGTTGATCTATAATGATTTCCATTCAAAAGAGTTAAGCAAAGATGCATGGCAAAAATTACACATAGATGCGTGATGATAATTCTTTTTTTTAGATATATATGCATGATGCAAGTGTTATATGTAGATAATGTACATGGTGTATCATACATGATGATATGTACATAGCATTACACATGACATGATGATATATATATGGTATGATAATACACGATGTAGTGTGATAGTATGCCCATAATGCAACATATAGTTTTGTAATGACTCGAAATCTATCCTAGTATCATTTTGCTTAATTAGGGTAATTGGACAAGGTTGATTTAGGGTTTCTAATTTTAGATCTAAGTGCAATTAGAAAAGAGGACTTAATTGAATGTAATTATGCCGATTAATTAAGGGAAGGATTAATTAAGGTTAATTAAGATTAGATTAACTTAATTGAGGGCTAGTGCATTCCATGTGTCTTGAGCTGCTTTTGCCAACTCAATCCCTACATGCAATATAAGAGATTAGAAAGGCAGAATTTGCCTTATTTGCTTTCTCTTTATCCGGCCACTCTCTTAGTCATTTATGTTCTTCTTTTATTGTTGTTGTTGTTATTGTTCTTCTTCTTCTTCTTCTTCTTCTTCTTCTTCTTCTTCTTCTTTCATTCATTAATCTTCATCTTTAGTCCTTAATCCATCAAATTTCTATTGGTTGGTTGATAGTAAGTTGAGTTGTGTTCTTGGCTAATCAAGGCAAGTTATGGTATTAGATTGTTCTTCTTCTTTCTTTTTCTTTTTCTTTTTCTATGTTGGATTGGAATTGATCCCTTATTCCAATTTTGGAAATTGGATGTGTGTTGTAGTGGAAGAAATCTGAAAAGCAAAAGGAAAGGATAAGCTTGGGGAGTCAAGTGCTAAGTGAGCTCTTTAGAGCAAAGGAGTTAGAGGTTTGGGAAACTTTGTGTGATGGTGTGTTAAATTGATAGTTGCTATAGTTTGAAATGTGTAATTGTGTTGTGTGTTGAATGAAATTAAAGATGTGTTTTTATTATGTTAAGGTAGTCTAGATTGAGTTTGGAGAATTGGTTATGCCAAGTTGGTTGGTTTTAAGCTTGATGAGCTTGATAGTGTAAAACTGGTTTTGAGGTTCATCTTGACCTATTTGGACTGTTTGTGTTATAAGATGAGTTTTACAACTCTAAAATGAATGAGGTTAATTGGATTAGAATCATAATGTCTATGCCTATAATTGCTGTAGAAATAGTTAATTTGGTTAGAAGGCCATGTTAGCTAAAAATGTTGTTTTGGTTGGTTTTAGAAGTCATATGTATGGAAGTAGGAAAGGGCTTGAAAGAGATAAGTTAGATAATTTTATTTTCCCTTTCTGCCTTGAATTTCCTTTGGCCACGGCCACAACCATTTGGTTGTCATCGTGAGATGCTTTTTTTTCCTTTCTATCCTGAATTGCTTTTGGTCATGGTCACAACCATTCGGTTGTCACCGTGAGGTGCTTCTATTTTTGATTCTGCCTTGAATTGTCTTTGGTTAAGGCCATAACCATTTGGTTGTCACCGTGAGGTACCTGAATTCTCTGCAATTCAACATAAAACATCATCTATTGCTATATAATGTGTATAAGAACAAAATTTAACTAAGTTTGGCAAATTTATTGAAAACTATAAATGTGTTAATCCATGGGAACATATATAATGAAGTGTGGGCTTGTTTAATGAGCCATATGTGTGTGTAAGATACCAAATGTTATGATATTACTTAATGTGGTTATATGGATGTTATACAATGTGATAATATGAACATTAATTAGATTAATAATTTAGCCTGCAAGTCAAGTTGTGGATAGATAGGCATGCCTATAGGGTCAAGTGCTGCAGCCGAAGCATTTTTTATTCCCATTTGGAATCCCCAATGCGTATAGAATCTTGTTTAGATTCACATAAGTGTATATATGTATATGAATATATATATATCAGTACCTACGAGTACTAATGCATAAGTGTTGTATCTACGGATACTAATGTGATTTATGGTACTTACGAGTACTAATGCGAAATCGCGTTATCCACTTCTAAGGATATGCAGGCAAGGTAAGAAATGAATGATGAACTAATAATAAGTAATGTGAATATTATGCATTAAGAGAATGTGATGTGATATCTGAATCTAAGAATATGGTTTATTGATAATGTTATATATACATGTACGCATAGGAATGGTATTTATATACTATGTGGTATATTACTATGAAGCATATACATGACAATATTTAATGATTGCTATATAGGGATATTGTGTGTTGTTTCCCCACTAAGCATTATCGCTTAACATGTGTGTTAATCCACGTAGTTTCTAAAGTAAAGCGCCAGTGAAGGATGGTCCCGCATCTTCTCTGGTCAACACATTAGGGTATGCTATTCGTGTAGGTTTTTTTTTTGTAATATGTATTATGTAATTACTAGTTTTGGCATGTAAAAGAGAAGTGATGTCATAGTTTGAGTTTTGTAACTATAAGTTATTATCTTGTATATGAAAGTTAACATAATGTAATATAAGTTGACAACTAATGATATGTATCTAAAGTATGAGTTTTGGAATTTATCGTGTTACTTTAGAAGAAATTTGGTAATTCAGGATTTTGTTTATAACTAAGTTATGCGTGTATGCGAAATTTGATGTGCATGCCGACCCTCTTCGACTGTCGTAGTGAAGCTATGCATGCGGTGGGGGAGGGGTGTTACAGGTTGTGGTATTAGAGTGTAGTCCAGGTTTAGTCATTTCTGGATAAAGTGTAGAATAGAAATGTGCATAGTTGTGTTGACCTAATATGGACGTCTTTGTGTATGTATCAGATTGATGGATCCTTCTTAGGAAGCTAGAGAGGAGACTACAAAAAGTGTTAATCTGAGAGACACAGAGTTGTCTGTGTCTGGCCCTTCTGTACCAGTGAGTATTGAATAAAATATTTTGATGGTACCGATGGAGGCTCTGCTTAAGATGTCTCAAGATATGGCAAGGGTGTTAGATCGTATGATAACACCGAAAGCTCTAGTGGATTTGTTGAGAAAATATGGGGCTGAGGAATTTTATGGTACAAGTCTGGACGAGTCCTTTAAAGCAGAATTCTAGATAGAGAAAGTGCAGAGGGTACTTGAAGAAATCTATTTGAAGAAATCAGATGCCCTCCTAAGCAGAAAGTAGAATGCGTAGTGTCTCTTCTGCAAAGATCTGCCTATGATTGGTGGAAGTTGGTCCTAAGACATCCTTTGCTTCCTACCCCAATCATTTGGGATTTCTTTGTCCATGAGTTCCATAATAACTACATTACCAAGGCGTATCGAGAAGCAAATTGGAAGCAATTTCTGATTTTGAGGCAGAGAACCTTGTCAATGGCAGAATATGAGAAAGAGTTTTGCAAGCTCTGTAAGTATGCACTTGCAGGCAGGCTTACAGAAGAATTCAGATGCCAACAGTTTGAAGAAGGTTTGAATGAGTCGATAAAGGCCCTTTTGACCTCCATGACTACCTCTCAGAATGTGTGCTATTATCAGATAGTTCAGGCAGCGATGAGATTCAAAAGGTCAGCAGCGATATAGAGGGAAAGAGTACAGAGGAGAAATTCTTCTAGAGGTGGTGCTTATTCGAAAAAGAGATTGAGAGATTCTCAAGTGGCACCTCAAGTTGAATCAGCTAGTAACCCAACTACTAGAGGAAAAAAGTTAGGATCTTCTTTTGCATCCGGTACTGGTAGAGGTGGGTCTGGTAATAGAAGTGATGTACCTAAGTGTCCCCATTGCTGTAAATGTCATAAAGGTGAATGTTGGAAGTTGACTGGCGCGTGTTTTTGATGTGGGAGCACTGAGCACTTCTTGGCTAATTGACTTAAAGCCTATGAAATGAGAGGGGATCAACAAGAAGCAAGTAGAGGCGGATCTAATTTACCTCCAGCAAACCGTAAAAGAGGTCCAGGACATGGTAGAGGCAGTGTAGACACCGGGTCCCGAGTCAGCCTAGATCAGGGTTATCCAATGATGAAATTAAGTGCTTGTTCACAGGCGAAAAGGTCGGAAGTGATGTTTCCTTGTCAAATTCTTTTTTTTAAAAAAAAATGTGTGGGTGCTGACGTCATCAGGTTACCCCTCGCGAGGGGCAAGCTGCATGAGATGTTGCCCCTCGGGTGCCAGTGCATGCGCTGCGCAGGGTTGCCCCTCGCATGAGGGGCAGGCCATGCGAGAGGCCGCCCCTTAGTGAGGGACCGCCCCTCGCTGCACGAGGCCGCCCCTTAGTGAGGGACTGCCCTTCACTGCATGAAGCCACCCTTCAGTGAGGGGCTGCCCCTCTTATGCGCGTGCAGTGTGATAACTTCAATTTAGTACTTAGTTTTGTTATTCTTTTTGTGTGATTTTTGGGTTTTTATTTGTGTTTATTATTGTGTTGTGGTTACTTTTATTACGTTTTGCCAAATTTAGTTGATTTTGGTTTTTATACACCTTTGATAGCATTTTGATAGTGTTTTATGTTGAAATGTAGGAATTATAGGTACCTCAAGGTCACATCCCTTTTGTTATGACCGTGGCATATATTTTTCTCAAGGCATAATTATGATCACATGTACCTCACGAACATAACCAATTAGTTGTGACCGTGACATATAGTTTTTACACGGTAGAATGGAAAGAAGAGGTATCTCACGGTGACAACTGATTAGTTGTCACCGTGAGATAGAATTTTTCAAGACAGATCTAAAGGCAAAGCTACCTCAAAGTGACAACTATTTTAGTTGTCACCGTGACCTAGAGCCATCCAAGGCAGAACCGAAAATCAAGTATCTCACGGTGACAACCATTTTGTTGTAACTAACCATTTGGTTGCTACCATAACCCTGAATACCTCATAGTGATAACCATTTTATTGTCACCGTGACCCGTCTAAAGCTATAAATTGCAGATTCCTATTTGGCAAAAGGAGCTTTTATTTTGTCTAAAAATAGGATTTTTAGATCTGGGTTTTTCCTTTGTTCTTAACTTTAGGGTTTTGATATTTCCTTTAGATTTACATTGAAAATTGATAGATTTATAGATATTTAGATTCTCTTAGTTTTGAGCTCATTTCCATTGAAGTTTTGAAGAAGAAGATTGAAGAACTTGGGATTTAGCTGGGTTTTCTTCCTCAATAAATTTCTTGGTTTATTCTCTCCTTTTCCCTCTTTATTTTGTAATGGATAGTGAGTAGTTTTCTAGTTGTTTGGGGGATATTTGAATCCCCTACCCATGATGTGAATATTGAACATATTTTGAGTTTATATATATATATACGAATGGTTTATCTCACTATTGCTTATTGTTAATTCATGGGATTTCAAGTTCTCAAGTATTTTTCTAGCTTGTATGAATGGTTTTTATCATATATATTTGTTAGTTGTTGAGCTTGTATGGATTAAATGCTATAAATGATTTTACTCAGTTTTTCTTTCATAAATGCTGTATATTTTTGACTGCTCCAAAATGAGAGTCTACATGTGCAGGATTTTATGGTTTTAGGACTAGAGTGTGGAGTGAGATAGATAAGTTTTGGGTTGTTTTTCTCCAAAATGGGAAAGCAAAGCGAACTTAGGATTATAGACCCGTGCTTAGGCTAATTATAAGGCTTGCTCCGAAATGGGACGTTATGCAATTAGAGTAGCTTGCTCCAGAATAGGACGCTTGGGTTAAGAGGGTTATCTCGAAGTCATTTATATATGATATTAGGCTACATTAATTCACATTAGGTATGGGGTGGATGAGTGAACCCGAGTGTGACGCACGAGGAACCCTGCTCGGCATCCGGGTCATTCTCGAAAGTCCGCTTTAAGGACTTGAGACCAGATGGAGGTTCATTAAGACTCGTGAAAGCCGGTCGCTTCACAATGGATAGGGAGCCACCCCTATTCCATTGTTGGAAATCAACTTGCGAGGGCATCTATTGGGAATCATAAGGTAGGTATCATGGAGTCGCCACCAAATAAAATATCGAAAAATGAATTTTAACCTTATGAGGCCAAAACCAGAGAGAGTTCGGGACCTCACTCTTATTTATACGTTTGGCTAATGTTATATGATTGAATTTAGAGTTAATTATTTTATCTCTCTTCTCACACGATCATACAATAAAACTAATGCGCATTTCAAGCATCTTTGGAAAGCGGTAAAGAAAGCAATAAAGAAAGCAGTAAATAAATTACAAGTGAAAAAGTGGGACAGAACAATCCCCCAGAATAATAAAAGCATAAATAAATAAAGGAATAAAATTTGCCCCAAAATTAATTACAAGGGCCCAAAATAAATAATACACAAAAAGAATGAAATAAAATACATCATACACAAATCGGGACATTTATTAGATTTTAGAAACATTGGTTTCTCGTGTTAACTTAAAAAATTGGAGAACTGTTTTTGGGTATTGATTGAGAAAATCGGGATGAGTGATCACATTTTATGAAAATTAATTCTCCTTTTGAAAGTGATATTTTATTGACTAAAATCAGGACATTGGTCCTATTTTATTAATAAAAATCCCAATTTTTATTATTGATAAAAAATGTGAGTTTCTATAAAATAAACGCATTTAAAAAAAAAACTATTTTGCATACAACACAACAAAATAATAAAATATGGAAAATAAGAAAATTAAAATGCAAACTAAACTTGAAAGCTCCTAATCCCTTGATTCTCCAAACTCGCACAGGAACATCGCTCAAAGCAAAACAAACAAGTTTAGTGTACAGCAAAAACAAGAATAAAAATAATGTTAGCAAATTAAATCAAATGAACAAAATACAATATAATAGAAATAAATAATTAAATGAAGTATATTCAGTAAACAATTTTAATTGCGAAAAACATTCATAATTATTAGAAGAAATAATGCTTGATGAAAATTATGCGGGAAATTAACAGGGGGAAATAATGATCAAAAATAGAATTAAATGACAAGCAAAGTTATTACAGGATATTCTAAAGAATTAAATTACATTACTGCATCATGTAAATAAGTTAATTAAATTAACCTAAGTTTCATGGTAAATATAACAGACAAATAACAAATACATTAATAATAATTTACAATAATTTACAGTGGAGGAAACAAGTAAACGATAGAAAAATAAGAAAAGAGAAAGAATTGGCTTAAGTCTAGAAATTTACCCTCAGAGATTTGATATCTGACTGCAAAAGAAGACAGTGATGACTCCCTGTTGATTGCTCAAAAATGAACTAAGAAAGTTTGGATTTGTCGCCAAAAAATCAAAGTTAAAACTGTTGTTTTTTTTTGTTTTAAAACAAATGATGAAAATTTATTCTTAAGCACAAAGAATTAATTTCTTTGGCTCAAGAACAGTTAGGATTTGTTTTAAGAAAACTAAGAAAATCTTCTTTTTTTCTCGGAGTTATTTGGTCACCGTTCTAAATGCTCCCCCTCTTTTTCAAAGCGTTTACTTTTCTTTTTATATGATCCCAGGAACAATTAGGTTTTTAGGAGTTTTAATCCTAATTAAAGTCCTAATTATCCTTTTAGAAATCCAATTTTATCTTTTTGGAAAAAATCAGGAAAGAATTTGAGTTTGATTTTAATTGAAAAACGGTGAAAAAACAGAGTCCGCGCAAGGTAGGGGACGCACGAGGTGTGGCCCCTCACGTTGGAGGTCATGCCTCACGTTCGGCCTTTGCGAGGCAGCGTGTGCGTGTGGCCTCTCGCACGGGAGGCCTTGTGCACTACGCCTCGCTCGCAGCCTGCAGGTGCTGCGCCTCGTGCGTGCTGCCCGCAGGAACTGCTTCATGCCCGCCGCGCAGCCCGCGACTGCGGGCCCCGCAAACCTTAAAAATAAAAATTTATTCAAAAGAGAAAATCATCACTTCTAATCTTTTTTCCTAGGAGCAAGTATCATTTTCATCACTGGGTAACCTTGGTCTTAGTTGCCTCAGGACCCGGTGTCTACAGTTGCCCCCAGTTTTAGGGAACGTAGTGCATGGGTGCCTAGGTGAGCCAAAACTCAAGGAAAGAAAGAAGAGACGCATACCTAAGGCAATTGTCTATCCGGTCTGAATGAAGTTGTTGCGGGTAGCTATCATCAATTTATCGACATGTTAACCCTTGTTCTTTTGGCATCTAACCTGTGCGGTGTCTATCCTGTTGGTGCGGTGTCTACCCTCCTCCATTGCGACATCTAACCTGTGCGGTGTCTAGCCCCAGCCATGTCGGTATCTAACCTTTTGATGCGGTATCTAACCTCCTCCGTTGCGCCTCTTAACAGGACTTTGGAGATTTTTCTCTTAAGAGGACTTTGGAGATTTGCCTCTTAAGAGGACTTGGAAGGATTTGCCTCTTAGAGGATTTTGAGGGATTTTCCTCTTAAGAGGACTTTGGAGGGTTCCATTTAAGAGGACTTTGAGGGATTGAACCTGTGTAGATTTCATCTTGGTTTGATGGTCTAGCATGGATGAGTGCCTATATTATGTTGAAGTTGTCCTCAACCCGCTTCTGTGTGTGTGGTCTTTATCTGGACTTTTCCTGCAAAGTTATGTGCACAGGAATATGTGCAAGAGATTGTGTGTGCATGTGAAAAGTAATATGCAAATGTTTTCTAATGAATCATATGACATGAAATGCATGCAAAAATGAATAGATTGAGTCATGAGTGGTTAAGGGTCCATTGAGGGTACAGCTTGGCTGCTCACATTATTTGAAACCTTCCAAAGGCTTAGAGGAGTGTCTTCTTGGCTTAAGAGTTCCGACCCATAGTCTTTCAAAGAGAACTAACCTACGCGTATCTTTGCCCACCGGTCAATGAGCATTTTGCCCCCAGGATTTTGACTCGTGTCCTAAATTAAGCATTGTCTGTTAGAAGGAAAACTATTTGAGCTGCCTTATCACTCTATGTACTATTGGTCATTTATTAAAGGTAGTGCGTCCCTTGTAGATTTTCACACTAGCTTTTCTTTATGGAAAATGCGTCACTTCGAGGATTTTCACATGACCGTGTGCCTTATTTTTTCCTGGAATGGATCCAACCCAATCCAACGATTTTTATTCATTTTTTTTGTAGGACAGACTGCCCGTTTTTGGGTTTTCACCCTGCCCTCTAGCCTAACTTTTGCTTAGAGAGCCTGTTACGGTTTTCATCTCTAACGGCCTTTTTTCTTCTTCTTCTTCTTCTTCTTCATGGATTTCAATTTTCCTCATGAAAGTGTTGCATGATTAACTCAAGATAATGACAGGCAAGTTAGTTATAGTGTCAGGATGATGATAGTAATGAAGGCCGTATAGGAAAAGAGAAATAATGTGCCACTTTTTGTGCTGGAGTTTAAACAATTTTGAGTATGCGAGATAAGGTTCTCTATTCACATTAATAGATTATGGCATAAATGAGTATGTTTCAGTCCGATTTCATCACACATGATCGTCATTTGGCATTAATCTCAAAAATACAAGACCCTATATAGTCTCAAGATGGATTCTAAAATATCAAACTCCTGTTATCAATCAGCCCTCTTGGGTTTTCATGATTGAACATTTTCTCTTTACCCCTAATTTTTGCCCAATATGCCTTTTCAATTTTCACCTTGACGGGGTACCCAATTTTAGCAAGGTCATTTTTTTCGGCTTTCGACCCGCGGGACATTTTTTATTTTATTTTTTGCCATGGAACCCTCCTCAGTTTGTCGGTGTCGATTGGTTTCTTTGAATTCTCTTCCATCCTCATTAGTCGAGAAGGCTGCTTCTCCTGACAGTGCTTCTTTTGTATCATCAAAGGTTTTTTCTTGTTCTTGGTGCAAACTGGCTGAGATGATGGGTTCTTTGTTTGAAACTTGAATGTGGAATCCCATATGTCGCTTTTGTCGGTTTTGGTGGCACAATTTATGAAGTAGCCTTTGATGGTTGGGATTGGGTTGGAAGTTGGTCTCAGGTGGACAAAAACTATTTTTTTTGCTCTTTGTTTTTCTTGTGTTTTTATTTTTCTTGTGCTTTTGTTTTTGTTTCAACCTTTTTTGTGAAGGTAGTAAGCTCTCCTTCTAAGTTTGGATATAAGTGTTCATACTTTATTTATCTCGGTCCCCGATGGCTAAAAGTCAATCTTGACTTGCTTTGTAATAAATCCTTAAAATGGTTAGGGAGAAAGGAATTCTAAGGCTTAGTTTTAATGAGCTACTTCTTGTGAAGGCCCAGAGTTTTATTTGTTTAAACCCTTTGATGATCAAATTATCACTTTGTCAGGCTGCATCGTATGTGTCCTAGACTTTGAGGAGCAGCGCTGTCTCAACAATGCTCTTGTCAATGTCTTCTAGGTTTAGGCAAAGGCTTTTCTTTTTCTTTTTTTTTTCTTTTTTATTTTTTTCATTATCCCTCAGAATATTCCTCTCTTTAGGAGTCATATCAGATGCCAATGGGATCTCGAGATTAAATAGGGCAGCATTCATTAAGTTAATATCAAATGTAAGTGACTTTTGGTTGCGATCATGCATAGTGACATCATGACAAACATAAGCAAAAAACCATTAATATAATTAATGTAAACAGTGCTGCATACATAAAGATTGAAAAGTTCAACAACAAAATGAAAAGCACATCTAACAGAAAGTCTTCTCTCATATTACTTGCTCTGTTAGGGTTACCTTCTAAGACTCTTCATTAGCGTCTTAAAATCCTTTTATGCCTTCTTCTTCTTCTCTCTCCTCTCAGGATCAGTGATTTCCTTGGAATCAATAAGATCTTAGATCTTGTTCCTTAAAGTTCAACAATAATCTGTCAGGTGCCCGGTGTGCTAATGGTAAGCACAATACTGATCATCTCTATGCCCTGGCTGTCCCTGATTCATGGCTGGCTTGGGTGTTAATGGTCTCAATTTGCCTTCCTTTGTCAATTTCTCTAATACCCAAGATAGAGAACAGCCTAGATTAGAATAGTACCTCTGAGATTGTCCAACCTCGGCTGTCTTGCCACTTCTGTTATTATTGCGCTCAGCACCACTCAATTTGTATCCCGATTGGTTCCCAAAGTTACTTTGGCTCATCAGATCCCGCTCAAAAGGCCTCATGCTGTCCTTAGGTGTTCTCATACAAATTTGGGCAATTGGTCAGAAAATAGTCCATGCTTCCACATCTGAAACATCCTCCTGTCAACCAACGATACTCGCCCCAATGGTGCTTATTACAGTGTGAACACTGTGGCACTGTATCGCCTCTACCACCTAATACGCCTCTACCACCTGATACACCTCTACCTGCACCTGACCCCTGAGAAGATCCCTATCTTTTTCCTCTTGTACTAGGACTAGTAGAAGACTGATCTAGAGAATTCACTTGAGGATTCCTTGATCTCTTCCCTAAGGATGAGCCTCCACGAGAGGGATTCCTTCTTTGCGCTCTTTCTCTCATAACAGCCTCGGAACGTTCTGCTCGTATAGCCGCTTGCATAATCTGATAATAGCTAACATTTGGGGAAGACATTAAAGAAATTTGCATGGCTTTAAGAGACTCATTCAAACCTGCTTCAAAATGCGTACATCTTAACTTTTCGGTGAGAACCCCCGACGAAGCATATTTACTAAGCCTACTGAATTCCTTCTCATAATTCGCAACAGACAAGGCTCTCTGCTTAAGACTCAAGAATTATGTCCACTTAGCCTCCTTATATGCCTTAGTCATATACTTAGTGTGAAACTCTCTCTCAAAGAACTCCCAAGTCACTGGATCAGGAATCTGTGTGTGCCTAAGAACCAACCTCCACCAATCATAGGCTGAACCCTGCAGAAGTGACACCACACACTCCACTTCTCTATCCGGAGGACTATAGTCCTCCCTTAAAACCCTACTCACTTTCTCAATCCATATCTCTGCGTTATCAGATTCATCTAAACTCATCCCATAAAAGTCCTTCGCTCCAAACTTCCTCATACTCTCAATCGGAGCTCTAGGCGCAGTAACCGTCTCCATAACTCTAGCCATGTCTTGGGATATCTTGAGTATGGCCTCAAAAGGAACCGCTGGGGCCTCAGGCTGTACCCTAGCTGGCTGAGCAGGACCAAAAATAGATGGATCTTGATCTCGGGGATTCGCACTCTCGGTTGACCCCTCGAGGGATCCACATGCTGACTCCATCTACTACAAAACATAAGGATATCCGCATTAGGACAACACAATTCTAAACGCATACTATATTCTACACTCGCCCAGAAATGACTAAACCTATGCTCTGATACTAATAAAATTATAACACCCCTTATCTTTACGTAGAGGAGCTCCCCCAACATAGAGGAGTGATCACCTGCCTAGATAAGGGTTCTCACACACACATAATAAAGTAAAGTGTGCATAGATAAAACATTAAACATAATATAATATCAGAAATGGAATAACTAAAATTTTCAACATAAGACATTCACAAGATTGCCAACTGAATTACTGAAGTCTCTTTTATTGATATACCCAAAATATCATTGCAACATTGCAATAAAAAAATCATTCATTAAGATATTACAAATACACATAACTGAAGATATTACAAAATTAGATACATAACAAAAGGATTTACATCAGGATGCGAAATGCAAAATACAAGCCGTATACTACAAAAATCTCTCTCTATTGTGTTGTCCCTGATGGTTGCGGATCGGACTTTCTAGAATCTCTGACAGCTTCCACACCTGCACGGATAAAACACCTGTGCTAAGCGATAATGCTTAGTAGGGAAAACATGCAATGAACGACCACTCACAGTGGACGTCAACATGCAGTTCGCATACACGTGGCGCATACACATCAATGAAGCATTATTAGACCATCAAGAAGATATACATCATATCCTAACTTCATTAGAAAATAGCGCATAGCATCCATATCTCTACTGAATCACAATATTTGGCATTACGTTAACAAACACGTAGATAAGATAAGCCTGCACATTCAGAGTGGTGGATAACGAGTGAACGCATGGTACCCGTAGGTACAAAAACAATTTCCTTTTGGAACGTATAGATACCCAAAGGTACCAAAAACAACTTCTTTTCTTTTTATTTCAAAACATTTTTGTATGGGATCTTAAATAAGACCCAAACTCATAAGGATCGCGAGGATCTAAATTGGCTCCTGATCAGGGTCCAGAACACATAGGCTGCAGCTAACTGAACTCTTTAGGCATGCCTATCTATCCACTTACTTGACTATAGTAGGCTAGGATAATCCATCACACATTATTCACATGATAAGGCATATAACATTCTATGCATGGAAACATGCTTAAACATAAATGAAAAACTAAGCGAATCACAAAAATAATAAACATTTTAAAGAACAAGAGAAGTTGCGCTCGCGACCATTTTTAAGCTCGAGACAGAGGCAAAATACACAACAGGTCACGCCCATGACCAAATGGCACACTCATGACAGAGGGCAGAATGGAAAAGGTAGAATAGCCTCTATCGCACTCGCGATAGAGGGCGGTTAGGCTCCTATCGCACTCGCGATGGGAGCTACCCTGCAGAAGCTCAGCGTGTCTAGCTCTCTTCTTTCGTACTGGCGAATAAGGTCACGCTCGCGACAGAGAGTGCCTCAACTATAGCTCAGGACCGTATGCTCTGTCCTGCTCATGACAGAGTCATATTTTTGGGTCTAATCCCGAGCTACACAGCTCTCCAATGCTAAATTCCTCCAAAACTCACGCAATTAACCAAATTGCAACAACCCAATCAACACAATTCATTCAAATATGTTTCTAAACACCCAATCAAAGTTTTATGCCAATTAAAAGTAGCTAATCTAGCAAAATTAAACAATATATCCAAACAAGCTTCAAACCCACCAAAATCAATATGAACCCACAAAAATACTCCCACTTCTCATACACCCAATCACTTCTAAATTCAACTTAAAATTTATAAAACCCATGCAATTATACACATAAACATGTTGAATTCCATCAAATTCCAGAAATTCATATTAAAGATCAAAATTACAAATTAACCAAAAATATATAATTCCCAAACCTTGGGCTCCTTAGCTCCACATAATTACTTGGCTGAATTTCCTCCTACCTTTTCTTTACCTTTGGGCTCTCTAGCTGGGATTTCTTATCAAATGCATCAAAACACACTCACAGCTCAAAATCCAAACATACAAACATCAACGAAACAAAGAGAAAAAAAGGAGAAGAAGAAGAAGGAAGCTAAACACTTACTTGAACCACCCTTGAATTGCCAATACTCACCAAGAATTTTAGCTAATAGAGGGAAGGAAGATGAGCAAGGAGAAGAGGAAGAGAGGCTAGCATGAGAGGGAAAAATGGGAGAGAGGGGAATGGAAAGTCTGCCCTTTCCTCTCTCTCACGTTCCCTTTCTCTTTGGTCAACTCTCATCTTCTTCTCTCTCCTCCTCTTGTCACAATTCTATGGTGACTTTCGATAATTCCCTCTTCTAGTCCTTCTTATCTTCTCTAAACACAAATAGGCCACACAATAATACAAATACCCCTCAAATAAACCCCTATAACTTAGTAAAAACATGCAATTAAATCCTACATAATTATAACACAGACATGATTTCTATAACAAAATACCAAATAGGCTTAAAACCTACTAGGGTACCAATCAGGGTGTTACAGATTTAATAAATAAAATACTCATTTATAATTATTCAAGACATTAATAAGAGTAAAGTTTCGAACTACTCTTTGGTTTAGACTTTGAGGTTTGACGAACTTTTCCAATTTCTTGTAAATTGGGCGGTGACTCCAAAATAACTCAAAAGTGCCTAAAGGCTTTATGGGATTAGATGAACATTCCCAATGTTCTATTGGGTAGGAATTCCACAATATCTCATTTTGTCCAAAATCTAAAGAGGTGAACTCTCCTGAGCCCTAAAAGTGCACTTTCAGGAAACAATCGGGTTTGGCGCGCATCACAGGTAGCCAATCCAGAGGTGGTACAATGTCACAATCAGTTGATCGACGTCCTTCAGCACCAGCATGAGCGTATGCTATGAAAGCTCATGAAGAGCAGGATGCACCAGAAGTTATAGCGGGTATATTTCTACTCTTTGATATGAAAATATTTGCATTAATTGATCGTGGATCCACACATTCATGTGTATGTTCTAAAAAGTTATGTGATACAATGTCTTCAGTTGATCATTTAGACTATGATATGTGTATGACTAGTCTGTTGGGGAATAGTATTAATGTGAATAAGGTGTATAGAGATTGTCTTTTAATAGTTCAAGGTTAGGAATTTCCTGTAGATTTGATAGAATTGCCTTTTCATGAGTTTGACCTAATTTTGGGGATGGATTGGTAAAGTAAGCATCGAGCTATTATTAACTGTAGAGAGAAAATAGCTGTGCTTAGAAGTTCTGAATAGTCTAAGGTGATTATAAAGGGTGTACATTCTAATCTTTTGGTAGCTGTAATTTTTGCTATGTAAGCTTATCGATGTCTGAGAAAAGGATGTGAAGCTTTCTTAGCTCTTGTATTAGATTTAAAGAGGGAATAGATTAGAATACAAGATTTACCTATAGTGAAAGAATTTCCTGATGTGTTTCCAGAAGAGTTGACTAGTATACCACCTGAAAGGAAAGTGGATATGTTGATTAAGATTATGCCGGGTACTGCACCTGTCTCTAAGACACCTTATCGTATGGCTCATACTGAGTTGAAAGAATTAAAGACTAAGTTGTAAGAGTTACTAGATAAGTGTTTTATACGACCGAGTGTATCACCCTAGGAGTACTCCAGTCCTATTTGTTAAGAAGAAGGATGGCACAGTGTGGATGTGCATTGATTACTGACAGCTTAACAAGGTAACAGTGAAGAACAAATATCCTTTACCTATGATTGAGGATTTGTTTGATCAATTGAAAGGAGCTGGTGTATTTTCAAAGATTGATTTGCTATCAAGATACTATCAGTTACAAGTAAAGAAAGAGGATATTCCGAAGACTGTATTCAGGACTCCATATGGTCACTATGAATTCCTAGTGATGCCATTCAGGTAAACCAATGTGCCTACAGCATTCATGAATTTGATGAACTGAGTGCTTAGGCCATGTTTAGATCAGTTTGTTGTGGTGTTTATTGATAACATACTTGTGTATTCGAATAATGAGAGAGAACATGAACAATATTTGAGAATTGTGCTTTAGACCTTGAGAGAACAACAGTTGTATGCTACGTTTAGTAAATGTGAGTTCTGGCTTATAGAAGTATCTTTGTTGGGTCATATTGTCTCTTCTGAGTGCATTAAAGTTGATCCAGCTAAGATAGAAGTAATAGTGAGTTGGAAACTGCCCAAAAGTGTGCCTGAGATTAAAATTTCTTGGGTTTAGTTGGTTATTATTGGCATTTTGTAAAAGGATTTTCAGTTATTGCTTCTCCGCTCACCAAGTTGCTTCGTAAAGGGGTTAAATTCATATGGTCAGATAAGTGTCAAGCTGGTTTCAAACAGTTGAAAAAGATGCTAGTTGAAGCACCAATTTTGACCCAACCCATTTTAGGTAAAGAGTACGCTATGCATAGCGATGCTTCGAGAACTGGATTGGTATGTGTATTGATGCAAGATGGGAAAGTGATAGCTTATGCCTCGAGACAGCTAAAATTGCATGAACAGAATTACCCGACACATGATCTTGAGTTAGCTGCTACAGTGTTTGTGTTAAAGATTTGGCGTCATTATTTGTATGGTGAGAGATGCAAGATTTTTACTGATCACAAGAGTCTCAAAGAGTTAAATTTGAGACAGAGGAGATGGCTTGAGCTGTTTAAAGATTATAACTGCATTCTGGATTACCATCCTGGCAAAGCTAATGTAGTAGCTGATGCTTTGAGTAGAAAGTCAGTCTCAGCTTTGGCATCGTAACATGGCAAAATGGAGATTTGCATCTGATGGGGCTTTAATAGCTCAGTTAAAAGCAAGACCTAGTTTGAGGAAAGAGAGAGTGGATGCACAGAAAGATGATCCTAAGTTGCAACAAATTCTGCAATCAGTTAGGAATGATGAAAAGACTGACTATTCAGTGAAAAAGGAAGGTATTCTGTATTATCAAGATCGATTGTGTGTAGCAAATGATAAAGAGTTAAAAAAAAAAGCTTTTACATGAAGCTCATAATACGGTCTTTGCCATGCATCTAGGTGGCAATAAGATGTATCAGGATTTGAAACAGTTTTATTGGTGGCCTGGGGATCTACGGATACCAAATGCAATTGAGTATTTCTGTACCTACGGGTACAAATGTGATTGATTATTTCTATACTGATTATTTCTATACCTACGGGTACAAATGCAATTGATTATTTCTGTACCTACAAGTACAAATGCGATTGATTATTTCTGTACCTATGGGTACAAATGCAATTTGATTGTTTAGTATCTACGGATACTAATTTAAAGGTATCTATGGATATCAGAGTGATAACCCGTTATCCACTACTATAGAAGTGCAGGCAAATTAGGATATAAATAATCAACAGATGATTGATTGTCAACCTCGTGTATTTGGTGAACTTATGAGTGTATAATAAGTGATAGGCTATGGCGTAAATAATGTGAATTGATGTTGATGAATATGTGATTTTGTTAGGGATTCAATAAAAGTATTCCTTGAACAAATGTGTGCTATTAAAATGGTGATGGTGTATATATTTATGCAAGTACTGATAATTATTTTGACATGTGTGATTATATATGTATTATGCAATGTTTATAAATGGCATTATCTATTGAGCTTCAAACAAATAAATAAGAGATAACATAATGAGCAAATTAGTATGAGAATTTAGGATTTGAAATGAAGATCTATAAAATGATTTTATAGTTGATAGTTGCTTGTGGGTAATTAATTGATGATTGCATTAATATGGTTGCTAATTGATTACATTTATATATGTTATGGATTGAGCATGTGATTAGTATTGATGAACACTGTACGTGTTCATCGTATTTTTTTGTTCCCCAGTAAGTGTTATCGCTTAGCATGGATGTTTTATCCATGCAGATGCTTGAAGGTAGCATTTTGGAAGTCAGCTTGCATCTCCAACGGCCAACACATAGGAACTGCTGTAATTGTAGGTTATTTTATAATAAGTATTAGATGTGTATTTTAGTTAGCATGTGTAATGAAAGTAAGTTTTGTAACAGAAAAGTTATATTTTGTAAAGCAAACACTGTTGTAATACTATAAGTGTTATGTAATAAAATGCATGGATTTCAGAATGTGATATAATGATAACATGCTTTATTAAAGAAATTTATTAATCCTGAACTTTATGTGGAATACTATTTTATGCGCATGTGTTTGTGTTGTGACACTTCATAGTCACTGTAGTAAAGCTCTATGGGTGATTAGGGGGTGTTATATGGTGCACGATAAAGATCTAGCAGCATAACATTTTTTTTTTGAAAGCACATGCATAGGTTTAGCCTTTATATGTTTGAGCTATTAGGACTATGCTCTAGAGCCCAAGTGTAAAAAGGATGTTGTTCATATATATAAACTCATTATCATTTATGATATGACACTATTAATTTATAAAATTAGAGGTGTTATGCTTTGGACACAGTGGTTTGTGATAACCTGATGTAGTGAAAATCAACTGACCAACAAAAATCTAAGGTATTTTATAAATCTTTTAGCATAGGTTGAATGATTTCATGGCAAGATTAGCCCCTTTAATGGTTTTAATTTTTGTTTTTTTGCCTTGTATAAGCTACATGAACCTATTAAAACCCAACATGAGCATTTGAACTAAGCCAAGATAGACCTATTTAGGCATATAAGGCCAATGGAGAAATATCTTAAGATGGGATCATTTAGGCAAAAAAGGCCCAATGAAAAATTCGGCCTCTTTAGGCATGAAAAGGCCCAATAGACAAACATTTAAACATATTTAAGCTTTCTCAACACATAATGTCTTACATCACACATAAGGCACATTATTATGAAGACTTATTAGCTAACTTAATGGAAGTATCTATGCCATTACATGGGATTTAGTCAAGGTATACAACTTTAGGGCTATCCAAGCATGATCCCTACCAATGGGTTTAGCCCATCACGAAAATAATGACCAATTGGGTCACCATTTGATATACCATAAGGCAAGAGACTTGGACCGATGATTATCTTTGACATGTCCCTAGATTGAACGAATGTAGGTTTGTTCTTCGAGAATGGACCAAGATAAAAGAGGGATGCCTAACTAACTCTATAGCCATAGCATGGTTTTAATGCAAAATTTTGAAGAAAGAAAAAACTTAACCTAAGGCCCATGTACAAACTATTAATTAAGGGTACTTTCGAAGCAAAGTCTTATGAGTCACCACTTTGATACATATCCTTTAGTGATGGTGACGGGATATGACCATTTTGTCTAGACCACTCCCTCTTTTAAGGATGGTTAGGCAAAGGTCTCTAATCCTTTAAGGACGGTCAATTCACAATGGTTAAAGAGCTTGACCCAATTTGCTGAGTTTTGACCCTTTAAAAGGTATTAGATAGCATTTTAGGATACTCTTATCCCATCATTGGTAATCAACTTTTAGATGCATTTTTGGGCATCACAAAGTAGGTATTTATGAAGTCTCCACCCAATAAAATGTTGGAAAGTTGGAATAACCTTATGAGGCTAAACAAAGGAAAGGGTTCGAGTCCTCACTCTTATTCATACCTTTAGTTAACAATGCGTTTGTTTAGACCTATAAAATAATTGGTTTTAACCCCCTTCTCACGCATATATTGTCACACCCCATTTGCCCCCTAGTAGTATGAGCCATTTGTGTGTGTGTGTGTGCATTGTATGTGTTTTAGCATGAGATAAGGGTATTTTGGGTAAAATTCCTATTTGTGGGTTTTGCTAGTATGTGGGTGCATGTACGGTAGTAGGGTGTGAATTGTTTGGGTTGCATTTGGATGTGTTACTCACATGTTTGTGGGATATGAGTCAGTGAGTTGTGTTTGTGTGTTGTGCTCACACATTTGTAGGGTGTTATAAGTTGGGGTGACATTGTGTGTGTGTAGTGTATTATTGTTGGGTGTGAGTGATCAAGATCCACCACTAGGAAGAGGACACATGGCTAGGGTTAGGAGAGAGGGGATTTAGAAGAGGAAAGAGAAAGGGAAGCAGAAATTTTGCTCCCTCAATCCCGTTTCTCTCTTCTCTTCATTTCTCTTCTTCCTCTTCTCTTCCCATTTTGTGCCCTAGCTTGGATTCAAGTCATAGTTGGTGGGAATTGATCATCTCTTAGCATTTTAGAGGTAAGTTTATTGCTTTTATTCTTCATTTTCTTTATCTTGTTCATCTTCTTCTTATAATTTCTAGGTTTAGAGTTAATCTAGGGTTTTTATTTGTGTGATTTGTGGGTTTGTTTGGTTAGTTGAGCCTCCTCGTGATCCCAAAGGGAAGGAGAAGGCGTCAGGAAATGGCACTAAGTGATTAGGAGCTAAGGAGATTCAGGTTTGGGAGTTTTTGTGATTTATGCATCTTTGTGATTTTTGCTCTTTGGATGAATTTCTGGAAATTTGTGATTTTTTGATGTTGATTGTAGTTCAAATGTTATGGGTTTTGATTTAGATGTGTTAAGAAGGCCTGAATGTGGCTTAATGAACTCAATTGTGTTCTTGATTGAGATGAATGATGAATAGTACTGATATTTTAAATTGTGTAAATTGATGTTGTTATTGGCATGATTTAATTGGAATCCTTGGTATAGATGTTGTGTTTTATGTTATTAATGATGTGTGGGTTGCTGGAGATGAGGTAAGTTGATGTTGGGTTTGAGATTTGAGGTTTGGGTGTTGTGGAGATGAATTTTCTGCAGATTTCTCGTGTAAGGGCTAGAAATCACGACTCTGTCGTGAGCACGACATTGTCACGACCTCGCGATAGAGCCCGGTGAAAGCAGCTCTCGCACGCGTTCGAGCCCTCTATCGAGCGGCGTGCCTAGTCGTTGAGCCGTGCAGTGGAGCCTCTGTCGCGAATGCGACAGAGCGCTTGGCAGCCAATTTTATTTGGGGCAATCCTCTATCGCGAGCATGCTCTCGAGCATGACGGATTGAGCTGGCAGCTCACTGTCGCCAGCGTGATAGCAAGTTGTATTTGATTCCTCGCGAGATCGCGAAGATTGTCGTGGTCGCAACCTGGGGTAAGTTTGCCTCTGTCGCGAGCGCGACAGTGACCTCTTCATGCCCTGTTTTCTGATTTTGCATTCTCTTCTAAAATGAATTTCAAATGGTTTCTTCATGAAATTTTACCTCAGTATGCTATATAAAATGCTTATTTATATGTGCAATATTATGAATCCTTCACGATAAATGATATGCTATGATTTGGAACCTAAATTGTATTACTTGACCTGCAAGAGTCAGTCTAGTGGATAGTTAGGCATGCCTAATAGAGTCTTTTAGCTGCAGCCCTCAGTTCCGTTTGGACCCCAATCAGATCCCCGTCTGGTTCCTCGTGCAACCTTATGAGTTTTGGATCTTGTTTAAGGTCCCTCCGAAAAATTGTTTCGAATGTGATAAAATAAATGGTTTTTCGATTCCTACCCGTAAGGTACTATCTGTATTCAATTAGTACCCATAAGGTACTGTCTATATACTCGTTATCCACTATTATGAGTCAGCAGGTATTTGTTTTGCTTTGCTTTGGCATGTCATAAGAATATAATAATAGATTGAGCATAAGGATGAGTATATGAATCAACTGCTATCTGAACGCGATCATGAGCTTCTGAAAGTTATGAATGTTACCCGATAGATGTTGTATATCCATATGTGATCTAAGTATGTTATATTATGCATGATTATCTACATATGTCATATCGTATGTGATTTGCTTTGGTGACCATTGTGAATGGCCGTCCACTCTTTTGTGTGTGTGTTCCCTACTAAGCATTTATCGCTTAGCACGGTGTTTTATCCGTGCAGGTGCGAAAGGTGCTATTTTTGGGAGAGTCGCCGCCAGTCAAGCCAACACAGAAGGGTTTAGTGTTAGGGCCATTTTTGTAATAGTTATGACGATTCTTTTTGTATCAAAACTCTCATGTATTAGTTTTTGTCAAGCTTCCGCTAGTAAATTTTTGGATATGTAATTGTTTTATTTTTGCAATTGATCAGAATATTATTGTAATGATTTTGTTATATTAATGTTTGATCAATTGTTGTTTCTCAAAATTTTTAATTTTCGCTGGATTTATATATGTTAATGTTGATGAATGTATGTCTTTGTATCGATCTGTTGGTGCGACACCCCTGCTTGTACGGATTCCCACTCCAATGCGGATGGGTTCGCCTACATATGGGTAGGGGGTGTTACAGTTTTTGGTATCAGATCCAGGTTTAGACTTTTCTAGGTGTTGTTGTGATGGCATAGATGAGTACATGTCTAACACTGTGTTGGCTAATGCGGATGTCTTCTTGTTTATTTTAGATGGATTCTGGTTCTGTTCGAGGGTCACTTGAGGGGTCAGCTGAAAGCGTGAATCCCCAAGCTGTTGATCTTTCAGTCTCTGTGTCGGCTCAGCCTGCTAAGGTACAGCCCGAGGCCATAGCCATGTCTTTCGAGGCGATGCTTAAGCTATCTTAGGACAAGGCTCGAGTCTTGGAGAGAGTGACTGCCCCTAAGGCCCCGATTGAGAGTATGAGAATAGCTGGTGCTGAAGACTTTTGTGGAATGGGTTTGGATGAGTCACAGGTCGCTGAGAAGTGGATTGATAAGGTAAAGTGTGCTTTGAGAGAAGTCCGGTCTCCTCCCGATCATAAAGTAGAGTGTGCAGTGGCTTTGCTGCAAGGATCTGCATATGAATGGTGGGAGTTGGTTTGTAGGCATCCTTAGTTGCCTGACCCGATTACTTGGGAGTTGTTCGAAAGAGAGTTCATGAACAAGTATGTGACTCAGACATACAAGGATGCAAGATGGGCTCAGTTCTTGAGTTTGAAACAGCGGGCGATGTCTGTGTCTGAGTTTGAGAAGGAGTTTAACCGGTTGGCTAAGTATGCACCGGAAGGTATTTTGACAGAGGAGTTCAGGTGTAGGCATTTTGAGGTCGGTTTGAATGAGTTGCTGTGGGCGATGTTGATTTCTTTGATGGGTACTCCGGGAGTGGGGTATTATTAAATTGTGCAAGCTGCAGTTAGGGCTGAGAGGTCAGAATCAGTTGAGAGAGAGGGCTTAGAGGAGGAATCCCTCTCATGGAGGTTCATCTTCTTTGTCCTCAGGTAAGAGATCAAGGAACCCATAGGATGAATCATCTGCAGGCCTAGCTACTAGAGGTAGAAGACAGGGTTTAGCAGTGGTGTCTAGTTCTGGTAGAGGCGGTGCTGGTGGTAGGACCGAGTCGATGCCTATGTGCTCTCATTGCAGTAAGCCTCATCGAGGCGAGTGTAGGTGGCTCACAGGTGGGTGTTTCAGATGTGGGAGTACTGAACACTTTTTGGCCAACTTTCCGAGGTTGAATGAGGATTCAGGTGCTCAGAGAGAGACCAGCAGAGTTGGTTCGAATGCCATGCAAACTGCCCGTGGTAAAGGCAGAGGTAGAGGTCGAGGCGGTCGACCTAGAGAGGGAGCTGCATCTGAGTCAGTTTAGCGTCCGTTACCTGTTCCAGCCAGAGCATATGCTGTGAGAACTCGGGAGGATCAGGATGCTCCAGATGTGATTGCCGGTAAGTTTCTACTCCATGACATTGAATTGTATGCTCAAATTGACCCTAGTTCCACACACTCATATTTGTGCACTGATAAGTTAAGTGATAAGTTGCATGATGTAGACCAGTTAGATTATGAAATCCGTGTGACCAATCCTTTAGGGCATAGTCAATGTGAGTAGAATGTATAGGAATTGTCCCCTGTTGGTTGAGGGAGTTGAGTTTCCAGCAGATTTGATTGAGTTGCCTTTCAGAGAGTTTGATTTGATTTTGGGTATGAACTGGTTGGGTAAGCATCGGGCAGTGGTTGACTGTAATAGGAAGACAGTTGTGCTTTGGGATAGAGATCGTTCTTCTGTTATTGTTAAAGGTTTGGGTGCTAGCTCTTTGAGCAATGTGATTTCCGTAATGCAAGCTAAGAGATTCATTAGGAAGGGTTGTGAGGCTTTTCTAGCAGTGGTGCTGGATTTTAAGCGGGATCAAGTTAGGATTGAGGATATCCCAGTTGTTCGAGACTTTAGTGATGTGTTCCCGAGCGAGTTGCCTGGTTTGCCTCCTGAGAGGGAGGTGAAGTTATCCATAGAGATAGTGCCGGGTACTACTCCCATATCGAAAGCACCTTATCGGATGGCTCCTGTAGAGTTGAGAGAACTCAAAACTCAGCTACAAGAGCTATTGGATAAGGGGTTTATTCGACCCAGCATATCTCCATGGGGCGCTCCAATTTTGTTTGTTAAGAAGAAGGATGGTTCTATGAGAATGTGTATCGACTATAGGCAAATTAATAAGGTCACAGTGAAGAATAAGTATCCATTGCCTAGGGTCGAGGATTTGTTTGATCAGCTCCAAGGTGCAGGTGTCTTTTCAAAGATTGACCTCCATTCGGGTTATTATCTGCTACGAGTTCAGGATGCGGATGTGGTTAAGACTGCATTTCGGACTAGGTATGGCCACTATGAGTTTTTAGTGATGCCGTTTGGTTTGACCAATGCACCTGCGGCATTCATGGATTTGATGAACCGAGTGTTTAGGCCATATCTTGACCGATTTGTAGTGGTGTTTATAGATGATATCTTGGTGTATTCCAAGGATAAGAGTGAGCATGAGGAGCATCTCCGGTTGGTTTTGCAAGTTCTGAGAGAGGATCAGTTGTTTGCCAAGCTCAGTAAGTGTGATTTTTGGCTTCAGAAGTGTCATTCTTGGGTCATATTGTGTCAGCTAAGGGTATTCAAGTGGATCCATCTAAGATTATTGCAATTGTTGATTGGAAAGCGCCTAGGAATGTTCCTAAAGTGAGGAGTTTTCTTAGTTTGGCGGGTTACTATCATCGGTTTGTGAAGGGTTTCTCAGTTATTGCTGCTCCGATGACGAGGTTGTTGAGGAAAGGAGTTAAGTTTGAGTGGTTGAATAAATGTCAGGCTTGTTTTGAGCAGTTGAAGAAGTTGCTAGTCGAAGCTCCTATACTCACTCAACCCATCTCGAGTAAGGAGTTTGTAATGTATAGTGATGCTTCAGGTGTCGGTCTTGGTTATGTTTTGATGCAAGAGGGAAAGGTTGCGGCTTATGCTTCCCATCAGTTAAAGCCACATGAGAGGAATTATCCGACGCATGATTTAGAGTTAGCGACTGTGATCTTTGCTTTAAAGATTTGGCAGCATTATCTGCATGGGGAGAAGTGTAGGATCTTTACGGACCATAAGAGCTTGAAGTATCTCCTCACGCAGAAGGAGTTGAACATGAGACAGCACCCTTGGCTAGAGTAGTTCAAGGATTATGATTGTATATTGGATTACCACCCGGGTAAGGCCAATGTGGTCACGGATGCTTTGAGTCCGAAGTCGATTTCTGCACTGTTCTTGAAGCGGTTTAAGTGGAGGTTTGATTCCGATGGGGCTTTAGTTGCTCAGTTGAGGGTGAAGCCTACCTTGAGATAGAGGATTATGGATGCTCAGAAGGATGATGAGAGGTTGCAGCGGGTTGTGTAAGAGGTTAGTTCTGGTAAGCAATCAAAGTTCTCAATTTTTGACGGGGTGTTGATGCATACAAATCACTTGTGTGTGCCTGAGAATGAGGAGTTAAGGAAATAGCTTTTGAGTGAGGCACGCACTACGGTTTTTACTATGCATCCCGATGGTGACAAGATGTATCGGGACATGAAGCAGTTCTATTGGTGGTCCGGTATGAAGAGGGACATTGTAGAATTTGTGTCTAAGTGCTTGACATGTCAGCAGATAAAGGCTGAGCATCAAGTTCCTTCGGGATTGCTCACACCTTTATCCATCCCCGAGTGGAAGTGGGATAATATTGCCATGGACTTTGTATCTGGTTTGCCTTTGACTCAGAAGAAGCATGACTCAGTATGGGTAATGGTGGATTGGCTTACGAAGTCAACTCATTTCCTATCGGTTAGAGTTGATTATCCGATGGATAGGTGAGCCAGTATCTATGTGGATGAGGTAGTCAGACTGCATGGAGTGCCATTGTCCATAGTGTCAGATCAGGACCCAAGGTTCACTTTAAAGTTTTGAAAAGAATTGCAAAGGGCTTTGGGTACCAAGTTGAACTTCAGTACGGCGTTCCATCCTCAGACAGATGGCCAGTCAGAGCGGGTTATTCAGATTCTGGAGGATATGTTACAAGCTTGTACTTTGGATTTTTCGGGTAGTTGGGATAGATATGTGCAGTTGATGGAGTTTGCCTAGAACAACAGTTATCAGGCGAGCATCGGTATGTCACTGTATGAAGCTTTGTATGGTCGGTAGTGTAAGACTCCAGTTTGTTGGACTGAGTTATCAGAGTGTGCGATTATTGGGCCAGATGTGGTTAGACATACTGAGGAGAAGATCAGAGTTGTGCAGCAGAATCTTAAGGCGATTAAAGATCGTCAGAAGTTTTATGCTAACCTGAAGAGAAAGGATGTTCAGTTTGAGGTTGGAGATAAGGTTTTCCTTAAGGTTTCTCCTTGGAGAAAAGTGCTGAGATTTGGAAAGAAGTGTAAGCTTAGTCCTCGATTTATTGGACTGTATGAAGTGTTAGCTAAGGTTGGTCCGGTAGCCTATAGGTTGGCTTTACCGATAGAGTTGGCAAAGTTGCACGATGTTTTTCATGTTTTCATGCTTCGTCGGTACCGATCGGATCCTTCACATGTATTGTCGGTTCAGGATGTGCAAATGCAGCTAGACTTTTCTTATGATGAGGAACCGAAAGCTATTCTAGCTCAGGAAGTGAGACAGTTAAGGAACAAGAAAATCCCGTTCGTCAAAGTGTTATGGAATCACCACGGAGTCGAAGAAGCTACTTGGGAACCAGAGGCAATCATTAGGGCTTAATATCCGCAGTTATTCAATTCAGGTGAGAATTTCGAGGACGAAATTTTTGTTAGTAGGGGAGAGTTATCACACCCCATTCGCCCCCTAGTAGTATGAGCCATTTGTGTGTGTGTGTGCATTGTATGTGTTTTAGCATGTGATAAGGGTATTTTGGGTAAAATGCCTTTTTGTGGGTTTTGCTAGTATGTGGGTGCATATACGGTAGTAGGGTGTGAATTAGTTGGGTTGCATTTGGGTGCGTTGCTCACATGTTTGTGGGATATGAGTGAGTGAGTTATTTTTGTGTGTTGTGCTCACACATTTGTAGGGTGTTATAAGTTGGGGTGATATTGTGTGTGTGTAGTGTATTGTTATTGGGTGTGAGTGATCAAGATCCACCACTAGGAAGAGGACACATAGCAAGGGTTAGGAGAGAGGGGATTTAGAAGAGGAAAGAAAAAGGGAAGCAAAAATTTTGCTCCCTCAATCCCGTTTCTCTCTTCTCTTCATTTCTCTTCTTCCTTTTCTCTTCCCATTTTGTGCCCTAGCTTGGATTCAAATTATAGTTGGTAGTAATTGATCATCTCTTAGCATTTTAGAGGTAAGTTTATTGCTTTTATTCTTCATTTTCTTCATCTTGTTCATCTTCTCCTTATAATTTATGGGTTTAGAGTTAATCTAGGGTTTTTGTTTGTGTGATTTGTGGGTTTGTTTGGTTAGTTGTGCCTCCTTGTGATCCCAAAGGGAAGGAGAAGGCATCGGGAAGTGGCACTAAGTGATTAGGAGCTAAGGAGATTCAGGTTTGGGAGTTTTTGTGATTTATTCATCTTTGTGATTTTTGCTCTTTGGATGAATTTCTGGAAATTTGTGGTTTCTTGATGTAGATTGTAGTTCAAATGTCATGGGTTTTGATTTAGATGTGTTAAGAAGGCTTGAATGTGGCTTAATGAACTCAATTGTGTTCTTGATTGAGATGAATGATGAATAGTACTGATATTTTAAATTGTGTAAATTGATGTTGTTATTGGCATTATTTAATTGGAATTCTTGGTATAGATGTTGTGTTTCATGTTGTTAATGATGTGTGGGTTGCTGGAGATGTGGTAAGTTGATGTTGGGTTTGAGATTTGAGGTTTGGGTGTTGTGGAGATGAATTTTCTGCAGATTTCTCGTGTAAGGGCTAGAAATCACGACCCTGTCGCGAACGCGATATTGTTGTGACCTCGCAATAGAGCCCGGTGAAAGCAGCTCTCGCACGCGTTCGAGCCCTCTGCCAACCGGTGTGCCTGGCTGTCGAGACGTGCAGTGGAGCCTCTATCGCGATCGCGACAGAGCGCTCGGCTGCCAATCTGATTTGGGGCGATCCTCTGTCACGAGTGCGAGCGTGACGGATCGAGCTGGCAGCTCATTGTCACGAGCGTGACGCTTGTTGCGAGCACGACGGCGAGTTGTATTTGATTCCCCGCGAGATCGCGAAGATTGCCGTGGACGCGACCTGGGGCAAGTTTGCCTCTGTCGCGAGCACGACAGTGACCTCTTCATGCCCTGTTTTTCGATTTTGCCTTCTCTTTTAAAATGAATTTCAAATGGTTTCTTCATGAAATTTTACCTCAGTATGCTATATAAAATGCTTATTTATATGTGCAATATTATGAATCCTTCACGATAAATGATATGCTACGATTTGGAACCTAAATTGTATTACTTGACCTGCAAGAGTCAGTCTAGTGGATAGTTAGGCATGCCTAATAGAGTCTTTTAGCTGCAGCCCTCAGTTCTGTTTTGACCCCAATCAGATCCTCGTCTGGTTCCTCGTGCAACCTTATGAGTTTTTGATCTTGTTTAAGGTCCCGCCGAAAAATTATTTCGAATGTGATAAAATAAATGGTTTTTCGATTCGTACCCATAAGGTACTGTCTGTATTCGATTCGTACCTGTAAGGTACTGTCTGTATACTCGTTATCCACTATTGTGAGTCAACAGGTATTTGTTTTGCTTTGCTTTGGCATGTTATAAGAATATGATAATCGATTGAGCATAAGGATGAGTATATGAATCAACTGCTATATGAACGAGATAATGAGCTTCTGAAAGTTATGAATGTGACCAGATATATGTTGTATATCCATATGTGATCTAAGTGTGTTATATTATGCATGATTATCTGCATATGTCATATCTTATGTGATTTGCTTTGGCGACCATTGTGAATGGCCGTCCACTCCTTTATGTGTGTGTTCCACACTAAGCATTTATCGCTTAGCGCGGTGTTTTATCCGTACAGGTGCAGAAGGTGCTGTTTTTGGGAGAGTCGCCGCCAGTCAAGCCAACACAGAAGGGTTTAGTGTTAGGGCCATTTTTGTAATAGTTATGACGATTCTTTTTGTATCAGAACTCTCATGTATTAGTTTTTGTCAAGCTTCCGCTATGTACATTTTTGTATATGTAATTCTTTGTTTTGGCAATTGATCAGAATATTATTGTAATGATTTTGTTCTATTAATGTATGATCAATTGTTGTTTCTCAAAAGTTTTAATTTTCGCTGGATTTATATATGTTAATGTTGATGAATGTATGTCTTCGTATCGATCTGTTGGTGCGACACCCCTGCTTGTACGGCTTCCCACTCCAATGCGGATGGGTTCACCTACGTATGGGTAGGGGGTGTTACAGTTTTTGGTATCAAAGCCAGGTTTAGGCTTTTCTGGGTGCTGTTGTGATGTGCATAGATGAGTACATGTCTAGGACTATGTTGGCTAATGCAGTTGTCTTCTTGTTTATTTTAAATGGATTCTGGTTCTGTTCGAGGGTCACTTGATGGGTCAACTTAAAGCGTGAATCCCCAAGCTGTTGATCCTTCGGTCTCTATGTCGGCTCAACCTGCTAGGGTATAGCGCGAGGTCGTAGCCATGCCTTTCGAGGCGATGCTTAAGCTATCTCAGGACATGGCTCGAGTCTTGGAGAGAGTGACTGCCCCTAAGGCCCAGACTGAGAGTATGAGAAGAGCTGGTGCTGAAGACTTTTGTGGAACGGGTTTGGATGAGTCGGAGGTCACTGAGAAGTGGATTGATAAGGTAAAGCGTGCTTTGAGAGAAGTCTGGTGTCCTCCCAATCAGAAAGTAGAGTGTGCAGTGGCTTTGCTACAAGGATCTGCATATGAATGGTGGGAGTTGGTTTGTAGGCATCCTCAGTTACTTGACCCGATTACTTGGGAGTTTTTTGAAAGAGAATTCACGAACAAGTATGTGACTCAGACATACAAGGATGCAAGATGGGCTCAGTTCTTGAGTTTAAAATAGCGGGCGATGTCTATGTCTGAGTTTGAGAAGGAGTTTAACCGGTTGGCTAAGTATGCACCGGAAGGTATTTTGACAGAGGAGTTCAGGTTTAGGCATTTTGAGGTCAGTTTGAATAAGTCATTGCGGGCGTTGTTGATTTCTTTGATAGGTACTCCGGCAGTGGGGTATTATTAGATTGTGCAAGCTGCAGTTAGGGCTGAGAGGTCAGAATCAGTTTTGAGAGAGAGGGCTTAAAGGAGGAATCCCTCTCATTGAGGTTCATCTTCTTTGTCCTCGGGTAAGAGATCAAGAAACCCGCAGGATGAATCATCTGCAGGCCCAGCTACTAGAGGTAGAAGACAGGGTTCAGCAGTGGTGTCTGGTTCTGGTAAAGGCGGTGCTGGTGGTAGGACCGAGTCGATGCCTATGTGCTTTCATTGCAGTAAGCCTCATCGGGGCAAGTGTAGGTGGCTCACAGGTGGGTGTTTTAGATGTGGGAGCACTGAACACTTTTTGGACAACTGTCCGAGGTTAAATGAGGATTCAGGTGCTCAGAGAGAGACCAGCAGAGTTGGTTCGAATGCCATGCAAACTGCCCGTGGTAGAGGCAGAGGTAGAGATCGAGGCGGTCGACCTAGAGAGGGAGCTGCATCTGAGTCAGTTGAGCGTCCGTTACCTGTTCCAACCTGATCATATGCAGTGAGAGCTCGGGAGGAGCAGGATGCTCCAGATGTGATTGCCAGTAAGTTTCTACTTCATGACATTGAATTATATGCTCTAATTGACCCTTGTTCCACACACTCATATTTGTGCACTGATAAGTTAAGTGATAAGTTACATGATGTAGACCAGCTAGATTATGAGATCTGTGTGACCAATCATTTAGGGCATAGTGTCAATGTGAGTAAAATGTGTAGGAATTATCCCCTGTTGGTTGAGGGAGTTGAGTTTCCAGCAGATTTGATTGAGTTGCCTTTCAGAGAGTTTGATTTGATTTTGGGTATGGACTGGTTGGGTAAGCATCGGGTAGTGGTTAACTGTCATAGGAAGGCAGTTGTGCTTTGGGATAGAGATCGGTCTTCTATTATTGTTAAAGGTTTGGGTGCTAGCTCTTTAAGCAATGTGATTTCCGCAATGCAAGCTAAAAGATTCATTAGGAAGGGTTGTGAGGCTTTTCTAGCAGTGGTGCTAGATTCTAAGCGGGATCAAGTTAGGATTGAGGATATCCCAGTTGTTCAAGAGTTTGGTGATGTGTTCCCGAGCGAGTTGTCTGGTTTGCCTCCGGAGAGGGAGGTGAAGTTATCCATAGAGATAGTGCCGGGTACTACTCCCATATCGAAAGCACCTTATCAGATGGCTCCTGCAGAGTTAAGAGAACTCAAAACTCAGCTATAAGAGCTATTGGATAAGGGGTTTATTCGACCCAGTATATCTCCATGGGGCGCTCCGGTTAAGAAGAAGGATGGTTCTATGAGAATGTGTATTTACTATAGGCAAATTAATAAGGTCACAGTGAAGAATAAGTATCCATTGCCTAGGGTCGAGGATTTGTTTAATCAGCTCCGAGGTGCGGGTGTCTTTTCGAAAATTGACCTCCAGTCGGGTTATTATCAGCTGCGAGTTCAGGATGCAGATGTGGTTAAGACTGCATTTCGGACTAGGTATGGCCACTATGAGTTTTTAGTGATGCCATTTGGTTTGACCAATGCACCTGCGGCATTCATGGATTTGATGAACCGAGTGTTTAGGCCATATCTTGACCGATTTGTAGTGGTGTTTATAGATGATATCTTGGTGTATTCAAAGGATGAGAGTGAGCATGAGGAGCATCTCCGGTTGGTTTTGCAAGTTCTGAGAGAGGATCAGTTATTTGCCAAGCTCAGTAAGTGTGATTTTTGGCTTCAGAAGTGTCATTCTTGGGTTATATTGCGTCGGCTAAGGGTATTCAAGTGGATCCATCTAAAATTGAGGCGATTGTTGATTGGAAAGCGCCTAGGAATGTTCCTAAAGTGAGGAGTTTTCTTGATTTGGCGGGCTACTATTGTCAATTTGTGAAGGGTTTCTCAGCTATTGCTGCTCCGATAACGAGGTTGTTGAGGAAAGGAGTTAAGTTTGAGTGGTCGGATAAATGTCAGGCTTATTTTGAGCAGTTGAAGAAGTTGCTAGTCGAAGCTCCTATACTTACTCAACCCATCTCGGGTAAGGAGTTTGTAATGTATAGTGACGCTTCAGGTATCCATCTTGGTTGTGTTTTGATGCAAGAGGGAAAGGTTGTGGCTTATGCTTCACGTCAGTTAAAGCCACATGAGAGGAATTATCCGATGCATGATTTAGAGTTGGCGGCTGTGATCTTTACTTTAAAGATTTGGCGGCATTATCTGTATGCGAAAAAGTGTAGGATCTTTACGGACCATAAGAGCTTGAAGTATCTCCTCATGCAGAAGGACTTGAACATGAGATAGCGCCCTTGGCTAGAGTTGTTCAAGGATTATGATTGTATATTGGATTACCACCCGGGTAAGGCCAATGTGGTCGCGGATGCTTTGACTCAGAAGTCAATTTTTGCTTTGTTCTTGAAGCGGTTTAAGTGGAGGTTTGATTCGGACGGGGCTTTGGTTGCTCAATTGAGAGTGAAGCCTACCTTGAGATAGAGGATTGTAGATGCTCAAAATGATGATGAGAGGTTACAGCGGGTTGTGTAAGAGGTTAGTTCTGGTAAGCAATCAAAGTTCTCAGTTTTGGACGGGGTGTTAATGCATAGAAATCGCTTGTGTGTGCCTGAGAATGAGGAGTTAAGGAAACAGCTTTTGAGTGAGGCACGCACTACGATTTTCACTATGCATCTCGGTGGTAACAAGATGTATCGGGACATGAAGCAGTTCTATTGGTGGTTCGGTATGAAGAGGGACATTGTGGAATTTGTGTCTAAGTGCTTGACATGTCAGCAGATAAAGGCTGAGCATCAAGTTCCTTCGGGATTGCTCACACCTTTATCCATCCCCGAGTGGAAGTGGGATGATATCGCCATGGACTTTGTATCTGGTTTGCCTTTGACTTAGAAGAAGCATGACTCAGTATGGGTAATAGTGGATCGGCTTACAAAGTCAGCTTATTTCCTACCAATTAAAGTGGATTATCCGATGGATAGGTTAGCCAATATCTATGTGGATGAAGTAGTCAGACTGCATGGAGTGCCATTGTCCATAGTGTCAGATCGGGACCCAAGGTTCACTTCGAAGTTTTGAAAAGAATTGCAAAGGGCTTTGGGTACCAAGTTGAACTTTAGTATGACATTTTATACTCAGACAGATGATCAGTCAGAGCAGGTTATTCAGATTCTAGAGGATATGTTACGGGCTTGTACTTTGGATTTTTTGGGTAGTTGGGACAGATATGTGCAGTTGATGGAATTTACCTACAACAACAGTTATTAGGCGAGCATCGGTATGTCACCGTATGAAGCTTTATATGGTCGGCAGTGTAGGACACTAGTTTGTTGGACTGAGTTATCAGAGTGTGCGATTATTGGGCCAGAGTTGGTTAGAGATACTGAGGAGAAGATCAGAGTTGTGCAGCAGAATCTGAAGGCGGCTAAAGATAGACAGAAGTCTTATGCTAACCTGAAGAGAAAAGATGTTCAGTTTGAGGTCGGAGACAAGGCTTTCCTTAAGGTTTCTCCTTGGAGAAAAGTGTTGAGATTTGGAAAGAAGGGTAAGATTAGTCCTCAATTTATTGGACCATATGAAGTGTTAGCTAAGGTTGGTCCGGTAACCTATAGGTTGGCTTTACCGATAGAGTTGGCAAAGTTGCACGATGTTTTTCATATTTCGATGCTTCCTCGGTACCGATCAGATCCTTCACATGTATTATCGGTTCAGGATGTGCAAGTGCAGCCAGACTTTTCTCATGATGAGGAACCGAAAGCTATTCTAGCTCAGGAAGTGAGACAGTTGAGGAACAAGCAAATCCCATTGATCAAAGTGTTATGGAATCACTACGGAGTCGAAGAAGCTACTTGGGAACTAGAGGCGACTATGAGGGCTCAGTATCCGCAGTTATTCAGTTCAGGTGAGAATTTCGAGTACGAAATTCTTGTTAGTAGGGGAGAGTTATCACACCCCATTCGTCCCCTAGTAGTATGAGCCATTTGTGTGTGTGTGTGCATTGTATGTATTTTGGCATGTGATAAGGGTATTTTGGGTAAAATGCCTGTTTGTAGGTTTTGCTAGTATGTGGGTGCATGTACGGTAGTAGGGTGTGAATTAGTTGGGTTGCATTTGGGTGTGTTGCTCACATGTTTGTGGGATATGAGTGAGTGAGTTGTGTTTGTGTGTTGTGCTCACACATTTGTAGGGTGTTATAAGTTGGGGTGACATTATGAGTGTGTAGTGTATTATTGTTGGGTGTGAGTGATCAAGATCCACCACTAGGAAGAGGACACATGGCAAGGGTTAGGAGAGAGGGGATTTAGAAGAGGAAAGAGAAAGGGAAGCAGAAATTTTTCTCCCTCAATCCCATTTCTCTCTTCTCTTCATTTCTCTTCTTCCTCTTCTCTTCCCATTTTGTGCCCTAGCTTGGATTCGAGTCATAGTTGGTGGAAATTGATCATCTCTTAGCATTTTAGAGGTAAGTTTATTGCTTTTATTCTTCATTTTCTTCATCTTGTTCATCTTCTCCTTATAATTTCTGGGTTTAGAGTTAATCTCGAGTTTTTGTTTGTGTGATTTGTGGGTTTGTTTGGTTAGTTGAGCCTCCTCATGATCCCAAAGGGAAGGAGAAGGAGTCGGGAAGTGGCACTAAGTGATTAGGAGCTAAGGAGATTCAGGTTTGGGAGTTTTTATGATTTATACATCTTTGTGATTTTTGCTCTTTTGATGGATTTCTGGAAATTTGTGGTTTCTTGATGTTGATTGTAGTTCAAATGTTATGGGTTTTGATTTTGATGTGTTAAGAAGGCTTGAATGTGGCTTAATGAACTCAATTGTGTTCTTGATTGAGATGAATGATGAATAGTGCTGATATTTTAAATTGTGTAAATTGATGTTGTTATTGGCATGATTTAATTGGAATTCTTGGTATATATGTTGTGTTTTATGTTGTTAATGATGTGTGGGTCGCTGGAGATGAGGTAAGTTGATGTTTGGTTTGAGATTTGAGGTTTGGGTGTTGTGGAGATGAATTCTCTGCAGATTTCTTGTGTAAGGGCTGGAAATCACGACTTTGTTGCGAGCACGACATTGTCGTAACCTCGCGACAGAGCCCGGTGAAAGCAGCTATCGCACGCGTTTGAGCCCTCTACCGAGTGGTGTGCCTGGCCGTCAAGCCGTGCAGCAGAGCCTCTTTCGCGAGCGCGATAGAGCGCTCAGCTACCAATCTGATTTGCAGCGATCCTCTATCGCTAGCGCGACGGATCGGGCTGGCAGCTCACTATCGCAAGCGCGACAGTGAGTTGTATTTGATTCCCCGCGAGATCGCGAAGATTGCCGTGGTCGCGACCTGGGGCGAGTTCGCCTCTGTCGCGAGCGTGACAGTGACCTCTTCATGCCCTGTTTTCCAATTTTGCCTTCTCTTCTAAAATTAATTTCAAATGGTTTCTTCATGAATTTTTACCTCGGTATGCTCTATAAAATGCTTATTTATATGTGCAATATTATGAATCCTTCATGATAAATGATATGCTATGATTTGGAACCTGAATTGTATTACTTGACCTGCAAGAGTCAGTCTAGTGGATAGTTAGGCATGCCTAACAGAGTCTTTTAACTGCAGCCCTCAGTTCCGTTTGGACCCCGATCAGGTCCCTGTCTGGTTCCTCGCGAACCCTTATGAGTTTTGGATCTTGTTTAAGGTCCTTCTGAAAAATTATTTCGAATGTGATAAAATAAATGGTTGTTCGATTCGTACCCATAAAGTACTGTCTGTATTCGATTCGTACCCGTAAGGTACTGTCTGTATACTCGTTATCCACTATTGTGAATCAGCAGGTATTTATTTAGCTTTGCTTTGGCATGTTATAAGAATATAATAATCGATTGAGCATAAGGATGAGTATATGAATCAACTGCTATCTGAACGCGATCATGAGCTTCTGAAAGTTATGAATGTGACCCGATATATGTTGTATATCCATATGTGATCTAAGTGTGTTATATTATGCATTATTATCTGCATATGTCATATCGTATGTGATTTGCTTTGGCGACCATTGTGAATGGCTATCCACTCTTTTGTGTGTGTGTTCCCCACTAAGCGTTTATCGCTTAGCATGGTGCTTTATCCGTGCAGGTGCGAAAGGTGCTGATTTTGGGAGAGTCGCCGCCAGTCAAGCCAACACAGAAGGGTTTAGTGTTAGGGCCATTTTTGTAATAGTTATGATGATTCTTTTTGTATCAGAACTCTCATGTATTAGTTTTTGTCAAGCTTCCGCTATGTACATTTTTGGATATGTAATTCTTTTGTTTTGGCAATTGATCTGAATATTATTGTAATGATTTTATTATATTAATGTATGTTCAGTTGTTGTTTCTCAAAAGTTTTAATTTTCGCTGGATTTATATATGTTAATGTGGATGAATGTATGTCGTTGTATCGATCTGTTGATGCGAAACACCTGCTCGTACGGCTTCCCACTCTAATGCGGATGGGTTCCCCTACGTATGGGTAGGGGGTGTTACATATATCATGGTACATAAATGTTAGGCACACTCTGTCACATTTAGAAAGCCATAAACCATTTTATATCACATGCCATCTTGACTTGTATTTAAATCTACTCTAGCATGGCACAGATCTATATCAAATCGGGTAGTTCATTGAGTTCAATTAGGTGAGGACTTTGGTCCTCTTATGCAATTGTGAAAATCCTTTATTATGAGTTTTATTGGATGAAGACTAGAATATTAGTCCCCTTTTATTAAGAAACTCCTAATTTATTAATTAATACAATTTTTTTTTTCACTATTAAAAACTTATTATTTTTTATGTGTATTTTAGGTGGAAAATAAGACATTGATCCATTTTTGTCAATAAAAACCCAATTAATTTTATAAATATTTTTGGCATGAACTTTTCAATTAATCAGATTAAGATCCACTTTATCATATCAAGCATGCATATAAATAAATAACTAAAGCATTAATTAAAAAAATGCATAAAATAAATCTCTTCTACTCCGAATGCAATAAATAAATTAAATAAATGCAAAAAGTGTAAATAGATAAATGCGGAATTAAATAAATGTAATAAATATAAATTAAAGCGTAAAGAAAAAGAAAAGTTGAAAAATGCAATTCACACTCGTAAATCGCAATTCATAATTGTGCACTTGGCTCCCAAGGCAAAGCAAAAGAACTTGAAATCATGACTGTGAATCGTTGTTGGACAGTAGCTCTTCTTCAAGTTTTGCTTGGTTTTATCATGGCCAAATGGGTATTAAACCTAGATTTTTATGCTCTAAAAACACATGAAATGCATATAAAAAATCAAATCTATTTTATTAGTTTTATTAAAATCCCATCCATTTGTATTTAAAATCAAAACCTCATTTTTAATAGCAAAAGATAAAAGGTTTACACTTATAAATATCCTAATATGCATTTCTAGCAAACATTCATAAATGCCCATTAAATGGGTTTCACATCCTAAATCGAATCATATATATTATTAAATTAATTTAAAGATAATGCATTAAAACAATAAGAAATAATAAAATTCTAGTGAATGGGTGAGCCAACCCCCAAAATATTAGATTAAGGAGATGGGTCCTTATAAAATTTACATTCAGCTTTTATCCTCAAATATTTTTGAACTAATATAGCATTCGTTTAGACCTCACTATTAGTCATACCCTTGGTTAATATAGCATTCGTTTAGACCATTAGACCAATGAATTTATCTCTCTTTTCACGCGAATATCATGGCAATAAAAAGTAAAGTGCGCTCTTTCAAGTTAGAAAGCGGTAAATGTAAGGACCCGACTTATACCCTAGTTGTATTGTATACCATTTGGCTATGAGAGTGACTTAAGTTGTGAAATTGGTCAAGTAATTGTGTTTGGAACTTAATCGGATTAAATTGGAAATTCGAGAGGACCTAATTGCATAAAAGAAAATAGTTAAGTGATTAAAATGGAATTTTTACATGATTAAGTTAAGTGAGGGATTAAGTAAGATTAAGATTGGATTAATTAAGTTAAGTGTGCTAGGTGTGTGTGTGTGTGGAAGGCATGTGTTGCCTTAAGAATTTGCCACCAAGTTAAGTGTGAAGAGGTGGGTTTGAAGGAATGCAGAATTTCCTCTCTTCACCTATGTGAGGCCGGCCATCTTTTAGGTAAGGATGCACAATTCCTCATCTTCATTCTCTCCATTCATGCAAGACACAAGATAGGGAAATTGAAAAAGGGATTTGAAGGAATTATCCATAAATTAAGTTATTCAAGTTTATGGGTAAGTTAATTTTTTTCTTCGTCTTCTTCTTCTCTTTTTCTTTTGATGAAATTCTATTGAGATGGAGTGGAGATGGTTATTAATGTGATATTAATTGTAAATTAGTTGAAGAATCAAGTAAAAAGGCAAAGGGAAAGGAAAAGATGGGATATGGAAGCACAAGTAAACTAAGTAGGAGCAAAGGAGAAAGAAGTTTGGGATTGTTGTGTGTATTTTTATGCTACTGAATATTTATTGATAAATTGAATATTTTGAGATGTTTGTGTATGCGTTATGTTGATTTGATTTGAATTTGGTGGATTGATTGAGTCAAATTAGTTGAGTTTAGGTTAATTGATTAATATGGTGCAGTTTTGTCCAAAAGGGAAGAATGACCATTGATGACTTTTTTAAGCATAAGTTGGGATTTAGAACTCCAAATTGCATGATTCCAATTGGATTAGAATCGAGATTTCCTTGGCCAAACATTTTATAGAAATAGCTATAATTTAATTTGGAATATAAGGGATTCAAAATTGCTCATTCCAGTAGCTAAATGTTCTAGGCGGGTCTTTGGAGCAGTGTAGACAAATCTGGACATATCTCCTTGGTTTTAGCTCTAATTGACTTGAAATTTGAACCATTAAAAACTAACATCCTGAGATTTAATTTTTAGAAGACCATTTTGATTAAAATTGACGTTTGCTAATTGATTTTGGAGGTTTGATTTGAAGTTGCAAACTGTTTTAGGTAGAACAGAGTTGTCGCAGGGTCTGTTTTGGGTTAGCCCATCCCTCATGGGTCATTTGGTGAGGGATGCCCGTCCCTAAGATGTGGGACACCCGTCCCTCAAGTGTCGATGTCTTTCACCCCCTATTTTGACTATATGGTCCATTTTTTATCCCGAATCGAACCTGAACTTCATCGAAACTTTTTAGAACTTATCCGACACATGGTTAGAATTAATAAATAAGTATATGAATGATTATCGTTTGGAAACATTAGTAAATGGGTTATGTACATGAATAATTAGTGAGGTATTTAATGGTATAATTAATAAAAAAAATTACCAAATAGGGTTAAAAATTACTTGGCATGCAATATTAGTTATTTATGAGCAACGCAACTAGGTTAAAATTGTTTATTGAAATGTTAAGCATGTGTATGTTATTTTTGATTTTATGTTATATGAATTAAATGATAATTATTTGGCTTATTAAATGGATTATACATGTATGGAATTATTTTGTGAAATAAACTATGTAAATGCAATCATGCCATGATTTAACTAGATTAAATAAATGTTTCACCTGCAAAAGTCGGGTCATGGATAGTTAGGCATGCCTATAGGGTCCTTTGTTGCTGCAGCCCTTTGTTTGGAATTCCGGTTGTTGATTCCCCTTTGTTTGGAATTTCGGTTGTGGATCCCCCTTTGTTTGGAATTCTCGTTGTGGATTCCCCTTTGTATTTAGATTCTGGTTGTGGGTCTCTATTTGTTTTGTTAGATCCCTAGTGGGATCCCTCTATATAATAGTATCCTCGGGTACCTATACGTTTCAACCCGTTATACATTATGACGCGCGCCGGACCCGAACAATTCCCGGGATGCCCGCCTTTAGGGCTCAAGAGGGTTTGCGTCTTTTGATCTTGGGCAATCATGAGATATTTTGGACACCTCCTTCCAATAAAACACTGGAAAGATCATCTAATCTCATGAAACCTTTAGGCACCTTTGAGATATTTTGGAGTCGCCACCCAATTTACAAGAAATTGGAAAAGTTCGTCTAACATTGGGGGTCTAAACCAGAGAAAGATTCGGAACTTTACTCTTATTAATGCCTTGGGTAATTACAAATGGATTTTTAATTTTAAATTTTTATCTCTATTCTCACACTGTTATACATTAAAAAATAAAACGCAAATCAAGCATGAAAGAAAGTAATAAAGAAAGAGGTAAAATAAAGCAAGCCATAAAAAATAATAGAAAGATAAAATTAGGATAAAATATAATCCCCCAAATAAAAAAGGTATTAAAATTTGGGACAAAAGTACAATCCCCCAAATAAAATCAAGCAAAACATAAATAAATGAATAAATAAACATTCATAAATCGGAACATTATTTAGGATAGGAACATTGGCTCCTTCATTTTCACTTAAAAAGTCGAAGAGTTATTTTTTAGTATTTATCAATAAAATCGGGATGAGTGATCTCATTTTGAGAAAGTTAACTATTAAAAGTGAGTTTTTATGAGTTAAAATTAGGACATTGGTCCCATTTTATTAGAAAAAAATTCCAATTTATTAATATAAAACTTTTTATGTGATTTTTTTAATTAACGTGAATAAAAATAAATAAAATTTATTACATATTACATAATAAAAACAAATAACATCAAAATAATGGAAAATACTAAAATATGACAAATTTCACCAAAATTGTGTCTTCAAGTCTCCATGGGCTCCCATTTGCCATTGAAAAACTCACACATAAAAATAAGTGATGTTAGTAATAAAAATGAATTTAAACATGTAACATAGAAAATGAATAAAAAATAAAAATGCATTATAAGTGACAAACCTAATTAAATGACATAATAAAATAAGTACTCAACATATTAACATACATAAAAACATAATAAAAAAAAAAAAAAAAAATAATAATAATAATAATAATAATAATAATAATAATAGCAAAAGTAATAGTAATTATAATAATAATAATAATAATAATAATAATAATAATAATAATAATAATAATAATAATAATAACAACAATAATAACAATAATAATAATAATAAAGAAGAAGATGAACAATCAAGTAAGTAAAAAGAAATGAAATAAATAAACATATCAAAATATATTAAATGTACGAACAAAATTACACCAAAAATAAAAATAATAATAGATCTAAAAATCTGCATGGTTGCTAATTAATCATAAACAAATAAAATAATAATAAAAAAATGAAATCAAACCCAGAATGTTTACCCTCAGATTTTGATTTGATGAGTGAAGACAGATGATCAATTTTCTTGTCTTGATTTTGCAAAAAATAAGATTAGAAAAATAAAATATAGAAGAAAATTTTTATCTCAAGAACAAATAGTTAATTTTTTTGTTTCAAGTAAAAATTGTTAAAAAAGAAGATGAAAATTCCTAAGAACAACGAATTGTTCCCTTTGTCTTAAGAATTAACTTAGAAAATCAAATTAGAATATTTGGAGAATTTGTTCTTGAAGAAGAAGAAGAATAAGAAGAATTTTCTTAAGATAAATCCCCCCTTTTTCTCTCAAAAAACCCATTTTTTACCCAAAACAATTCAGATTTAATGAAAAAATTAAATTAATTTAATTCCCATTAAACACAAAGAACTGAAGAATTTCAAAAGTTTAGAGAAAAAATTATTTTAAAATTAAATTCTACCAAAAAATGAGAAAAAATGCCATAAATTGGCTAAAAATCGCCCAAAAGGGCTGCTGAGAGAACACTGGGCGCAGAAGGGCGCCCATGACCACTGTGAGTGGCCATCCATCTCATGCTTTCCCCACTAAGCATTTAATGCTTAGCATGGGTCTTTCATCTGTGCAAGTTTCTAAGATAGAGGTGTCGATAAGGACAATCTGAATCAATTGAGGCCAACAAGTCTGTAGGAGTTCAGTAAACAGATTTTGTGTTAGTTAATTGTATGTAAATAGAATCAGTTTCAATAATATTAATTTGTTTGTAATATGATTAATGTGTAGGGAAACTTACAAGGAAAATATGTACAAAGTAAAATTGTGAACTTTGTAATTGTAATGTGAAAGTGTTTAGTAATTATGAAATTTTATCATTCAGTTTTTATTATATTGTTATTGTTCCTTCTGTGTTGTAGCATCCTTCACCAGTCATGGTAACTCACCCTTTTACAGTGTAGTCTGCTACGTATGGGTAAAAGGTGTTACAGTAAAGCATAAGAGACATTTATTATGAATTTTATTTGCGGAAAATTGGATATATGGTCTCATTTTATTAAGGAAATTCCAAATTTATTAATTACTAGAAATTATTTTACTTATATTATAATGTTATTTTGATTGTGATTGTAGGGAATAAATAGGACATTGGTCCAATTTTTTTAACAAAAATCGAATAAATTATTATAAATATTTTTTATGTGAATTTTTCAATTAATCGGATCAAAATTCATTTTGTTACACTAACATGCATATAAAGCAATAAATAAATAAATGCATTAAATAAATATATTCTACTCCAACAACGATAAAATAAATAAATAAATTAATTAATTAAATAAATGCAAAAAGCATAAATAAATAAATGAAGAATTAAATAAATAATAATAATAAATAAAAAAACATTAAGGCATAAAAAGGAGATATAAAAGCTGGAAAATTGAGTTCACACTAGTGAATAGCAATTGATAGGCATGAATTCATTATCTCACAGAGGTAGTGAAGGAGATCAAGAAGTCATAGGCATGACTTGCAAAGTTGCGGCCGTGACATGTTATTAGGCAGCAACATTCTCCATTTTCACACCTTATTTGTTCACAGTCAAATGGGTGGCATTGTTCATAAATGAACAATACCTAAAACAATCTTAAAACCATTTGAAATCATATTTGTATGGATTGAAACCTTTTATTTATGTTTATTCAAAATCAAAACAACCAAGTAAGCATATAAACGTATTAGACAAACTTTTAGGAAACATGTGCATACCGTTTAATGGGTAATTTTTTTTCATAACCTAATCTAAACATGCCATTAAAAGTTAGAAAAAAATGCAATAAAGCCATAAAAATTATTAAAATTAGATTACGGGTTGATCTATCTCATTCAACTAGTGATGGGTAAATCAACCCCAAGAACACTAGATTAATGGAACTTAGCTCCTTATAGGATTTATCTCTAAAGATTTAAGGATAACTTCAAGTAATCCAGACTCTTATGGACTCAAGGATTAAAATGAGGTTTTAGGTGATATTTTTAAAGAGAATTCAACGAAAAAAATGAAGAAATTTAGGTTAGTTTGAGAGAGAAATCATCTTCCCCTTATTCCCCCAAATTTTAAGCTATTTGTTGCTTTCAAATCTAGAGACGATAAGTCACAAGTGAAATTTACCAGTCACAGGTGGGACTTGATAAAATCCCACTTTTCAATTATTTTTTTTTCTATTTAAAATTCTTTATTTTAATTCTTTAATCCATAATCCTTTAGATTCCTTGAGTCTCCTATTATTTTAGAAGATTGTTTCATCATTAGGCAATTTTGACATTGGAGCCCTAGAACCCAGTGTCTACAACTTCCCTTAACTTTAGAGATTAACGTGCTTGCCTCTCCAAAGTTTAGAAAAGAAGTAGAGATAAGTACGTTAAGGGGCAACCTCTGTGAATTCTTCTTAGGAAGACCTTTTAACCGACTGCAGTAGAACCTTACAGACTGATGAGCAGACTGTGATTAAATCCTTTAAACTTAGATGCACCTTAAAGAGAATTTAAAATAGACTGTGGATGAAGTTTACAGAACGATAAGCAAACTGTGAATATATCTTTTAGACCTAGATGCTCCTTAAGGAGACTTCAAACTATTGTGGTTGAACCTTACAAATTAGCAAAGGCAGACTGTGATTAAACTATTCAACGTGTCGTGGTAGTACCCTATCGCTTGACAAAGGCAAATTGTGAGAAAACCTTGTGGACTTAAGCTCCTTAACGAGATTTTGAACCATTATGGTTAAACCTTATAGACTGGAGAAGGCAAACTATGATTGAACCTTTCAGCTTGTCGTGGTAGAACCTTGCAGCTTGATGAAGCAACCTATGATTAAACCATACAGACTTATGCTCCTTAAGGAGACATTGAACCATTGTGGTTAAACTTTGTAGATTGGCTAAGGTAGATTATGATTGAACCTTTTAGCATGCCATGGTAGAACCTTATAGCTTGAAGATGGCAAGCTGTGATAAAACCTTGTGGATTTAATGCTCCTTAAGGAGACTTTAAACCGTCGTGGTTAAACCTTGCAGACTGGTGTAGGCTGTAACACCCCCTAAACAGAACCAATAACATTGACCATATAATATAGACACTCGTTGTAATAGCCCAATTTATACCTTAGTAGCTTTGAGTATAGTTTAAGGTATATTTATTGGTAAAAGAGGATAATTGAGCTAATAAGTTAAACGAATTAGGTGGAATTAAATTAGTTTTGAAAGGTCACTTGGTAATATGTGCATGTGAGGACCTAATTGTATAAATATGTGAATTTAATTGCATTAAGTTAATTAATTGGGTGTGCTAATTTGTGATTATTATAAATTGAGAGGCAAGTGTATGAAATTAGGAAAGAAAGGGGACTATTTAGCAAAGAAGAAAATATGCACCAATTATTGTTATATATGTGTAAAATCTAGAATTTGGAGGAGATTTCTTCATGGCTTATAAAACCATGAAGAACGGTAGAATTGGGTTTGGAAAAACCCAACTGAGATCCTCCTCGAAACTCTTCTTTCTCTATCCATTATTACACCCTAAAATCAAAGTAAAGTGTATTCAAGGTTAAATTCAAGCACGAGGTTGATTTAAGAGTAGTTTTGAAGCTACTAAGGTAAGTATTATTCACTATTCATCATCTTCTTTCTCTAAACTTTAGGATTTTAAGTTATGATTTGTGTTGCTATTATTGAGTTCTTGTTATGGAAATTGAAAGAGAAGTGGTTGAAGGAGAAAAGAAGCAAAAAGAGCAAGAAAGGAAGTGAAGAAAAAGTGAAGGAGTCAATTTTTGAGGTTTGGGAATTTTCTATCCCTTTTGCATTAATTCTTGGTCAATTGTGATTTTAATCGAGTTGAGTATTTATTGATGTTTAAGAATGTTATTGGAAGTATTTGAGAGCTATGTGTGTATAGGAATTGGTTTTTTGGGATGTTATTTGCGTGAAAGAATTGAGTTTGTGATGGTTTGTGTTGATTTAGAAATGGCACAACAGAGCACACTGAATTTCCAGAATGACAAAGCCCCGTGCTTTCAAAAACACAATTGTGTTCTCGGAAACACGACTATTCTTTGGAAAGCACAGCTGTGTTTTAGTGTAATATCCTTGCAAATGCAGCATGGATCACGGCTGGCAGGTATTTATGCTAACTGTGAACCCCTGTCCTGCTTGGCCTCACGGCTGGCAGGTATTTGTGCCAGCCATGACCCACTGTCCTGCTTGGCCTCATGGCTGGCAGGTGCCTGTGCCAGCTATGACCCCTTGTTTCGTTTGGCATCTCATAGCTGGCAGGTATGGCCACCAGCCGTGAGGGTGCATTCTAGATGGACAGATTCATTTTTTTGCATGGGTCATGGCTGGTAGGTATTTGTGCCAGACCTGAGCCCCATGTTTCTCTTAAAATAATTTATGCATTTGTGTATCAAATGAATTCCGATCCGAAATAAATTTAATATGATGATTAATTAACAATAATAAATGATATTTAGTAAGGTTTTGTGATATTTTATGAATTATTCTAGAATTTATTGTAAATTTTGCTAATATTCTAAAAACATGTACATAATGATGATGTGTCTTTTAAATACAAATTTCTAGTGACATGTTAAATACATTTCAATGCCTGCTTTAGACCGGGTAGTGGATAGATAGGCATGTCTATAGGGACTCTGTTTGCTGCAACCTATGTTTTGTTCTGTGGGCCCCATTTGGGTCATCATTTGACATAAAACATAACAAGATAATTAAAATGAATTGTACCTTCAGGTACCCCTATTTTTGTACCTTCGGGTACCTCTGTTCAGTATTTTTTTGTTATTCAGTTCCTTAGAGTAATACAGGCAATTTAATGATAATATATACAAGACTCTTGTGATAAGTAAACGAACTTAGGATCGATATGCTATTAATTCCACTTTATTTTGTATTGATTATTTTATTATTTCATGTATAATATTTTCTTGATGGTTATTTATGTGCATTCGTGTTATGTGTTTGGTCTTAATGACTACTGTGAGTAGTCATCCATTTCATGCTAATTCCCCACTAAGCTATACACTTAGCATGGGTGCTTCATCCATGTAGATACCGAAGGTGAGGCAAGCATCAAGGACATCTCGCAAACACCAAGGCCAACACATCTGTAGAAGACTTTGTATGTAGGGTTTGAATTTAGTTATAATTTTGTAAATGACATCCTTTTTGGTTTTGTAACTATGTATATGAATAGTGTATGAAGGCATGTATGTTTCTTAGATAACTTTTGGTATTGTAAATTTATCTAAACATAGTTGCAGTCGTTTAAACAGTTTAATGAAATGATAAAAGTTTATATTTCTGTTTTGCACTATTTGTGTCCTGTTCTGTTACACTCTTTTATCCTCCTAGGGGGTATAAAGGGTGTTATATTTGTTGGTATCAGAGCCTAAGTTTAGGCGATTCTGGACATTTAATAAAGTAAGATTGAGCCTATTTAATTTTGTGTATGGACTCACCTCAAGATACTTCTGAAGGAACTGCATAAAGTATTAATCCTAGGGATCATGGTTCATCGACTTCCAGGTCTTCTAAAAGGGGTAGGGACGATTGCAATGTACATGTTGCACTGAATGAGGTGTTACTTAAGATATCTCAAGATATGGGTCATCTTTTAAATAGAATGACGGCCCCAAAAGCTCCTATTGACGCGGTAAGAAAGCATAGAGCTGAAGAATTCCATGGTAAGAGTTTAAAGGAATCTGATAAAGCTGAGTTTTGGCTTGAAAAGTTACAAAGAGTATTTGAAGAGGTGAGATGTCCTCTTAAGTAGATGGCTATTTGTGTAGTTTCTCTCTTGCAAGGTGCTTTATATGATTGGTGGAAGCTAGTTTGGTGCCATCCACTATACCTAGATCCACTTACTTGGGACTTCTTTGTCCAAGAATTTTGGAGTAAATACATCACAAATGCTTATAAAGAGGCAAAGTGGAAGTAGTTTTTGGACTTGAGGCAATAAAACTTGTCAGTGGCTGAGTATGAAAAGGAATTCAGCCATCTTAGCAAGTATGCCGCTGAGCCAGTTCTTACAAAATCCTTTTAATGTAAACAGTTTGAAGAAGGTTTAAATGAGTCTATGAAGAAATATATAGCAACTTCTACTATACTGTAGCTAATGAATTTTTACTAATTGGTTCAAGAAACCAGCAAAGTTGAAAAATCTAAGATAGTTGAGCAAGAAAGAAGCCAAAAAAGAAGTTACTCTAGAGGTAGTTCCTCCTTAGGGAAAAGAGGTAGGGAATCACAAGTTGAGTCGGTGTAGAGTTCTACTACCAGAGGGAGAAGACAAGGACCTTCTGCAGCATCAGGCACCAATAGAGGTTTTACATCTAGATAAGGTGATGCACCTAAGTGTCCGCATTGCGATAAATACCATTTTGGCACTTGTAGGAGATTGACAGGGAGTTACTTCCGATGTGGGAGCATGAACCATTTCATAGCAAATTGTGCTAAGGAGTTGGGAGTTGTTAGAGATCAATAAGGAAGTGGTAGTAGAGGGTCAAATACATCTCCAGTAACTCGTGGTAGAGGTAGAGGCCGTGATGGTTCGGGTCAGCAAAGGGGCAGTGTTATATCTGAGATAGTAGACCGCCCTATCTCTATAGCTCTAGCTCAAGCTTATACTATGAAGGCTCAAGAGGACCAAGGCGCACCTGAAGTAATAGCGGGTTTTTTCTCTCTCAATGGTATTCAGATGCATGCTTTGATAGATCCTGGTTTTACACTTTCTTATGTATGTTCTGAGCATATGTTTGATAAAATGCCATCAATGGAACAGTTAGAATATGATATGCATGTAATAAGTCCTTTGGGTAATAGTGTTAATGTTAATCGGGTATTTAGGGATTGCCCTATAGTAATTCAAGATAGAGATTTTCCTGCTAATTTGATTACATTACCTTTTCGTGAGTTTGATTTGATATTGGTGATGGATTGGTTGTTTAAACACCGAGCCAGAGTTGATTGTAATAAGAAAATAGTAGTACTTCAAAGTCCTAATCAGTCAAGTGTGGTAGTTCATGGTATTCGATTTAGTCCTATGTCCAATGTGATTTCAGCTATGCAAGCATAACGGTGTCTTAGAAAAGGGTGCAAGGCTTTCTTGGCACTAGTACTTGATGCTAAGTGGAATAAGGTTCAGCTGGAGGATATACCAGTGGTGAAAGAATGTTTGGATGTGTTTCCTAAAAAGCTACCTAGACTCCCTCCTGAAACAGAGGTAGATTTGTCAATTGAGATTTTTCCTGAGATAGCTCCTATCTCCAGAGCACCTTATCGGATGGCTCCAACTGAATTAAAAGAGTTAAAGATTCAATGCAGGAGGTCTTAGACAAGGGATTTATTAGACCCAATGTTTCACCTTAGGGTGTACCAGTTTTGTTTGTGAAAAAGAAGAATGATACCCTATGGATGTGTATCAATTACCTATAAATTAACAAGGTGACAGTGAAAAATAAATACTTGTTGCCACGAATTGAAGATCTCTTTGATCAATTGAAAGGAGTAGGTGTCTTTTTCAAGATTGACTTGAGATCGGGGTATTATCAACTTCGGGTGAAGAGCGGGTATATCTCGAAGATTGCATTTAAAACCCGATATGGTCATTATGAGTTTTGAGTAATGGCATTTGGGTTGACTAATGCACCATCGACATTTATGGATGTTGTTGTGCATTTTCTATTGATGCAACATACCGCAAGTATACGGTGTACCGCAATAGTACTTTAGATATCGATCCCACAGGGAACGTGTTTACACACTATTACTGATTGATTTTAATCTTGTTTACAATTATAAAATGATGGAGAAGTGATTCTAATTTAATCTAATATGTAAACTTATTAAGTCAAGTTTATGGGAATCCAAGAAGATAGAAAAGATTAATGATGCTAGATATAAAGATGGAACTTGAATTAATTGTTCTTAATGATTTTCGCATTCTTGTCTTGTAAGTCAAGTTGAATAAATTTCCTACTTACTTTCTCAATATAAATAGGACTGCCTAAAACATACACATATAAGTCTAATTCCAAATTTTCATTTAAGAACTAGATTATTATACATGCAAATCTTAAGAATAAAACACAACCTATAACAACCATTTTAATATTATGATTTCTCAAACAATATCTCGATGATGAATTTCCAATTAGATGTAAGAATGAATTTGATTTCTCAATAAAACTCAAGCTTATAATGACAATAAATAATGTACTAATGAGAAATTCTACAATTAAGAACACTTGAATAAATATGAACAATAAAATAATTTAATATTAAACATTTAAGTTCAGAATTCACATCATAAAAATTACAAAGAAGAATTAAAAGATAGGAATTGAAGAAGGAGATTTCTCAACCCTTTTCAAGTCATCAATTGTAGTCCTCTTCCTTGTATAATATCTTCTCTTCAACACATAAACTCTACTTAAGAAAAACTAAAAGAAACTATTTTTAACTACAGAAAAATATTCAAATGTTCAATTCTAAGTCATCATATGTAAATTACAGTTAAGAATAGTATTTATAATATCAGCTCATGCCCCTTCAGATGCCCTTCTACAAAGGTTATAATTGTTGGTAGAAAAGTACAACTTTTCAAGTTCAAATTTGAACTTTAGTGTCTAACGGATCCCTCTGTCGCGAGCGCGACGATGTTGCGACGTCGCGATAGAGCATGCCCTCTCTTTCGCTCGCCTTTTCTCACGTGTGCCTTCTCCGCGCCTCGTCGCGACCTCGCGACGCCTTCTCTTGGTCGCGATAGCTTCTCATTTCTTCTCTTTCCTCTTCTTTCCTTAGCGCGCTCGCGCCACCCATCGCGGTCGCGACAGAGACTTTTCTGACTTAGCTCATTTCTTCTTCTTCTCTCCATTTGCTCCATATTCTCTCCATTCACTCCATATTTTCTCCATTTGTCTCCTACATACAAAACTTAACATAACACATAAAACATACCTAATTCCTACAAATAAAAACACTCAAAACATAACTTATAACCACAAAATATAGTTTAATTATGAGCTATTTAAGCTCATATCAAACCCCCACACTTAAACATTTGCTTGTCCTCAAGCAAAACACCTAAACAACATTTAAACAACACAATTACTAAATACACAATAAACACAATATTTTGGAGCTCACTTAGACATTTGACAATTATTTGAAAACACCATGCATAGAATTATCCTTTGAACACATTAGCCTCAATATGCAACCATTTAAACATTCCCATCATTCATTAACCTTTAACCCGCTTTGCACATTTGGAAAACCATGAAATGACAAAACACAATGATGTTTGATCTCAAGAAATCAAATATCTTAATACATGTATAGATTATGTCACACAAATCATTGCCTAAAATAATTTTCACTCAACACTTATTTTGATAAACACTCAATCACTCAAGTGTATAAAGGTTAGTGTTGTCTCTCATTCCTTGATTATGCCATTACATACCATAAGCTTGTAAGTAATAAAAATCTCCACTACTAGTAAAAGGTAGTAAAGAGGATCAAAGGGTCTTAAAAGGGTTGTAATGTGGCTTAGGTTAAGGTAAGAAACTTTTGGGTTTAAGTAGCTATTATTGTGCAGAGAAAAAGCATTAATACAACATAGGAGAATTAACCAAATCAGAATAGTAACAAGCATGATACTTTAAATCAAATTTCCTTCTTAAGAATATAAATTTGCTGCTAGCACTTAATTTATACTTACTATTTTTATTTGTTTTTATTTTCTTCTTTTTTTTTTCTTTTTTTTTTTTTCATCTTAGGACAGCAAGAGAATTTAGTGTGGGTGCATGTTAATGCTCCATCCCACACATAAGTAATTTAGATGTACATCTTGCTAATCCCATTTTTTTTCTTCTCTTTTATTTTGTTTCTACTAGCAGTTGTAACTCTAACTTTGAAAAGAAGGAATTTGCAATTGCAACTTTTTACTAATTTCATGCTTTTCAATAACAAATATATCTCCCATGCTATATCAATCCTAATCCCTCCACAATAGGGTAATTCACAAGAAATTAAGCCTTCTTTAAGCAAAAAGTTTGGTTATTAGTATGTTAAACAAGAAAAAACAGATGTAGGCTCAAAATTGGCTACCTAAAGTCAAAAGGTAAGAAATGTTAAAGTAAGCCAAAATATGTTCATTCTAAATGCCCTTATCATATCCTGTGTACATCCTATACTAAAATGTAATCTCGAAATTTACTACAAACAAGTTCTAGAGGATATGGCATAATAAGGCTCTCATATAAAGGAAAATTCGTGTATAAGGCTTCAAAAGCTCACATGGCTGCAGTTTAAACTATCATAGGCAATAAATTGGCAAAACAATCTTTATTTACATATAAAAAGATATTTAACTTAAAAAAAACCTACATCAAAGTGTTTTGCTAAGTCATACCCTTCACTATGTACAACAAAAAGCTAAAGTAAAACAAATAAGGAAAATGGTCAAAAAATTACTATCTTAAACTAACGGATTAAAAACATAAAACCTATACATGCTCTAATTGTCAAATATTCATCAAATACTAAGCTCCAAAAATATTTAGCATAAAACAACCTAAAACAATCTAAAACAACACATACCTAAATCTAGCAGTTCATGCAAACACAAGCTATACTACACAATAACACATATAACCATACATGCATATATGTATTAAAAACAGAAAATATATCAAAACATATCCCCCCACACTTAAAGGACACAATGTCCCCATTGTGTAAAAAAGGAATGAATTAAAATAACAAACTAACAGAAAATACAAAAGAAAACAAAAACAAATAAAGATAAGAAAAGGAAAGAAGACAAACTTCAGAAACTCCCACTAGGGGAGCTTGGTGGAGTTGGAGAAAATTCCACATTTTGCTTACGGAAGAAACTTAAGAGTTTGCGTCCCAAACTCTTCTGATTTTGCAGCACATTCCGCACATCCGACTCAAGAACATCCATTCTGGCTGCCATACTCTGATTTGCTGCCTCTATTCCATCTAATCGTTGCAAGACAGGCTCCAAATCGACAGCAGCACCTCGATTATTCCTCCTCTCAGCATTATCAGCACCAGCAGCCGCCTCGTCCTCACTCGAGGAGTCATGAGCAGGAGCTGCTGATGCTGACTCACGTGCCCTATCGTGGGGCACACTTGGTCCAGCCATATTAGGGTCAACCCTACTTGATCCACCTGCACATCTATCAACAAACCTTAGGGGCCAAGCTCCCTTGGTTAAAATATTAGCTCTGCGCAAATACACAACATCCAACAAAGGAATTGATTCTTTTTCATCCATTGCAAAATTATTCAAATCTCCCAGACACCCCAAAATAATACTCGTTACCATATGACACATACCCACTGATTTACTACGAGCAGTAGAAGCATGATAAAGACCATCAAGTATAAAATCAATGGAGTTAGGTGTTTTGTGAGATTGCAATAAATCCAAAACAAACAAATCCTTTGTTTGGACCTTAGTACTTTCAACTCTCCCAAACATGGCATGGCAAAGAAATTTATGAAAAAGCATTAAAGCATTGTCTTTAATCTGCCTATTAGTAGAATTTTTGTTATTAAATCGTTCAAGTCCTGACAATGTATGCCACACAGGGGAAGGCTGAAATATATGTGAATCAAATCGCTTACCGTTTAAAGGAAAACCAAACCAGGTATGCAAATCAGTATAGGTAAAAGTATAAGTAACACCCTGATGCCTAAATTTCATTGAATCCCTACCTTTATCCACATACTCTAAGGTAACAAAAAATTCCAAAGCCCAGTCCTTACGTACAGGTAAAGAGTAAGTGATGAATTTCCCCCATTTCATACATCTAAGAAAATTATTAATTTGGTCATGTGAACCCATTGTATTCAAAATAGCAAAATCAAGTGCTCACATCCCTACATACGATTTTTTTGCAAAATAGATAAACTTTTCACCCTCTTCATCATAGAAAATTTTAAAAGGGCATTCATACCTGTTTTGAAGAATCAAAGAATCAAGAGATGGTTCATCTCTTTGAGCGCTGGATTCCCCCATTGGGCGTTTCCCTTGGCTTTTGTCGCCCACATGCTTTGTTCTCACCATTTTAAAATCGTTTTCCAATTGAAGAACAATATGAGAAGAAATAGAAAAATAAAAACAACAGATTTATAGAAGAAGAAGAAAATGAGATTTGCGTTTGGAAGTTAGAGAAAATCGTGAGAAAGATTTTGATAGAATCGTGCGAAATTAGAGAGAAGAAAACTGAAGAGGCAGAAAAAATAATAAAAAGAGAAGTTATTAGGGTAGAAAATGAGAAGGTGGGGAATTAATTGAAGTCCAAACGGTTAGTTTGACCTAAAATTTCGAATTCCGCGTTCTGTCGCGATCGCGATAGAAGCGAAAAGAAAAATTTGAATATCGCGATATGCATCACGTCACCGCGACAATTAATTCCCGCTCTTCATCGCGACAACGTCGCGATCGCGACAGAATGAAATTTTGTAAAACCAATTTTTCTGTCGCGATGATATTCACCGTCGCGCCGTCGCGATGAAGTCTAAAATACACTTGCCTCATTCTGTCGCGCTCGCGACAATGTCGCGATCGCGACAGAATGAAATTTTTTAAAATCACATTTGCTTTTCCTTCCAAAAACAACACACGAAGGTATATAA